>BMAW01050871.1:0-14248 GCA_019974015.1 Nephila pilipes | reverse complement strand
ATAAACCACTGATTGAATGTTTTTTGTGGGATATAGAGGAACAAATGCTATTATCCCATTTATAAAATGCTTTTCATTTAGTAAATTACAAAATATTTCAACTTCTGCAGAAATAGTCTGAACATATGTTTACTAACAGCTGCTTTTTCCAAACGTGTTTTGAAAGTAATAGGGCATTGTGGATCTATCTTGAGTATATTATAGAGGTGATTTCTGTGGGAAATATATTTATTTCCAGTCAAAAGAATCTGTTTCAAATAACTGATGCAGTTATCGGTATTGCACATTGCATTATACTGTAGTTAGAATTTATGTAAAAGCCTAGGAATTATTATTATTTTGCAGAGGATTCGAGTGCTAAGAATTTTCTCTCTTCTAACACATCAATCAATAACTCCCGAGACTAACATTGAAACTAACATTTTTTTTGCAAATTTCTTTTTTTATTCATCAACATAACACCTTTTGTTAACACCCTTTTGGGCCATACAATCGTTCCAACGCTTTTCCAATTTTTTTTTTTTTTTTTCCCAAAAACATTTTTATTTTCTTTTCTTTTTTCTTTTTTTTTTTTTTTTTTTTCGCAAGAAATCTTTTTTGTTGCGAGTAAATAGCGATAAACAGCTTTCTGAATCATCGACTCGTTGCTGTTTTCTTCCATCGAAAGCAATCGTGGCACCCACTTGGAAAAAACCTTTTTCATGCTCAATTTTTCATGAAGGATAGTAAATACACTTCCATATGATATCTGTGTCATCTCAGCAATCTCACGGAGCTTCACTTTACGATCTTTCATTATAATTTTTGTCACTTCACTCACATTTTCCGGTGTAACGGCTTCCACAGGTCTACCCGAGCGTTCCGCGTCATTTGTGTCGGTACGACCCCGTTTAAACTCGGCAAACCACCGACAAATCGTTGCTTTTGATGGACAAGAGTCCAGGTAACATTTTTCAATCCATTGTTTCGCTTGCACGGTGTTTTTACCCATTAAAAAACAATGTTTTATCAGAACACGAAACTCGGTTTTTTCCATTTTTTAAACAAACCACAAAACGAATTTACTCCAACCTCGATAACTCAGCTGTTTCTGGTCCGATCGACTTAAAATTTTGACATGTTTCAAGCAAAGGTTCGTACTCTAGAAAGACTTGGTTGCTGGTTTACTACGAGCGCCATCTCTGGGTTAGTCTCGCGAGTTATTGATTCATTGATTGAATTTGTCCAATTGGATATTTTATTTGTAGTGGGAATGTTCTCTAAGTTTTCAATATATTTACTGGAACGAAAACTTAGTTGGCTCATTTAATTTTGTTTCTGTAAATGTTGGTATTGATTCTTTCCGGTGCAATTTTGTCAATGAACACATTGAACTACGTCACCAATTTTGAGAGTCTGTCTATCTGATCATTGCAAAATTTATCAGTGTGTCCTTTAATCCAAAGTAGTATCATTTAAGTATGAAAATGCGATTGAATAAATATTTTTCTTGCTAATCCGTGAATGAATTATAGGGATTTATAATTATAATTTTTAGTGCAGCTAGCACAGAGCGAATAGCTGCATTAAATTTTAATTCTGTTCCACGAGGTTGGCTAAAGCTTGGCGTATGATTTGTGCTTCTACTGTAAATATAGGATTGATGCAGTTTATGTTGTAAGCAAACGAGAAATGTTGCGTTATGTCTGTTATGGGGGTTGAAATAAGGAGCTTCTACAAAGTGAAATATATAAAAACTCTATAATAGCGAAAAACATTAGGAACCGAAAAATATATTTTTATATAGAAAAACTCATGCATTAAAAAAGAACAATGCAATGTTTAAACAACAGATTAAAAATTATTCAAAACATACATAGAACATTTTTTACAGCAATTAAATTTTAACATTGATCTAAAATCACTTTGCTGTTTCTAAAAATTAATACCATTTACCAAACAAAATATTGTTTTGCTGTTATTAACATATTTATATGAGACTTAAAACTAGCAAGAGAAAAGGATAATAAACAAAATATAGGAATAAAACTATTTCAAAAATAATTATAAATTTAAAACATGTTTCTAAAATCAGAAAAAAATATAATTCTAATAGTTTACTTAAATTTATTAATAACTTTAATGAAAAAATAAGTATACAAATTAGTTTACTTAAACTTAACCATGTTATGGTAAGTCTCATGTGTTTCAGACATATTCAAATATTTCTTTAAAATTTGGTAATAAATTAAAATTCTAAATATTTTTGTACTTTTACTTTCTAAAATAAAGAAACTTTATGAATCATGAATGAGAACACGCACACACACACACACACACGCGCACACAAACACACACACATATATATATTCATGGCCAAAAAATTAGCGCACCAAGAAATAATTGCGGGATCGTAACGAAACTTGGCATGAATATATGTCAGGGAGATATGCAATGGATAGAAATGATAAGAAATGCAGCGTGATTGCGCATTACGTATAGCCGGTAGAGGGCGTTTAACGTCGTACTCCGTGGAGTATAATACAAGTAACCAAAGCTTGTCTGAGTGTGCTGAATCGTTTACAAAGGAGGATCTGAGATGACATTCTATTACGCCGTTTTCGAAGACAATATGAGCAGCTGTCGCAGTTTGAGAGGGGAGAATGATCGGCATGATGGAAGCTGGGTGGTCAGCTAAGCGAGTAGCTCGTCAATTAGGCAGCTCTGATTGTGTTGTGAGGAGGTGTTGGTACCAGTGGATCCGAGAGAGAGAGAAATGTCATTTACACAAAGACCAGGCTTAGGACGCCATCGACAAACCAGTCGTCGAGAAGACCGTCACATCGTAAGAAATGCGCGCTTACAGCCAACTGCTTCATCGGCCGTCTTCCTGTCACAGGTAGCACCTTCACTAGGGCCCCCTCTGTATTCTTGAAACATACGAGGGCGCCTGGCTGAAGGACATTTGGGATCGCGATGCCCATTAGTGTGTTGCCCTTGACGCCCACCCATCGACGCTTCCATTTGGAGTGGTGATGCGCACGAGGAAACTGAACTGCAGCGGAATGGAACCAGGTCATCTTTAGCGACGACTCCAGATTCAATCTCAGCAGTAATGACAATCGTGTTCGTGTGTGGAGACACTTTGGTGAACGCCTCAATCCTGCTTTTGCTTTACAGAGACACACCGCTCCCACAGCTGGTGTGATGGTATGGGGTGCCATTGCCTACAATACACGGTCACCCCTAGTATTGACACCATGACAACCCAGCGGTATGTCCATGACATCCTGCAACCACATATGTTTCAACTCATACAACGGCTCCCAGGAGCCATTTTTCAACAAGACAATGCTCGGCCTCACACGGCAAGGGTGTCTCAATACTGTCTCCGCACTGTTACTATCCTTCCTTGGCCTGCCCGATCCCCAGATTTGTCTCCAATCGATCATATCTGGGATCATTTGAGACGGCGAGTTGGGCAACCCTCGAGTTTGAATGAACTAGAGGCAAGGTTACAGCTAATATGGAACGAAATGTCTCAAGACATCATTCAGAACTTGTATGCCTCAATGCCCGATCGTATCGCATCGTGCATTCGTGCTACAGGGGGTTCAACAGGGTATTAAATCCTCCGTTCTTTTGCCTTTTCCTCTGAAATAAATGATCATATTTCTTTGATTTTCTAATCATTTACGTATATCACTCCGTATGTAAATTTTCGTTTCATTTTGACGACTCCTTCTTGGTTCGCTAATTCTTTTGTCCTTGAGTGTATATATATATATATATATATATATATATATATATATATATAAATGTAGTATTATATTTATATATATATATAAATATAATACTGATGCGCATTGTATTCATACAACAACTAGTCCTAGATGCATATGATACTTAACGTTCCTCCTGAAAAAAGTACATAACCTAATTGAAATGTATGCATTCTACTAATTTAATAATTTTTAGTGAATAACCCTTTATCTGGTCAGAAATATTTGAACTTAATTTTAAATAAAAGTTCTGAAAATATACTAAATCCTTAATTTTTTTTAAAAAAAACATGGATTTCTTAAATCAATGATACGTGTATTAAAAATGCTGAATAATTCTTATAAAAATTAATTTCTCGTCGATTTTTTTATTGGAATTGCGTCATCGCACAGTGAGTTTCGGGAATACATTTCGTTCAAATAAATCATGATCTAAAATTATACACACGCATACAATAGCCTGAATTTGTAAAATTATACATTTGAAATTATTCACAATTTAATTTTATTTCATTTCTTAATACTTCAAAAACATTATATATAATGACTCCGAAATTGGAGTTCAGCATAGATTTCTAGAGTAAAATCCGAAAGCTTAATAATCAATTTTGCTAATTCGTTCTATTGTGTTTTAGCTGAGATTCAACATCACAGCTGAATAGCCATTATAGGCAACGTATTCAAATATTTGGTGTCAAAACTTGTTACAAAGGCCTATTGTCTCAAACAAAATTAACCGAGCGCTTCGTTATTTCAACAAAGAATCACGTTGCATTGTTACTGTTTCTCAAAGAACACGTGTGTATTATCAAGATTATGCACAATAAAGAAAACGATTTTCTTCTTATTTTGCTCTTAAACGGTTTTCTTTTGGGTATTAAAATAAAGACTATAGAATATCTCTTAACATGCTTGCAGGAGAAACCAATTAGGCTCTAATCAGTCTTACAGAAAGTTTAGACAGGTGTGAATTATCATCTCGGTCACTTTGTGTTTAAGCACAAAAGAAATTAATCAGTTTGTTGTAGACAGTGATGGATCAAATTTACTAAGATATTCATAACTTTCTGAACTTTTCATAACTTTCTGAACCACTTGGTTCACTCTGTTTAACAATTTTACAAGGTTATTTTTATGTAATTCTTATTTATAAATACATATTGGCTATATACGTCAACTAGCTGATATCCACCCGCTTCGCTGGGCAGATTATAATATTATATTTTGGAACCTATACGTAAAATATCAAGAAAATTTTCAATTTTTAAACAATAATTATAATCTGAATTTAGAATTTTAAGAAATTGATTGTCTTTAATAATGTTTTTTCACTACATTCAAACATATGAGAAAAGTATTTAATTGTCAATAGTTTATCAATGAAAATTTAATTTAGTCAGTAAACCTGCCATTGAACAGAATTCCGCAGCACCCATGAGGTACTGAGTAGTGCGATGTTTCTACATGGCGGGTCCCCAGGAGACCTAAACTATGTAAAAATTGCCAACATAAAATAAAAATACATTTTTAGATATTTTTTTTTACTTTTTAAACCTTTTTAATCAATTTTTTTGTGTGTAATACATTTCTATTGTCTTTATTTTGTATGCATGGCAATTTTTGAGAATGACAACTACATTTTTATTTTTTATTATATCAATTTATTTATCTTAATTATTACATTCGTTATTATTTTATCTTACTCTAATTTTAGAAATAGTTAAATATAAGAAAACATGAAATAATATGCCTACATTTCCAAAACTTCTCTGTAGACAACATTCTTCGTTCGTTTTCCTGGTTGAAGGATGATTAGATTTTCACGTGAACTAACTCTTGAACATGCCACATAAAATTGACCATGTGAAAAACAGTCACTTTGTAAATCTACACCAGCTAATTTTAAACTCTGCCCTTGTGCTTTATTGATAGTCATCGCAAAGCAAACTCTAACTGGAAACTTCAAACGCTTAAATTCAAAATGATAATCTGTTGGAATTAGTGGTATTCTTGGAATGAATACATTTTCAGCCTCATACTTTCCTATAAAAATAGTCGCTTCCATAACTTTTTTTCTTAGAGTTTTCACTTTGAGTCTGGTGCCGTTACATAATTTAGGAGGATTTAAATTACGCAACAACATTATTCGTGTACCAATCTTTAGATAAAAAATATGAGGCGGTATGCCTGGTGGATTGAGTGTGTACAGAAACTCCACAGGATAATGAACAGTATATTCTATATCTATGACTGTATCTATAGACTCATACTTTATCTGTTCAGTTGTCAGTTTCTCTAGCATAAAATCATTAATTTTATCTGCTGATTAATTTGTTGGAGTCAGACTTGCTCTTTCTTTCAACCACAATAAGCTATTTAATGTGGCATATTCAATATATGGATATATTCTATCAGTCAAAGTAATCAAATCTCCCACAGTATCACATAGTTTAATCGGATTAGTTATCTTTCCTTCTTGCTCTGTAATATTTAGTCATTTATTTTATTCTATGTCAATCAATAATTCGGAAAACTCTTTCGCGCTCAAGTCGTTTTGAAGAGAGACAATCATATTAACTTTCAAGGATAAGAGTTTTTATATGACGCCATAAAATTGAACATTTCTGAAGACACGACAACCCGTCACACCACTCAATAAACAAAAAATAACAGTTTCAAAATTTTTAAATAAAATGTTACGACAACAGCAAAAATAAAATAAAATTATCAAATATTCAAATTCAAAAGTAAAATAATAAAATATCACATCAATAAATTTAATTTTTGTCTCCTTTGAATATAAACCACAAATATATAAATTTTTAAGTATACCAAAATAAGTATTTTGATAGCTACTTATTTTTTTTATCAATGATATGAATAACATACCGTTATTATTCATATGTTAAAAGCCAACTTCCATATCTTCGTAATACTGCGGCGTTTAGATTTACAAATGTAATTTATCAATAATTATTTATAATAAAATGCTTTTCTCATAAATTTAAGACTTACATCTAGGTTCCACAACAATAAAAAATTATCGTTTGCTCAGCAAAGCGGGCGGAAATCAGCTAGGGTTACCATAGTATAGCTTTTTAAAATTCACAATGCAAGGTCATTGAAATGCTTCGACTTGGTGGTGGAAGATATTTGGTGATAAATCTCTAAATGTAGGAATTTCGGGGCTCAACATTTACATTATATATGATAAACCTACAATGCATCCTACTCAGCGGATTGTCTTGCGTGTGCGCTACTCCGTAAGAAGTCGCCATTTTAGTATTTTTCAAAATTCCGCTAAGTTTTATTGTAAAATATGCTATCACCAACTGATTTATTTCATTTATTTCTATCGCTCAATATAAAGTCATTTATTTCTATCGCTAAATATGTACGTTTCCTATTTTCGACATGCTCGAAATTTCGCAAAAAGAGCCTCTTTGCCAAAATCTTACGAATCCTCCATCAGCGCCTCAATATTAAATTATTTGGTATTTTTCCATTTCTCACGCGCAAATCTCGCCAAGCAAACTTAATTGGTGATAATACGCAGTATACGTATAAAAAATATATTCCGTTTGGAGCCAGTCATATCATGTTTGGCGTAAGAGTGGATTAATGGATGAAAATTACATTTTGGATAAGAATTCCGTAAAATCCCTTCTTAGTGAGCGTCTACATCGCAAAATGAGTAACTGTACAAAATTTCAAGTCAATCGGTTGTATAGTCCTAGAGATATCGCGATGAGTCAGTCAGTGGTATTTCGCTTGTATATATATACTAGCTGATACCCGCCCGCTTCGCTGGGCAGACGATAATATTATATTTTGGAACCTATACATAAAATATCAAGAAAATTGGAGCATTGAAACGACCTTTGTGTTCTCTAGATGGTTTTTTATCGGCATTAATTATAACCTTGAACTCCTTTTGGTCTTTAGGAACTGAATCAACAGCAGCTTTGAAATCGTGAATATACCTGTTATGTTCATGTAGCTCCTTTTGTAATTGGCTAATTCTGGCTTAACACCTGGGAAAATACCACAATGAATGTTTCTTTCACGTTCATCATCACAGAGAAAGTAAAACCGAAGAAAAGAAGGTTGTTGAGGAGGCTCAGCCAATAGGCTACCTATTCTGTGGTATACCTGGCCCTGGACTTTAAATGTTGGCATAAAATTTCCTTCCTTCAATACTTTTGCTCCGAATGACGTCATCTGAAAACATCCATTATACTTGCGAATTGTAGAAAGAAAATGTTCTGAAAGCTGATCCTTATGGCTAAGAAGACTATTCAAAGGTTCAGGGAAGGATCTAATAACAGGAAGCAGGACTTGACCACCACTCCAGCACATTCCCGGAGGTTCTTCTATCATTTTAAAGCACGGCACCTCGAACAGGGCAAACGTTTTCCGATACTGACAATTTTATCATTTGAATAGTCGATATATATTTCATATTTAAAACCAGACAAATTTTTGGAAGTCCATGGCGCTAAATTAACTTTTGATCTTTTATCATTGTATTTAATTACAGCTGCCTGATTCACGTGGGGGGTATTAGAAAAGTATTTTCTTACGCTCTATGTACTTCAGGATGGCTTTTAATATATTATGAAGCAGCTTCTCTATGTTCTTCAGGATGACTTTGAATATATTTTGTAGCAGCTGGTCTTACTTATTTATATCTAATTGAATTTGTGAATCTTTTTCTTCATTTCTTTTACCTTTATTTAGTTGAAGAGATATTACATCATTAATAATTGATTCACTTGAACTTGAAAAATCAATGTTAGATATTGATTGAGTCTTTGAAAGTAGCATAGACACATTTTCTTGAGGTTGAAACACTAAAGATGACACATTTTCTTCATTTTGTTTCACATTATCATAACCAGGATTAACTTTACTTCTATTTGTTAATCCAACTATTTAAATAAAACATCAAAATGACAACTATTACAGTTCCCCGTAAAACGTAATATTTTTTCCCCCTGAATTGTTCCCCCAACAGAAGCTAAATGGCAGCCACCTTGATAAACTTCGAACTGATAGGGAAATAGCTCTGCCGCCGCCATAATTTAGCAAATAGATCCATACGTGTTTGGTTTACACATTTCGGTAAAATATAAATCGTTAGTATTATAAGGGGCGCCAGATAGCATTTGAGTGTAGCATTTAAACCGATCCCAGTTGTTAAACACATGAGAAACAATAATATTTCTCATTTTATACGCCATCGATATGTCACCGAACACCAGCAAAGACAGAGACGAAAATAAACATGCTCCGTCGCCAAGAATTTTAAAAACTTTGAAAGGAGTAGGTATTCCATCGATCCAAATATATTCAACATCCATTATTAAGAACTATAACTGAAAAGTAAATATGAAAAATCAATTTTTATTAACCTACAATGAAATAATTTTCAAGTTAAAAAATATAACCGAAATTAACTTTTTTAAATCAAATTATTTTAAAATTCAACAAAAAATACTAACAAAAAAATGAAGTATAATAAAAATTTTTAGCAAAAAGTCACCCTTATTACGTTATTCTTTTTGCAAAAGGATAACTCTTACGGTAGCAGCATATCTGGAACTGCAATTGAATAGACAGAATAGCTCTTAAGGTATCCGACTACGTTCGGAACAATAATTTTGAAAAACCGTATAAATGAATAATTTTTTCAAATATTTAGTATCAACTGAATTAGAATGTACGTAAAAAAACATTTAAATAGTTTTATTACAATGAAAAAATTCTAAAATGCAAATTTTTAGCATAAAATAAGGAAAAAATAGCACATTTTCAAAAGATACTCCTTTCATGAAAAATTCTTCTATAACATTGTTATTCAGCATATGTATTGATATGATACCTGTTAAGAACCTGGACTAGGATTTTCTTATAATTCACATTATTTGAAGAGTTATTAAGAGTCGAAATAACAGCACGTGTTTTTTTAAGAAAAATCATCCATTCTTATGCATTAAAATGTGAATAAATACACTTATAAACAATACATTACAAAAATCCTAGTACAGGTTCTTAAGAATAACATGAAAAACATTTCTACCAAATTTTATCAATAAATAGAAAAAAACATTTGAGTTATCACCTTTCAAAAATTGTAAAAATACTGAAAAATGCATTCTTCAGAAATTGGATTTAAAGTTAAAACTTGTTCAGAAAATAAAGATATACATACCAAATCAATCTAAAACCCCCCACTTTTATAAGTTACACCTTCTTCATTCTCTTTTCTTTTAAAATTTGATTTTCTTGCAGTGCGAATTTTTTTTCTTGCCATTTTTGCTGATGGGAATGAATGTCGTTTAGAGTCAGCAATGCGAATAATGTCCAAGTTTTTAAAGGCATCAACCGTATACTGCCCCGGAAACACATCTAACGCATGAAATATCTTCAACACTCCCTTAAAACCATCATTAAAATGTATTACGGATAAATAAGCTCCCAAAGTAAATGTTTCATGGTCAACAAATACATCTTTCGGGATTATTTTCCATAAGCAACCATTAAAACATTCATTTGAGTTCTGTGTTTTGCCATGGAGGCATTTTTTTAATAAACTTTGTTCACATAAATCAAAATAAGTGGATTTGATGGAATTAACAATGGTTTTAGGCAGGCTTTTGCTTTTTTCATTTATTTTTGCACCGCAAGCAATAGCACGTTGATATTTACACCAACTAAGTTGTCCTTTCGGACACTGGCCATGCATTGGCTGATCTCCTCCTGAACAGCTGTGATAAAATGCTGCTATTACAGCACTTTGCATTCCCGGCAAATCACCAACATTGCTTCTAATTGCAATACCGTAGTAATTTTGCAATTTATTAATAAATTTATCTGTTAGTTTTCCTTTCCCACCTAATCCTTTCTGGTTTGATTTTAGTTTTCGAAGGCGGGTCCCGACTCTTTTCTGAATGTGTCCTATGCACTCATATTTGCAAACACTATTTTTTCCGTAAACGTCTTTCACTGCTGAGAAACCTTGAGAGTCCCCATCACCGTAAAAGGACGAATACTTCAACTGTCGCAAATGGCAAGACCGTTCAAATATACGATATGTACCAACGGATTCCATGCTGGATGATGACCCAGAATGATTTCTTGAGCAAATGTGGTCACGGGATACATTCAACCTTTTGTTTCGAGTACATATGCGACAATTCTTCGACATGATTTCAATGTCTACAACTTTACCTGTATCAATGGATAAAGCTGCTACACACCCATTCAATGACATGTGACCTCGACGTTGCCAAGTACCGTCACAAGATACACCACAGCTAGTCAAATCCTCCTCCTGATGATTGATGTCTTTTATTTCGGAAGCTGCAGTATTCATAGAATCCTGTGCAATAGGTATTGTAACTTTCAATAACTTTTTTTCACAGTTCCTGAAAGCTGACTTGGATAAACATGGCATATCTAATGCAGCACTCAGCTTTTTCGAGGCATTATGGCCTTTTCCAATCAAACGCATACCTAAAACAAACTGCATATTGATTTCATTCATCTTATTTCCTTTCTTAGTTGATGAAAAACCATGAATAAAATTACAGTTTGTGCATTTCAGGAGCATATTGGAAAGAAAACCAAAACTGGACTCTTCCTTGAGTACTAAACTTTGTAATAAACACAAAGGGCAACTCAGCATTTCAATGACACTTGAAATGATTTCTAGGCTATAAATCCTATTACCAAGAGTATTCATATCTTTTTTGAAGCTATCCTTCATTATTGTTTCCACAGTTCCAATTTTTCGTTCGCTGCTCGTGCTGACTGTATCAGATGTCTGACAAACAGAATGACGATTACCATGAAATTTCCTTTTCTTGCTCTGACGTTTATTTTTCGCACTACCCATAGTTAAAATAAAGAATATTAATCTAAAAACTATTTTACAATTTAAACAGTTATTTCAAACAGAAACAAAATGACAATTAAAAACAGAACTCGGAAGTAATTCAAAAAACTTTGCTCAGCAAAATAGTAAACAAAGTGTATATTGCCAGATTTCTTGAAAATTATACAACTAAATGTGATGCCAGATTTCTCAAAATGAATCTTAATATATTTTAGAAGTTTTTTAAAAAAATATAAGTAGTAAATGTTCTTAAAAATATTAGAAATAAACGAATATTTTTGACAAGACATTAACTTCCGGTTTCGAAATCGTGACTTCCGGTGATTTTTTTGGAAAGTGTCTGATATTAAAATACTTAAAACTTGATTTCTATATACCGTAGCTACAAATGGAAGGTAGCTTCAGAAAGAGAAGATTTCAAATATTTTAATGGATAAATAAAAAAAAATTCGATATTTTCTCCAAAATTCGAGTTTTTAACGTAGTCGGATACCTTAAAAATCATAGCATTAAAAATAATTCTGTATTCTGAAAACAATAAAATATCCAGCCATTTTAAAAAATGAAAAATGTTTATTTCCTAGAAAACAAAAACTAAAAATTACCAAAATACAGAAACAAAACTTTTGCATGATATTTACATTAGGTTACAATTAATGCGTACATCAAAATAAATATTTTGATAGCTACTTATTTTTTTTATTAATGACATGAATAACATACCGTTATTATTCATTTGTTAAAAGCCAACTTCAATATCTTCGTTAGATTGCGTTTAGATTTACAAATGTAGTTTATCAATCATTATTAATAATAAAATACTTTTCTCATAAATTTAAAACATACGTCTAGGTTCCACAACAATAAAAAATTATCGCTTGTTCAGCAAAACCGAAATCAGCTGGGGTTACCATAGTATAGCTTTTTAAAATTCACAATGCAAGGTCATTGAAATGCTTCTACTTGGCGGTGGAAGATATTTGGTGATATTTTGCAAAAAAGAGCCTCTTCTCTAAAATCTTGCCAATCATCCATCAGCGCTTCAATATTAAATTATTTGGTATTTTTCCATTTCGCACGCGCAAATCTCGCAAGTAAACTTAATTGGTAGCGATACACAGTATACATTTAAAAAAATATATTCCGTTTGGCGTAGGTCATGTAATTTTTGGCGATAAAGTCGCCAAAATGACATAACCGATGGGTAAGAAAAGATTAACCGATGATAACTACATTTTGGTTAAGAATTCCATAAAATCCGTTCTTAGTGAGCGTCTACATTGCAAAATGAGTAACTGTACCAAATTTCAAGTCAATCGGTTGTATAGTCTTAGAGATATCGTGATGAGTCAGTCAGTGGTATTTCGCTTATATATATATAGATAGATAAACTGTGAGACGAATACTTTGGAGAAAGATATTATTTCGTTTGATTATTAATATCGTAAAAGTATCATATATGTTTTATGCTAGATAAATAAAATAAATGAGAAATATTTTTGGTTGTCTTTATATTATATAATCATAGAGCTGACCACATGGTCTGTTATTGATTTAAAAAGATGAATGTGATATTTTATTATTTTTAAGTAAGCCTACTTTTCAGTTTTAATTCTAATTTAATTTTTCAATTTTTTTTTCAAAATAAGTTAGTCTTTTGTATGTTATCTTCGCGGAAACTTATTATTGATTAATTCAGAGGTATATTTGCTTTGATTTGTGAGTTTTTTTTTAAATTAAACATCTATCTCTGTTAGAGGAAAAAATAAAATGGAATCAAACCTATAATTGAAAGAATAATTAATTCATTGTGTATCCCTCCAATGTTGTTATTATTTATAATGAACAGCCGGGATGGTTTCAGGAACATTATTATTTAATACTTGACACGTTCCACAACACAAGGATGGATACAAGACATATGTATGAAACACAAATTCACGAACATTATTCCATCATTCTGCTAAAGAGGTATTTCGCCTTCCATCGAGCTTGCGCTTATTGTGCTTGCGATTCTAAGCAAAAAGAACCTGTGGCGCCATCTGGCTACCATCTAATAGTGCATGGAAGGTAGCGTTAAATTATGGTGTTACAGTTGTTTTTTTCATTAAAAATACTGTTGTTTATTTGTAAGCAATATATATCTTTGGAATATTACTCTTTCTATACTGCAGTACTATGTTAGCCATCAATAGATTGCTAATTCAAATTAGAAATATTCTGCAATTTAGGATAAATGTTAAGACACCAAACAAATGTTAAAATGCTATACTAAATAGAAATTTTAGGAATTAGAATTAAGGATAAAATATAACACATATTGTGTTTAAATAGTTATGCCAATGAAACTTATTCTTTGAATAATAAAATGTAAAGCTGAGAAATACTTGTTACAACTAGATAAAAAAGACGCTTAAATATAAACGAATATCTGAAGCTTGCCTTAATAAATAAAGCTAATATTCTAAAATGATTCATTGGCTGATTTTGATAATTGACTTAAACATACCAATTTCTATAGAAAGTGGAACAGTTGTAAGATTTTTTGACCATTGTTAATCTAACATATTTGAATTATTTTCCTCAA
>BMAW01050861.1:793149-824920 GCA_019974015.1 Nephila pilipes | reverse complement strand
ATCGATATGTTATATATATATATATATATATATATATATATATATATATATATATATATATATATATATATATATATATATATAATATATATACACAAGTTACATTTAGAGATAATTCTGATATTGTACAAACGTGTTATTTAATTTTCTGTAAACAAAGTTAAACACTAAGTGATTCTGAAACTTGAAACTATTATTGATTATCAAGTGCTAACGCAAAAATTTCAAGGAGTAAAATGAAGGAATGTTTAATATTCTAAAGATAATATTGCATTTTTAAGTGAGTGTTTTTCCTCTGATTTAATATATTTTATCAAAATATTTGGATAAACATCTGTGGAAGAGTATTTCTCGCATTATTGGAAAGATAAGTGTTCTTTCATTTGCTTTAATTTTTTAATGTAGTATGTTATGTGCCTAAGAATGCGTAAAATTAAAACCCATAAGGAATTTTTAAAAAAGTAGAAAACATTAACCACTGTAACTTAACTGATATGCAATAACAGATTATGATACGATGCCACTTAAAATAGTGATTGTAGTATGCTTCATTAAAGGAAATATGTTCCACAATATCATAGTCATTTTGGAATGACCGGTGATAGAGACGAAAAAGTGAATATCATCAACACAGTGTTCAATTCGGTTATGAACGAGTTCACATAAACCAACGAGACAATCCAACATTTCAGTTTTTCTCTCTGTTATACATTCAGCATATTCACATCAAAATATCATACTCAATGTGCAGAAAATTCCACATCAGAATTCTGAGATCATCGAAATTCCAGATTAGAGTTGTCATATCATATACATTTGAACACGTTCTAAGCGCACTTTTCATTATCCATAAAAAAAATATAATCTCCTTGAAAATGGTATTTGATTCTGCCGTCAGTTTCTAGAATGCACAGAAAAGTCTCCCTGTAGCTTACGAATTTGTGAAGAGTTGCTCATGTTTGGTGGCAGAAGACGATGCTTAGTGCCTGGATTATCACATTCAGTCTTTCGTCGAAGAGCCAGCACATGTATACGAGTAGACATATGAAGAAAGACTAGCCGTGTGTAAAAAGATAAGAAACTTTTCAACAAATTATAAATTTATTTTAACGACTGCCAGCAGCTAAACTGTGCGGTGAGCTCGTATACTAGTACATACTCGTAGTTCGTATACTCGTATATACGAGCTACGTCTCCCACCAAACCCAGTTCGTTCCAAAAACAAGGATGTTGCCTACACGCAACAGATAAAAACTGGGTTGATGGTATGGGAATAGCACCAGAAAAATTCCACATACATATAAACCAAAGACACCACAAAGTACGAATAAAATAAAAGACATTGAATGCACACAAAAATACAAACAATAGATATTGAACACAATAGGTCCAAACAAAGACATTCCTCCATACAGAAAAAGGGTGTACAAAACCCAGAGTGTTTTGGTTTGGTTTTATTAACGTCGCACTAGAAGCAACACAAGGGCTATTGGCGACGAACATCGTAATTTTGAACCTCGGTCTAGTAACGAGGACGACATCCTTCTCCTAACTTCCACACCAAGCTAACGAGAGGACTTTGGGCCCCAACAGATTTAACGTGCATCACCCCCGGCTACGCGATGGATCTTTAGTGGCGTCTAGGCTCGAACCCCCGTCTCAACGAAAACCGCCGGTCGCAAGTCCGCTGCCTTAACTACTAGGCTACCACAGACACCAAAACCCAGAAGAACATCTTCAGTAAAATTATAATCCATTTTAAATTAAAAATGCCAAAATTATTCAAAAAGTAGAGTTACCGAAACCATAAATCAAAGAAATATATAAATTACATTACAGCTTTCAGAAATGATATTGCTATTGATACATAAGCCGTTAAAAATCTGCTGCATTATTATTTTTCTCTTTTATGCGTGGTAACTTTTGCATACGTTTTATAATGTTTTGTAATGTTTTCGATCTATATTTCAAGATATATACTACGACCATGAAGGTGACTATATCAATCGCCCCTACGAACAAGTATAAAAAATGATTGTATTCAAGATATCCGTATATAAAAGAAATTATTAAGTAAATGAGAAAAAATATAAACAGAATATTTGCCGAGAATAATGATATTATTTTAGAAGCCTTTCGTTTTTTGCAATTTTTCGGTTGAATAATTGATGACACTTTTTGGTCTTTAAGGTTTATTCCATACAAAAAAAAGTAAAATAGATAAAATACTTGGAGTATTATTCGATTTGATTTTAATATTATATGACTGCAATTTTTTATTTAGACTCTTTCGGGGCTTTAGCTAGATTATGTGTGTAAACTCAAGTTATAAAGAACTATTTGGGCAAACAAATCATACTAAATTTGTGTTTTTGAATTTTTTTTAGAATATGTTTCTAATCTTAAAATACCCAGATTAGTTTTCTTATAAATTTGCGCCAAGAACACATTGTGAGTGAGGATGGAGTTTTTGATTGGGCAAGAGCTGTACATGATTATGTACATGCCAAAAAAGGTATAACTGAGGTCAAAACGTTTGAAAAATAGAGGGGAGACTAACATTTATGAGACAAAAGAAAAAGGGTCGAAAATAGAGAAGAGTCTCTAGAGAATCACGGGGGGATGTCGATAGGTTTTAACATTAAAACAGATGGGGAAGAAAAGATCACTAGGATGCCTCGGGATCGAGATACTCGTGTGTACCTAAAGTAGGTAAGCCTTGAGGAAGCCAAGAGCACATTAATGAGCCTTTTATAATAAGAATAATTAACAAAAACGATCTGTCATGAAAACTAATCTTATCTCTAAGTTGTTGTTGTTTTCTAAGCAGAACATGGTTAATGAGAACTGGTGCACTGGAGTCCGAAAGCATAATTGGTAAATATGTGAACAATGAAGAAAATTGAAGTCAAAATGGGGGGAACGTGATATGAAAGTGTAAAATAGTAATAAAATAAGAAACAATATGAAAGAACAAGAATTATCACTTTTATTGTTCATAGAAATAGTTTGAAAAATAACTGGACATAAGAGGAGTTCACACTTTAGTGAAAAAAAAAAAAGAAAATAAAAATAATTCCTGTAGTTTAATAAGATATGTGGTCACTTCTGACAGCCAGGTACACTGCCCAATGATTTCGCATACTTTCTATGACACTGTGAGTCAGTTGTGAGCTCAAAGAATTTCAATCGTTACGAAGAGCTCTTTTCAGTTCTGGAATAGAGCTTGGTAGGTACGGAAAGACTGCAAATTGTCTCTCAAGCATATCTTATTCATGCTTGATATGACATGCAGGTGAGTGAGCAAGTCCCGGCATGTGCTTTGGATATATACCATTTCAAGGAAGTTGTTTATCAGTCTTGCACGGTGATTAGGTGCATTATCATCCATAAATATGAAATTAAGACTGACAGAACCTTAAAATGGATGATCATAAGACTCACGAGTTTCATATCTGTATTCTTAGTAGTCGCAGATCTCGTTTGAAAAATATTGAGGCATGTTCAGCCACCCAGCATGATGCCTGAGCACACACCATGACTCATTTAACTAAAAAATATGTTTTCTGTTGTGTTTCCCGAATTAAAACGAGTTCTACGTCTCGTCTTTTCTTTCGCCGATGAGAATCAGTGTTTGATACTAGAGATAGATTAGTCACTGAACATCACATTGGATCACTATGTCAAACTTCAGCACTGATGTTCCAAAAACCAGTTTAAACGAGCGCGTTTATGTGTAGATGTGAGGGGAATGCAAACAGCTGAGATTCTGGCATAAAGACCAACATGGTTGAGTCTTCTGTAAACAGTTTATCTGAAAACTGTGGTGGCTATGAACGCTGAACCTAGTGCTTTAGGACAATCATCCCTTTGACATCACGCAGCTATTGCCAGATATCACTCTTAGCAAACGGTTATAAGCTCTTAGGCGACCTGGTATTTGTCAGCCAAGTGTGGTCGGTTAACATTTCTCGCACTTCGAAACCTTTGTCACATTTTTGAGATCACGCACTGAGACACATTTAAAATTCAAAACACTTCTCTATGATTCTTTGGATTCGAGCATTCTAATGATTCTTTCTTTCGCAAACCTGTCCAGTTGTCATCTTTGGGAAAATCTTACTAACAACGTTCCTTCGTCAAATGAATCACAGAACACCTGTCTGGACTGGTATGCTAAGTGAGCTGGTTCATTAGCTTTCCAATTCACACAGGTATTTGCCCATCAACTGAAATATTTTGCATAAATGAAATATTTTGTTCCACTTTCAAAAGATAATTCTCCACAACTAATTTTGAGCAAATTCACCAATATTTACTCGTCTTTCTTTACATTTTACGAATTATACTTAATTTTTGGACACCAGTGTACTGAAATTTCTGGGATTAGCGTAAGATATAGTTGATGCACAATACAAGATTTTAAGTTGGATCCTCACAAATTATAATTGAAAGAAAATATTATGAGAACTCCTTCATCCTTCATTATACATTCATAAGAGTGTTTTAATAAATTATGTCATGGTTTATATTAATTCGTTGTGCAATACTATTCAGAAAATAAAGATAAAAATTTGTTCTTTATTACTTAGTGAAACTCAGTTGCTTGAATAATACGATATTTTTACATTTCTACCAAGAAAGAGTAGTCCCAGATTATTAGGCTCTTAAATTCTGAACATTGACAAGATGTAATACAATGTCAGCAATGTATTTAATGAAATAAATTGAAGCTTAAATTAGAATTATAAACTTTATAAAGAATTAAAGTTTACAATTAAATAGTTTTTAACAGGGTTTTTTTTTTTTTTTTTTTTTTTTTTTTTTGAAATATCATTGAGAAAGTTTATTCTTGTTTGTATTAAGAATTGATTTCGCCCTGAGAAGGCCAATGGCAGCCTGTGAAGTTTATAATTTTTTTTACATCTCTCTCTCATCACGAAAGCTGAGCGACTTGAAGGTAAGAATATTGAAAACAGTGGCATAGATTAAAATATTTTTCTACCTTCTGGTGCGAACCCTAAATTTGCAGCTCTCTATAGAAATAAAAAATAATAACATCACGAAAGCATTGTTCGCTCTTAAAATTAAATTACTTATACTCTTAGTTTTATACGTTAAAACGAATATATAAATATGAGGGTTAAACCACAAAGCAATTGAATAATTTAAAAATAAATAAAACATTTACCTTAACGCTCCTAAATATTCTCTGAATCGAATAAAACAAATAAATTTGACTATAAAATAACTAACAAATATGAGTGCACATGAATATTTATCAAATTACGAATAAGATAAATTGTACAAGATTTTTTGTTTTTGAACTTCTATCGGTTTTACTAAGCCTTCACTTGAAAATTTTCGTCTCGTAGTTCGAATACAATGACGTAGTGTAGTCAAATCAAAGTGTCTACGTAAATTTTACTGACCAAATTCTCAGCTTCTATGAGGACAACAGTCACAGACTAAAATTTTCGGAGAAAAAATGTAAAAGTAAAGACTACTAAACACGAAATCTTTCGGAGAAAAAAACGCACATTTCCATCCAAAAATTATCTTTTTTTTTTTTTTTTTTTTTTTGAACACGGATGGAAATTTATAAAAGAATTATAAAAATCACAGCATTAAAGTTTTATTGAAATCAGTATAATAATTATCCAAGACATCACTATTAAATATTTCTTAATTATTTATGTGATTTGATGTTGTTATTTACTGTCACACTCAGATGCAACAGATAGATTTTCGTGACGGACCTCCTAATTTTGAGCTTCGGTCAAATGGCGAGGACGGCACTTGACTTGGCACTTTCCTCTCCAAACAACCAAACCAAATCCAAACCAACAGGAAGGTTTGAGACCTGAACCAAATTTAACTTGCATCAGCTCCACTACTCGATGGATCTCAAATGGCATCAGGGCTAGAGACCAGGACTCGACGAAAACAACTCCGGCCGCAGAGTCCGTGACCAAGAACACAAGGCTACTGCTACCATTCAACTATTTATCAGATTGTATTCATAATATTTTGTGATAAATTGATTTTCTTTCAGAACAATGAATAGTTAGTGTATCTTAACATTATTACCTTTTTAAAAGTTGAAAATTAGTTTCAAAAATTTGTCGGATGTAGTTTCCATCTCCAATAATATGCTTAAATCTAAATTATTGTCATCGGCAAAAGTTAGAGAAATTGCGAAGATAAACAGATTAATATTTTTGTCATGGAGGGAAACAAAAGTTTTTCCCTGATGACATTTATTTATTTTTTAAATTTCTTTAAGTAAACTCATAAAAACCTTTTATCTTATTTTTTTCCCTACAAAATCTGGATTGAATATTAAAATTTAAAAAAAAAAGAAAAGAAAAGAAAAAAGAACCTGCCTGCATAATCTCTTATTCAAAACAAGTCTTCTTAAGATCCGAATCCCAAGTATTATTTTGCTTCGCCTAATTTTAAATACTTAGATTTTGTTTTCGGGATTAAAATTGAATGAGAAAATTATTATTCAGGAAATCATATTAGTAGAAATTGAATTCAATGCACTTCTATTTGAAGAACACATAATGTAGTAAAAAATAAAACTTCTATCGGAAAGAGGCTATAGCTGTAATCATAATAATATTTGTAGTGAATTTTTTCCTGTTCACGAAGACTAAAAAAAAGTTTATAAATCTAAAACTTAACTAAATTAGAGATTTCCTAAAAATTAATATCAATATTAATGCTTTTGTTCATCAAATACTTAAAATTAGCATTAATTCTGAAGAATTATAAACTTTTTTAAACGAAGTTTTCTTTCTCTAATAAAAAGATTGCGATGAAGTACACCAAGAAGAATTTTTAAAAAGCTGTTATATGCCCAATATTACATGATAAAAAAAAAAGTATTTGCTATTTTTAAATAATACTTCTTCGATTAGAGCGAATCGAATATTTCTTTCATGAGGAAGCTTAGCTTAACAAAGCATGGATCAAAATGCTTTTCTATAACAATACAAACTTTAGTATAAATAAGTAATAGAAACTGCTTTAGTATAACTTACAAAAATCGCCATAATCGTGACGATTTTCGCCAAGAAAAATTCAGGGTTGCTAAACACTTATCAACTCCCAAATACCGCGTGATCTCCCCACCCCGAACGTTGGAGATCCAAAAAAAGGCCAAGAATTTTTCCCCCTCCTTCTTGCATTGCAAAAGAAAGTTGAAAGCAGAGATAAATATAACTTAAAACACATAAATTCTGATAGATAAATATTGTTGAAATTGTCTATTTTCTAATGGAATATGAGAACGAAAAATTCAAAATAAAAATAAATCAAAGATATAGTATGCAGAGATAAATATATGAAAACATACGAATAACGATAAAAATAAAATAAAATATCAATAGCACTGACAAAGACAAACACAACTTACCACCTGGCACTGGATATATGAAAAATTGCCATTGTCCAGGACAAAAGAAAGTTTTTGAATATTAGTGAATATTTGTCATTTCAAATAAACTTCTAAGGAATAAACCTTTGAAAGGTTTTTGTTCTGGCTTTTCCGCGTCTCCCAATGCTTGTATCTCTAATAATTTCTATAAATTGTTTAAAATAGTCAAATCCTTTCGAGTCACGCGATTTTTTTTTATTAAACTTATACACAATGGGGTAGAGTGGATTTTTGCCATCTGGTGCGAACCCTAAGATTTTCTACCTGCTATTTAATTCGCCACCCCTTTATAGAAACGAAATAATAATAATATCATGAATGTGTATTGTACGCGCTTAAAATAAAATTGCCTATGGTTTAATACGTGAAGACGAATAAATGATATTTTACGTGGGTAAAACCGCAATGCAATTGAAAAATTTAAAAATAAAACAAACATCTACCACCTACATATTCGACGAATGAAACAAAAGAAATTAGCTTTACCTTTCGATAATTTACAAATTTAGGTACAAGTATAACTTTATCAAAATATTAAATAAACAATATCAAAGCTCTTCCAAATAACAAAAATGTTGAAGAAATTAGATGTCTCCTGCTCACCGTCACGTCTGTGAGTTATTGAAGGACAATAATTCTGTACTCTCTAGACAATAATTATCTCTCCTAAGCCGAAACTAACTCTAACCAATTGCAGCAATTTAAGATTTTTTTCTAAATTCTTCCCGTAATTTTCAAAAATTAATGTTTCTAATTTCTTAATTTTTAGGAGACAAACTATTTAAAAGTTTTTTTTTTTTCAATTAATTTTAATTTTATATGTAAGTTACACAGGCCGTAGCAATTTATCAACAGCTTGTCGATTGGAGATTAATGGCCAAAAGACCTAAAAGTGCCAACAACCATCTAACCTACAAGGAAAACAATTCAAAAATCAAAACAGACATATTAAATGCATTTGTTGCTTAGCAGCAGCAGATCGCGACGTGCCGTGTCCGTTTCGAAATTAAAAAGAGTGAAACATAGTTTCTTATTTTGAATAAAATACTTAACAAGCTTTCATTTAACATAACATAAATGTAAGTATATTTGCTTGGGTCAAATCTTACAAATCTATTTTGAATATTTTCCACTTGCCCAATTGCCATGAAATTCTGCATAAGTACTCATGTAGTCCCAATGATAATACAGTTATCTGATCTAATGACCATGACGTGATGCTGCAGATAGGATAATCCAACTCTGCCGTCTCCACATCTGCCGCCTGAGGCGATGACCCTTCTGCACCCACCCTCTCCCCTTGCTACGCCACTGATTATACAGGAATTTCCTTTCTTACAATTTCCTTGTTTCTTCTTTAATACCATAAATTTACTTTAATACCATTTTTTACTTACATAACTATCTATTGATCAAATTTCCTAAAGTACGTTGTAAAGTATGATAAAGAGAACGATTAACAATGACAAAATACAATGGAAGATAGAAGTGGTGTTTCATGTAATACTCGCGCGTACTGCAAAATGAATAACCTAAAACCATAAAAGTATTCTACTTGCTAAATAATATCGCATTTCTAATAGAACGAGATACAACAATTACTCGTACAAAAAAATGTGTGTTTTGTGTGTGTATAATAAATGTTAAATTGATATTATCTTTAATAGTAACAAACTATTTTCATAAATAAGGTATGGCTGTGGTAGCCTAATGGTTATGAAAGCGAACTCGTGGCCATCGCTGTGTTCGTCGAGATATGGGTTCGAGTACTGATGCCACAAAAGTTCCGGCATGTAGCGGGGTTGATGCACGTTAAATATGGAAGAAGTTCCAAGTCCTCCCATTTTCGTGGTGTGTAAGTTTGTAGAGATAGGTGTCAGATTCCAGATGCCCCTTGACCGAGTTTCAAAAATACGAGGCCTGTGACCAACAACCTTTATATTGTTTTTAAAACAAACGAATCATCCATGTATCTTAACAAACTTATTTATGTGCTGGTCAAAATATTTTATTCATACTCTTGTATAATTGTTTCTTCCAATGACAATTACAACTACAAAGTAAATTCTTTGCAAAAAGTTGTTCTTACCTTTCCCGTAAAAAAAAATCATACGTACTATTTTAAGTGATAAATATCCAATTTGTTTGTTGTTTCTTTATAAGGTTGAATAACTAATTTTATCAATTTATAACAAAAAATTTTAAGCAATTCAGATGCAGTTACTTCATTGTAATTCAAATTATAAATTCAATAAAAATATTACGAAAAGAATGAAAAGTAAAATTGATATTTTCTTTTGAAGAATACTTGTATACCCAAGTGATAAACTGATCAAAGACAAAATTATGAGTTTTAGATATCTGTCGTTCAAGAAGAATCTTACAGCAAATAAATCGTTCGTACATTTCGTTAAACTTAAACTTGTAACACATCGATCAATAACTCCCGAGACTAACCCAGAGATGGCGCTCGTAGTAAACCAGTAACCAGGTCTTTCTAGAGTACTAGCCTTTGTGCTTGAAACGTGTCAAAATTTTAAGTCGATCGGACCAGGAAAAAGGTTTTTTGAAGTGAAGTGAAAAAGGTTTTTTCCAAGTGGGTGCCGCGATTGCTTTCGATGGAACAAAAACAGCAACGAGTCGATGATTCAGAAAGCTGTTTATCGCTATTTACTCGCAACAAAAAAGATTTCTTGCGGGTTAAAAAAAAAAAAGAAAGAAAAAATTTTTTTGGGGGGGGGAAAGATTTGGAAAAGCGTTGGAACGATTGTATCACCCTAAAAGGTGATTAACAACAGGTGTTATGTTGATGAATAAAAAAAAAATTGCAAAAAAAATGTTGTTTTCAATGTTAGACTCGGGAGTTATTGATCGATGTGTTATATGTCATCACAAGACACTCGTACCCGTAAATCTTTCTTTCACAAATAATTAACGTTTCCGGATTCCCCTTATAGTTTCATACTTTTTAAACGTTCTCTTTGAATATTTATTAATTATGAACGTCATTTGTTTTTCTTTATAAGTTTCTAAAACATTAGCTTCGTTTTTGGGTGCATAGGATTTTAAAAAAAATGCTTGAAGTATAAGACTTATTCTCAGATTTTTGTGTGACTAAAAAAAAATGAAAGAGAGAAAAAAGAAGAAAAATATACAAGTCAATTCAATCCTTAGGTTCACTTGTTAGAAAATGTACAAAACTTAATGCCAAATCAAAACAAGTCCAAATACAATTTCTTTATTCGCAACGAAATCCAGGGCATAAGAATATCGGTATGAGATGATTACCCACGCCGTCTTCGTAACAAAGAAGATGCTTATTTACAGCGTCAATAAACCTTATGGCCAAGACGATTGTGGTAGAATAATGCTCCGGCCACCTGAAAGCATTGAGGGTTACTCTTTGATATTTTACAACTTTTCCTTGGTGGTCTGCGTCCTGTTGTTGTAGCAGCTTTCTTTCTTAAGCGTTTGAAAACAAGCTTGTACATTTGATTCTGCAGTTCAATAAACATAAAGATAGGTAATCTAGGAATGGCTAGACTCAAGGAATATTCTTGATATATTATGTGATATGAAAAAAAATTGTTCACTAATGCTTAAAACAGAGAAAAAATCAGGAGTCCTTTTTTTTGCTCCGCAGAATTCCAACTACCAAGTATGACAGTATCTAGGACATGCTTCTTGGTTTTTTTTTTTTTTTTTTTTTCCTATAACATTTCATAATTATACATTATATATATATATATATATTCATTTAGCTTCTCTTATATTTCTTTTAAAGTAAAGAAATAACGCGTTGTATTTTCAAAAAGCAAATGAAAAACATGAAAAAGTCTGGGAATGCAACATTCTCAGCAGAACTTAAACTGTACAGTCAAAAGCTAACACACAAATTTAACAAATTGCAATACATACATACATATATATATATATTGCAATTTGTTACGATTTTCTTAAGATTAGATAACTTTTTCTGCTATTGTTGTTGTCGTCTTTACAAAGTCTCTACATTTTATTCTGACGATGTGTCATTAGTAAATATTTAATTTTACATTTTATTTTACAATGCCTGGTTTTTTGATTAATTTTAGTATAATTAAATTTAATCTATTTAGATTTTTAATTAGTTTTACAATATTTTTGGTTTCTTGATATTGTATTTCCATTTTTGCAGTGAAATTAAAGTTGTTTACTATACTTACTTATTTTTCTATGGTTGATTTCTGAATTTGTTGATTTTTGGTTTATTACCAATATTTTTTATACTGAAAATATACTAAAGTATCATTGTTTGTTCAATAATAACGGTATAAACACATAATATTCCATTCCAAAGTATGGAACAGTCTTAATTCCATTATTCTAAATTTTTCTTTTCTTTCCCTTTACTTTCTTTTAAATTGTTTGGGTTTTTTTAAAAAAACTGTTTTGAGTTTAGGGATTTTTGCTTAAAATGTTTTGATTTTTTAAATATTTATGTAAATTTTATATGATATTTATAACTATAATTTGTATTTTAATGATTTCCTTAAATATTTCGTTTTTGTTCTATTAATAGTACTGATTTAGTGTTGGATACCTTCTTACATTGTTATATGTATGTTTGTGTGTGTGTGTGTATATATATATATAAAAGGGGGATGTAAATCGGAATAAAAACTCGTTAAATATTTTCTTATTCTCTATAAATGCTTACAAATGATTGAAATGCATGGTTTGAAAGAAATTTGTTATTTGTATGCGCACCATTAATCCATTTTTAGAATTATTGGTACAAATAGACTGTTGTATAAATGCAGCAGTTGATGTTTTGAAGAGGAGTGTGTGTGTGATAATTTTGAACAATCCAAATAAATTAAGCACTCATTCAAATAAGTATAACATGCTACATTTTCTAAAATTCATTTCATTTCCTACAAGCATAAGTTTTAATTTTATTATCCTGTTGCATCATTTTTCCGATACTGTATTATAAGCATTATTATTATTATTATTTTTTAAAAAAAATCTTGTTTTTAGATTAAGAGTCATAAAATAAATTCACATGATAAATTCAAGGAGAGAAAAAACATAATCACTTATTACAGTCATTCTTAATTTTTTTTTACTCATGACATCCTTTTTGAAGGTTTTCCCTCGACTTCCAATCTCTTGTAAGAGCACGACTGTTTTAAATAAGAAATAAAAATATAAAACTCCGCTGTGCACTTTTCAGAAACTACTGGCTTACTACAATAACAGAAAGTAATGATTCGTTCGCTTCTGCAGACTGGAACAGAAACAGAGAAAAAGAGAGATTTTTAAGGTGTTTAAAAAGGAATTCTATTTCCTTCTTTCTGTAAACAACCCGTAGTGCACTATGTGAGGAGCGAGGGGGGGTGGCAGCTGAAATTTTGTCTCTGTAAACAAGAGCAAGGCTCGCTAGGGTTATGCACCCCAATACAAATACTCCGCACCTGTAAACAAGAGGGGTCGGTCAATTGATTGACGTTTATGGTCCATGGCAGTCCTAAAACTGATAAGAGGAGAAGAAACTCTTGGGTGGTTTCTTTACCAGTCCCGTGCTTTATGAGATTGTTTGTTTACAGAGTGGTCGCGAAATTTACTGCCCCCACCCCTGAAAAGGTTAAAGACGTCAGTTGCAGTGGCCATAATCCGGTTTTGGCGTTAGAAAAGAGCGGGATCTGGCGCTCTTCTGACTACCATTGGTGACTGCCCCACATAAAAACATTTTAGAAGCACACATGTGCAGCAGACATTAAGGAAGCTGGAAAGAAACATTTTGAAAAATTGTAAGTAAACTTATTTCTTATCCTTTCTTGTCTTTCTCTTTGTTTTGGATAAACCTTATTGTAAAAAGACATTGGTAGACTAACTACTCAATTGTACGAAGTCCTTAATTTAATTTGAGCAATTGTAAAAGTACATTCCAATTACATTTGACACTTAACCCAAGCCTGTTTGAACATCTAATGACTATGACTATTTTTGGACAAGCCTTTACACTTAGATTTGATTTTTAATCAAGAAATAAGATTTTGCTCCTTTTGGTTCTTTATTTATATTAAACGTAATTATATTTTGTTCATGACAAGTATTACTTAAGCCGAAAGCAATTACACATATTTGTATAAGAAATACCACAGTCACTGTGGTCAACTCCTTTAATGTGTTAAAAATCTAGAATCAATGATGTTGCGCTTGTACGTGTCTTTTCATTATAGTTTCCTTTTGCATTCTGAAATATGATTTTTTTAGCCACCCAATGGGCTATTGTTTTGATTGACAAAATGGTCATATGACTACTTTTCAAAATTTTATCCTTAAAAGTTATTGCATATATGTTTTGATGCCTCCTTTCACCAGTAATGAATTTAATTTTCAAAAATATGTCGTAAATAAATCTCTTAAATTTTTCTTATTAGATTGAAACAAAGCATAATTTAATTTTTTTTTTTTTTTTTTTTTTTCATTTTACAACATCAGTAATTTTATTTTACTTAAAATATACTCCATCTTATAATTCATCGTTTACTTTAATCCTGATGTTTTAAAAAATTTTATTGTCCACTTCGATATTTTATCATTTGCTTTAATTATAATTTAATTGACCAATTTAATAATTATTATTTTTTCTTTAAAAAAAAGCACCTTTCGGTGCGGAAATCTATTCTTCACAACACATTACATAGAACCTAAAAGTTCTTTTTTTTTTTTTGTTATTTCTTTCTTACATCCTTTTTAAACGTATTTTAGTGCAATTTTTAAGAAAGGCAGAAATATTATTTTCATGAAAAAAAAATTACAAATATTTTTTAAAGGAATTGTAGAGTCAGGGCGGTAAACTGCTTTAAGGCTCGAGTCTACTGGCCAGTTTGATTTCGAGAAAGTAATGTTAATCCTATGGAATTTCTCTACTGTCTTCAAATATATATATAACTTTTATTTATTTGAATGCAAAAAAAAGAGCATCCGAACGAATAAAAAAATGAAGATTTCTGCGGAATTACATTTTTCTCCAGTTTTCGAAATTATTTCAGAATGTTTTTTTAAAGACCGGAAAACCCACAAGAGAATCATTAAAATAAAAGTAAAAATATTTTTTAAAAATCTGAGAGAGAATGTATAATTCCGCAGAAATATTCTTTATTTTTTTATTTTTATTTATTTATTTTGTTCTTTTAAATGCATTTTATTGCATTGAAATAGATAAAATAGTTAAGACTACGCTCACGAAATAAGAAAGGCCGATAAACGGAAGCTTTAACACCAACAACTTTTGTCCTTGACTTATCTTCTGACAAGAAATATGTATTAAAATGTCAAATAAAACTTTCCTAATTTGACGGAATTTTAAAGTATTGAAGGGTTATAAATATTTTTCCGTATTTAATTAACGAAATGAATTCTTTTGAATTCCTGTAACAAAGTTTTATTTTTTCCAGTATTGATTGATGACTTTTACTTTGTTTTAATTCTTAAACGCCTTAATGATAGATATGTGAAATAAAGTAGTAAAAACTTTAACTTATGCAAACGTTTAAAGAATAAAAACATAAGATTAAATTTGCTTTACTTTTACAGACTGAGGTACTTTTGAACTAAAATGGCTTATTATGGTGGTAGAACACGGGATTCTGTAAATTATATTTTTGGAAATATATCGAAATAAAAATGTGCATGAGAGCTAATTTTCCTTTTAAAAAGATATGCTAAAATCAAAAAAAAAGTAGGATTTGTTTCACAATACATAAAAAAAGGTCATGAGAGTGGGGTGCTGTTTCTTAAATATCACCTCTTCACTTGACCGTGATTATGAGATCAGTCGCCATTAGCCTTCATGTTGCTTCTAAGTACGACGTCAACAAATAATCAATGTTAAGGGTTCAAAAGAAATTAAATTATGATGTTAACAGATAAATCAATTAATATAGCTAACAGAGTTCTCTCATTGTCAGTGCTGTTGTATCTGTATATCTAGTTCCTCATCTTGAAATAGTTTAGATTCCAACTTTCATAAAATTTTAACAGGAGATTTTTCAGTTATGAAAGCTTTAAAAAATGAGTTCTTCAAATATTTAATAATAAATAAAAAAAATGTAACTATAACTTATCAAAGCGTAATAGATAAAATAGTAAAGCGAGTGATAAATATTTTTTTTTTTTTTTTTCAAAATTTAAAAACATAAGAGTATTGCAGAAATCATTACTGTTAAATAATTGCTCACAAAATAAATTATAAGAACCAAGAAGTCCTCATGATCTAAAACAGTCAGATCTGGTTCAAACAAAATTTGGAATATAAGATAATCGGACATTTCTCTATCTAATTCTTCCAAAATTGAGATTCCATAATAAAGAATTCTTTTTTGAAAGTAAATTAATTAATCTTTTAACGTCATTATTTATATCCCTTTCAATCATTAATGATGATAACACAGTTACGTTCAGCTATGATAAGAATTGCAAAATTCATAAGGAATATCCTATTTTTTTAAGACTTGGCATATTAATTAAATGGGATAAATATGGCATGATGTAAGAAATGAATGTGACTGTTTACACTATTTTATAAGTCTTAACAAACGCTGTTAACAAATGGGAAAAGTTGATTGATTTATTTGAGAGTGTATTAACCACTGATCGAGTTTCGTCGAATATATCTGAAACTAATTATTAGATTCAAATGTAACTGTGGAAATAAGCTATTTAGACTATTCTGCTTCTAATATTCTGCACATACACACAAAATGAAATTTCATAATAAGAAAATCTAAATTCGAAGTTAATTAACAACAATGTTGATTCAGTTAATCAATTAGTTTATTGACACAAAAATGTTTAATTTCCTTTGAGCCGCACTAGGATTGATGTCATTTTCCTCCAGCTACGATTAATATAGTGAAGCAAATATTATCAATTCTAATACGGCTCAAATTGTACCCCTTTTTTTATCGATTATACATGGACTTATTATTTTGCTTTTTTAACCATAATTTAATTAATCATCAATTAAAAAAAAGGCTTGTTTAAGCAAAAGCAAAATTATATATCTTATTTCCTTTTACTTTTGTAAATTTTCCACAGTTGACTAAGTAAGTTATTTTATAATACAAAGCATAATTTTTGCTCAGTGGAATGTTTTACCTTATACGATTTTGAAAATAAATAAAAGAAAGGAAAATCAATTTATATAAAGATAAATGTTTCCTATTATTCTCAAGACAGTACATACTGCTCTGTACAAATAAAATCTATTTAAGAAAAACTTTAAGAAATCTATTAAGTTTTTTTTTTTTTCAACAGAGCAAATAAAACGTATCAGGAAAAGTGAACTTTAATACAAGAAATTCGTTAAAACAGTTTGTTGGCAATATTGGTTTAAACTTTCTATACTTGGTAAACCTTACCTAATTAACTAATGTCCATTGATCAGAAAAGTATTTATAATGATTATTAATCATTCATGTATAAATTTGATAAATGTTTTTTTTTTTCAATATTTCTAGGTCAAATCACATTGTCGGTTCACAATGATTCGTCTGCTACAAATCGGTGCTTTAGTCTTCACTTTCTTCATGATCTGCACCCATGCTCTGAATTATAATGACCTTAAAAGGACGGGAAAGGCTTGTCCTTCCCGAGACAGTTGCCTTCAAGTGAGTCAGAAAGGTTTCGTGGAAAAGAACTGCAAATGCGATAGCCAATGTTCAGCATTTCAAGATTGTTGCATTGACTCTCCGTATCGTTCAAACTCACTTATACACAAAGGAAACAATCGCTCTTGCATGCCTTATGGAGATGAGGGTAATCTAGGAGCTTACGTTGTAGATAATTGCCCTCAACATTTCAAAGGTCCAGAAGAAGTCAAGAAATTTTGCCACGGCTTAGACAACCTCCGCGATCCTCTGTTTTCTGCTCCTGCAACTGATATTGCCACAGGTCTGACGTACCGCAATCGCTACTGTGCCGAGTGCAATGGTGCCTTGAAGCCATCTTTAAAATCATGGTTGATTTCAGTGAATTTCCATTTTCTGCCATCCAGTGCTCAGACAGACGACTTCGTACTGAATAATCTGAAGTTTCACTACCATTACAACAAATGGGGACTCCGTTATGGAAAACGCTTCTACCCCTCCGTTCTGACGTTCCACAAACCCGACTACATTTCTACAGTGAGATACTGTAAACCCAATATAATTTCAACCTGTCCTTTAAAATGGCCCAATGTAGCAGACAAGAAAGCTTGTAGTTCCTATATGGCTGTGGTGCAAGGTGCCACAAAGATGTACAAAAATGTTCATTGTGCTATATGCAATAGCGAAGATATTAGCAATGTCTTCTGCGCCAATAATCAGTTTTCCAAAAGATCTAATTTCATGCCTCTCACATTCGCACATTTGTTGGATTTTAACTTCTCGAAAGGAAATAAAGTTGGCATGGTACGTAAGTGTGATCCTGGTTACATATACGATGTTTTTGTCGACCGATGTCGACGTTTTGAATGCGTTATTCCTGGTTACAAGCTCGTGAATGGCAGATGTTACAAGAAATAGCTCTAAGAATAGGATGTATTGTCCCACGTTTGATGTTAAGTGAAGCCAGCAACAATTTTGATTTCATTGAGAAAGGGGGGGAATTTTCTCCCTACTTTTTTAGACAAGTGTTATTTTGTGATTTATATGAAATACACATCTTTTCCTACAGCATTGCTTTCTGTGTGGAAATGCTTTTTTATTTTGTAATATGAAGTGTTTCACGTTATGTCTTAGAATAAATGCATTCACGGTAAAATATTCTCTACTTCATTTTGTAAGTATCATTAAACATTTTAACACACACACAAATGAAAGATTTATCATTTTTTTTTTTCAAATAACACTCATGAGGTAATTTACAATTATTCATTAATAATGTTCATGAGATGAATTACATGTTGGAAGATTCATTTGCTCATAATGAAACGCTTAAAATATATGGAAAATGATGCCTTGCTTTAAAAAAAAAGGTATAGGTATTTTTCTTAAAATAATTTTTTAAATTTAAAATTTACTATAGTTATTTGATTCAACAACTTCGAGTTTTTAAGTCTGAAATTAAGTATATTTTAACTCTCAACAATTATTATTTTGTGATTATTAAAGTTCAAAAAAATTAAAAAACGAGAAATATAAAAACTGTTTACAATATGTGTTACTTGAGAAAAACCAAACTTCTTAAAAAATGTATTTTCTCTTTCTCTCTCAAAAGTTACATTGAGATATAAAATTTTTAGTAAAAACGTATCCACTTTTTATTCATTTTCCCATATTCTATTTCTTAATAATAAGTAAGGTATTTTTTCAAAAGTCTACATTGTTCTCATTAGTACATGTTATTTATTAGCACATTTTTTTTTTCTCTAACAGATTTCTTGAGAGTTATTTCAGCTCAGAGTGAAAACGAATCGAATTAAAGTGGTATTCCGTGTTTTCCAAAATGCATATTCTGTCTGTCCCGTAATGTATATTTTGTATACGTAGTGTAATCATGAGAAACACGAATATAAAAATAATTATACATGCCATCTGTTGAATACTGCAGTAAGCATTTTTTAAGTATATTTTCAAGCAGTTTGAATAAAACCCAGGGGCACTTGATTCATTGAGACCCGAATTCCAATTTTTCTCATATTACAGAGCTATATTAGTTACAAAAAGTTAAATATACGATTGGAAATGTAATTTGTTTTAATAAATACTATTACACTTATTCTATACATAAGTCTTAAGAGCTAAAGGTAATTTTGTATTTATAGGAAAACATAATTAAAAGAACGGAAATAAACTAGTACAAGTTATATGCAAAGAACAGATTTAGCCACTAAAGGTGCGCTTTTTTTTAATAATTATTATTAAATTACTCAATTAAATATAAGAATTAACGTAAACGATGAACGGACAATAGTGAACTTTTCCGATATTAAAATTAAAGGGAACAATAATTTATTAAGTTGAATATATTTAAGCTAAATACAATTAAAATTAAACCAAACGATAAATTATTAAATTGAACATATTTAAGCTAATTGTAATTAAAACTGTAGATAAAAAAGTGATCTGGTATGCATAAAGGGATCCAATTAAAACAATAGCCCTCAATGGCAGACCTCACAATATGTCTGTCCACACTCTCGATAGGCAACGATCCTGTCTCTATCAAATTCCGAAACTTACTGGTTAGCATTTCTTCTTCATCTTCGAGGTACAACATGATATTCTGAGCAAACTCCGACCTTACAAAGCGCTTTCCGAATGAGAAATCCACTGCTCAACTCTTCTTTTATATACTTCAGATGTCTTTTCTCCCTCCTCCTTATTGCGCTGAAGTATCATTCATTTGCAAATCCTAACCTTTTTTTCCTTTCATGGGATTTTGATGTTGGTCAAATCATTCCTTCCTGGAGTTGCAATTTTAATGACCAGCAGTGTAAATTCTTCATACTTATTTTTAGTGTTTTTAATCTGAATTGTAATAAAAAAAATTATATTATTAAAATTTGCCTAATTAACATTAATAGTTACATACTAAGGTAAGCCTATAATTACATTATAGGCAATATATATATATATATAGCTTATAAGCCCTAAAATATACGTTGACAATCAAAAATATTCTTCAGGAAAATTATAAATGTATAAAAGCAAAAAATTTTTGTATAATCCTGCGCGTCGTATTAGTGCTTTTGACACTTTGCTTACTTTCAAATATTAAAAATACATGTGTGCGCAGATGTAAATATTTTTTTTTATCTGAAGAAAAAAATCATGCAGGTATCTTGTAAGTTATGTATGCAAAATTAAGTACTTCATAGTTTGAAAAAAAATTCAAATCGTAAAAACTAAATCAATTGTATTAAAAATTACTTTGTACTTAATGCGCAAATTGCTAATGATGTATTCTGTATATTCAGTTAGAATAAACAAAGTAAAGAAGTTTCCGGATTAAAAATTTATTTTGTTCCAAAAATCAGAGATATTACAAGATTTTTCTATAACTAGTAACTTTTAATAGTTTAATGAATGTATGTATGATTTATGTTTTTAAATAGATTTGGAATTTTTTTTTTTAATGATTTTGATTACAAATACAAATGTTGCATTTGATTATATTTGAAACATATATTACTCGTTTGATATAATTTAAATAATTGTTTAAAAGTATATTTAGAGAAATATAATTTGCAAATGTATTATAGATATACAAATAAGTAAATTTCTCATTACGTAAACTTATGATATAAAAGTTAATGCAACATCTTCGTTTGAATTATCTTTTTATACATTTTAACTGTTTTTCTATTTTTATAATTTTTCACAATCAAGTTAATTTTAAAACTAAAGTATACTTAAAAATGAATCTTTGAATACATGAGCTTACACATCGTGCTTATTTCTTAACTACATTGATGCGTGTATTATAAGAAAAAGACTATCGCTCAACATCATTATAACTGACTGTTGTGAATCGATGCAGGTGACTGAGCATAAATAACAATCTCAACGAGAATCGTCTCAATACACCTTAATTATTATTATTCAGTTATTTTATATTCTAAAATACGTTTTTGATGGAGGAAACATGTCATCAAAATAACATTAAGAGGAATTCTAATTATTTTTATGTCGAAAAGATACTTTTTTCGCCTAAATATTTTTAATTTTTTTATCTGAATTGAAGATAAACTACTGGTAAGCCAATTAAAATACAATCATATTCAGTGCAATTCTGTTTGCAATATCATTAGGATATCATTTATTCAAAACTCATCATACACAGTGCACAACCGGATGATTCCAAATCAGTAGTTTTCATGTTCCTTGTAAAAGATGACTGATTATTAACGGTTATCCTTACAGAGAGAGCGAATTATTTACCAAATAATTTTAAAACATTTTTTTTTAAAAAAGAAAAGAATTTTAATCCATTACCCTTTTTTGAAAATATATTTTGACATTCATTTGATATTCCAGAGTTTTAAAGCTAAAGCTGCTTTGTTGTATTCCTTCCCTTCATTTACGAAACGAAAACTTTCAGGATGTTAAGCCATCGCCAGAAAGCAAAGACTTTTGACAATTATTTTCACTCTGTGTTTACAATCTGCGCCATTTTCGGTATTTACATAGAAGAGTCCAAGAATAGATTAACAGCTATTCTGAAACGCCTGCATGTAATTATTGTCATTGCCATGATAGTATACCAAAAAATCGTTGTGGGTATTATTCTAATTCTGATGGGGACTAAAAAGGATAGATTCTTAATCGTTTTCTCTTTTTTCAAGATGTCTGACGCAGTCATTCTGATCATCATGCTCATGAAAAGAAAAACTTTCAGACAAATTGCTTGCCAAATAACTTCATTTGCCATTCACATGCACATTTCGAAGGCAAAGCTTAGAAACATAGCCTGCGAAACAAAGAGAATCTGCTTCAGATTGTTGTTCGGCCACATCGTCATCGCGCTCTCTACTCTCCTTCTCTTGATATTCGACCGGTACAACGCCGTACTCTATTTTCGGGCATACACCCTCAACCTTGTGAACGACGCTCTGCTACAGCAGTACTCGGCCCTCGTTCTCCTCCTCGCTGCCGTCGTCATTTTCATGTGGATTTCTACTTCGATGCTCTTCGTCTCTTTTTATTCGAGCGTCTGCATCTTCCTTTCCTCCATCATTGACACGTTCAGTGAGAGAGTCGAGATGATCAAATCGGATGAGTTTAGGGAACTGATGGATTTCATCAACTACATGGAAATGATAATCCGGTACATCGACAGGAACCTGTCTTTGTTAGCGTTCGTCACTTTTCTGAACGTCTTAGGAGTCTGTATTAACGCAGCCATCGAAATCGCCCTATCGACACTATTTACTGCTCTCGTGGAAGGACATAAGGTGATATACTTCCTCTACAGCTTTAACCTCAGCCTCCAGCTCGTTATGCGGGCAGCGGACGTAGATGATGTTGGGCGACATTTACGCTTGTTGGGCCACAACATCCCTTGGAAGCAGCCCCAGTTCACAGAATTGAGGTTCTTGTTGATTATGAGGCTAAAGAATATGAAGACTACTCTCACGCTGTGGAGAACCTGGAGCTTCAACAAGAATTTCCTTTTGACTTATTGCAGTGCACTCTTATCATATTTCATTATTTTGATAAGTTTGTAGGATAGTTCTGATTTATAACAGAGCCGACAAATGATGCATTAGTTGCTTTGTTGTCTTCTAACTTTTTTCAAACTTTTGCCTTGTCTCAAAATTTCTTTCTATATGCTCTAATAAAAAAAAGTATCATTTAAAAAATGTTGTTACTATGAGTTTTGCTTTCCTTCCATTAGCTCTCACAAGACTTGCTGTACACAAGGTAACAAATTTCGTAAATTCAAATAACAGTCGGGGAATAATATAATTATATCTCTCACCTCCTCCTGTTTAAAAGCTAATTTGTTTTTATGAATTTCTAACTACCTCAACAATAATTGAAGCATTAGCAATTCCTTGCACCGTGCAATATTTATGCTACAAATGTTTTTATTATTTAATCAGGATTTGAATTTATATGTAGCCTCTATGACTTTTCGTATTTAACTGCTGATCATAATCAACGATTTTCTTATGAGAAGTGCTAAATTTCAAAAAGTATTCCTGTAAGAAAAATTGCATGCACTTTGTTTCATAACTTAAATCAAATCATTAAAACTGGAATAAAAAAAATTATTGACTGTTTTTATTGCTGAATTCTAATGATTCTGACTGACTATTTTTGGAAAATAAAACTGCATATATAATCCCTTGACTATTAAAGAAAGCTTTCCTGATATTTTAGATTTAAATTTAATCTTATATAAAGTGGAAGGAAAATATTGTAGAATTCATCTATTTAAGGATAAAAATATCAAATGAAAAACAGAAATGTCGTTAATTGATAATAATTTGTTCATTTATACATTCATACATTATATGTCTTATAAATAACGACGTTTTGCGTGTACAATTCTTTTTAATATGTTTTAAATAAAGTTTAGATCATAAAAATTATTATTTTATACACTAATATTGAATGTCCCTCGTATATAAGCAATCGAGAAAGAAACAGCTTTACTACTCCGAAGCTAAATCTAAAATTCAGCCCCTTGTTCATTTATCAATGTAAGCCCCGATGTTACAATATAAATACCAATCAAATACATGTGAAGATTTTGTTAAAAAAAATAATAAGCATATCTCTAACCATTTCGGTGGAAATGGTCCTTGGAAGAAAATCCAACTCCCTTCCACCATACAAAAGCAATTGCTACTTCTTAATTAAGATGATTTGTAAAATTTCCCTGGTTGGGAAGGGATATATGTCCATGCAATTGTATTTTTTTCTGCAACTCTGTGATTATCCCGCCCAAATTTTAAACATCTAATAAAATAATTTTGGAATCACTGAATCTAATTCCTCTCCTGGACATATCTACAGAAGCAAAATGTTTAATTCACTCATGAGTGTTCCAAAAAATGACAAATAAACAATTTTTTTTTATCTTTAATATTTTTATTTTAAAATACGATTGAATATCAGGTATTATTGCAAAAATTTGATAATCCTTTTTAGACAGATTATCACATAAATGAATAAGAATTGAATGATTTAAATCGCATTTTTTCAAAAACATCTCGTAAATTTTTGGTAAATCATATCACAAATTACAAGCTTTTAAATAATAACTGCTCGTGCCCGTGTTCATGAACCTGCTATAAAAAGAAAAGAGCTAATATTAAAATGTAATAAATTTTGTGTTAATATTAAATGTTCGAGATTAATTATTCATAATACTAAACACTTGATTATAAATCTTGGGTGTTTTTTTTTTTTTTTTTTTTTTTCAGATATTTATAGTTTTTAGTATTAACTGTGTACGAAATAGAAAACATCAAATCTAGATCGACATTCTAACTGATGATAAAATTTTTAAAACTACTTAAAGAAGAGACTAATAAATGAACAGGGAATCCTTTATATATACAGGGACATCCTTATATATGCAGGGTGAACTCAGGGCAAAACTTTAAGGAAAACTTAAAATGCGCATAAATACTTTTTTGTCTAATAAAGTGGTATCCAAAACGAGAAGTTTTGGAGGAAAAACAAGAAATGTTGAAAAAGTGAAAAAAAAACAACTTTATATTTAATTTAATAATTATGGTAAGGGCTCAAATGTGCCACCATCAGCATCCTTATAGGTTTAGCAAGTGAATGGCGTAACATTTCCATGATGCCACGTTTAATGGACAGTTGTAGTAACGACAGTTGATGAAGTGATGAAAACTGCTATGAGATACTCATCAGAGTAAATTGGAGACTCGTGGATGACTGTATTGAGAAAAAAAATCGATACTTGATAAATTGAGGGAATTTACTCGCCAAGCGACTAGTTCATCATTTTTTCGAGGATCAAACGTGATATTGAGGTAATAGCACACATTAATGTCGAAATGAACTGGAATCACATGGCATTTTGAAAGGCAACTGGAACATTGTCATGTAATTCTGATAATATTTCTTCCATAAAGATGTGATACATCGTACTGTCCAGTCGAGGTGGTAGCAAGTATGGGCCAATAAGGAAACTATTAACAATATCGACCACACAATGTACGCCAATTATCGCATCGACCCTTCAGAGATTTTATCAATGTTAATGGTCGGGCGTTTCAGAATTTAACTCTAATAAACCATTCTGAAAAAGACTTTCACATTGGTGTAAATAAAAGTTCTTTTCATTTCGTCAGCATTTCTTGTTTTACTGCCAACATTTTTCATTTCTGATCCCACATGGCTATACAAAAAAAAATTGCTTCTTTATTTATGTTGTACCTTGACTAAAGTTTAGCCTGTGAGTTCAGGAATACTGCTTTTTCAAAATTACATAAATTTTAAAATAGAAATTGCTTCATTTAAAAAAAATTGAAAGATTATTTTGGTTAATGCTATTTTAATGCACAGTTGATTTGCTTATTTCCATCAAATGCGATAGTATTATAGTAACATACAAATGATAGATAGAAAAAATTTCTATACAACAGGAATTTTTTTGTTGTTGTAAATTAGACTTTTGCATAACTTTTAACTTATTTTCATATTATTTGTACCTCTAGTCGGTTGCTTAATGAGTAGATTACAATCTTTTTCTTTTTCTCTGAATGAAAAAGATGCTTTTTTTCCATACCGTAATTCTTTCCTTCAATATATTTAGTAAAAATCTTTTAACATTCAATTTCTGACCATGCTTTTTTAACTTATAAATATTTGTGAACTCCGAATAGTTCAATTATGTTTTTTAATTCGGCAACTGAATTTTTTAAACATGTCCTGTATATATATAATTTCAAATTTTCTAAAAATATTAGCTAAATTCTTAGAAGCAATATAAAAATATGAATCAAATTAAAAAGTTCAATTTCTTATTATTAGAAGGTAAAAAAAAGTAATTGCATGTGATTTATTCATAATAATAGGGAATTCAAAATAATACTTAAAAGTTTGTCTTTTGGAAGATGAACTGTTTGAAATACGAACAATTTTTAACTATAACTTCCATAGTTATTGATAAAAAAAAAGACAAGTATTTATATCAGGTATAATTCTTGGGATTTATTGTCATGTAATGCAGAAATATTTTCAGAAAAATGAACTTATCCAAATAAAAACTTACCTAATTTTTGTGAGGAAATTCAATCTAATAAATATCACAATCATAAAAAATGTATGAAATATTTTTTTTTATTTCATTTGCTATGAATTTTCTTTAAAAATGAATGAAAATGTCTGAAGTTATTTATTTTCTGTTAGCGAAATCAGCATAATTATTGCTGCATTTCATTTTTCATTTGTTCTAGAGTTTTTGTTTTGTTTGCATCATTTCCTTTTTCAAAAGTAATTTCTTAGATTTTCCATCATTTTAATTTGCAAATTTCATTTAGTGTTCATGGTATCATCATAGAGCAAATAAAATATGTAATGAATAAGGAAAATAACAACCTTACGCCAATCCACCTATTCATTGGAAAAACTCAATACGTCTGAGAGAGAGGACACCGTTATCAATAAAATAACAAAAACGATAACCTGAGTCAGATATATCCTTATCTACTATACCAGGGGTCGGCAACCTGCAGCTCGCGAGCCGCATGTGGCTCTTTTGATGAAAATTTAAGGCTCTCCAGTTCCATACGAAAAAAATTAATAATTTACTATCAAAACTCTTAAAAAAATAAGAAAAATATTTTTAAGTACCTAATTTCTCAATAGTTTCTACTTTCATAATCCTTAATTACTAATCGCTACGCTTAACATGACCGTATTCAATAAATTTGAACTATTGTTTTGTTTTTAGAGATGAGACTCCGGGACCATGTTTATCTTTCAATCAATTGCATTCCATTTCCATCTCACTCAAACGGCCACCGACTAGAGTTTAGACAACATATCTAGACTATAGACGTGTTGTCAGTCAGTCATCCTGAGGTAGCGCGGTAGATTTTACATTGCATGTGTATTAATTTAATCGCTCGCGTTTTTTGCGTGTCTATTCGCTTGTTGTTTCAAGAAGAATACGATTTAAAAGCGAATTATCTTCTCAAAGGTATGCAAGCGTATAATATAATAAAATCAGTAACAGAAATGGATTAGATATCTGAGGATCGTGTTAACGAAGTAATAATGGTAAATAAATTGTTTGCCATTTTAAATAGCTATGTAAAATTTTAAAAAATAATTTTTTCAGCTCCGCCACCAGCATGGCATCTAGTAAAAAAGAGAGAGAAACTGAAAAAGAAAACCGAGAATTCAATCAGGAATAGACGGAGTTGTTTGCATTCATGTCCAACACAGATGGCCATCCGACTTGTCTCATTGGCCCTCAAAAAAACTCACACACATTAAGAAATCAAATTTCGAGAGACACTTCACTACAAAACATACCTAGTTTGTTGGTAAATATCCAAACAGTGACGCACGAAAAAAAGCTGTTGAAGAGCTCCAAAAAAACAGTCAAGATCCATGCTAAGTAACTGGGCGCAATCTTCCAATAATGTAAATCTGGCAAGCTTTGCAGTATTATTAGAAATTGCAAAAAGAAGAAAACCATTCACAGATGATGAGTACGTCAAAGATTGTTTTATACGTGCCTCTGAAGAACTGTTTCGTGATTTTAAGAACAAAGCAAAACTCATGAAAAACATAAAAAAAATTGCCAATATCTACTAAAATGGTACTAGATAGAACTGCTAAAATGCCTTCAATTATAACATATACGCAAGTGTAAAACATTCAACTGGCTTCTACCTTAACACTTGCTACAGGCGAGTCTAGCGACATAAATGACACGACACAAGTTACTCTTTTCGTCAGGTATATGTAATCCCAAGGTCCAAAAGAAGAGCTACTAGGATTGCTACCGCTCTCAGGGCAAATCGTAGAGAAGATATTGAAAATGTTGTATAAAAATGCCTGGAAGACAATTGAATCGACATAAATAAAATCGTTTCCGTAGCAACTCATGGAGCCAGAAGTAATACAGGAATACATAGAGGGGTAACATCAATTCTTCGGAAAAAAATAAACCACACAATTCTAAAGTTTCACTGCATAATTCATCAAGAAGCGCTTTGTATCCAAACATTTCGGGCCGTATATAGTTGAGGTCATTAACTTGGTAATTAGATTATTAACAGCATCTTGGCAAAAGCACTCTACCATCGCCAGTTTAAAGATCTCCTTGAAGAAATAGGTTGCCGGTTTTCCAACCTAATTCTTTGCAATGAAGTGCGATGGCATTCCAGAGTTATCGTATTGCAACGTTTTGCTTTGTGCTTGAGTGACATAAAAGCATTCCTCAATGAAAAAAAATCATTGAACATCCAGTATTGGAAGAAGACAAATGGCTGCAAAAATTCAACTTTATGGTAAGTACCACAATGAAACTAGATAAATTAAATCTAAAATTGAAAGGAAAGGGCAATCCAGACTACGCCTTGAAGAAGTAATTTGTTTCGAAAAAAATTACTTCTTTTGTTTAAGACATGGAGAGTGGTAAATTTAAAAGTCTGAATCAATATCGCGATGAGACCAATGCAATTATTGACACGAATTACTTCTACATAGCTTTAAAAAACATGAAGGAGGGATTCGCTGTGAGATTCGAGCAATTCAAAACAAACAAAAGTACTCTCGCGTTAATGGTAAAAAACCTCTACATAAATATAACATTTCTTTATATAACATTCTACATTTTCTTTTGACCTGCAATAATTACGCCATTCACAGAAATCTTCTCTGGAATATTCTCAAGATAGACCCAAAGCAAAATACTAATTTCAAAGAATTTTTGGAGAGGACCGTTGCTAATAAACAAGTTTTCAGAGCATTCTTGCAAAAGATGAAATATTTTGATATTTATTGAATAAAAAGAATCAATGAAAAAGAGATAATAGTCATTGTAGCTTCATATTCCACAAAACAATCAATCATTGGAATTGTTGCTTGATCGCTTTCAAATGCAATTGCTGATTTTGAAAACTAAATACTTATTGAGTGACAAGGTCACAGAACTCAAGAGCAAAATGGAATAGTAGGAAGTCCAGAAATGCATGCACATCGCGCAGCACAAGTGGACAGCTCTAAAAAAAATTCCGCGAGTCGAGACCCTCATATTCGGAGCATGGAATAGTCTTCCAGAATGCTACAGTGAGGTGAAGAACGTAGCATATGGAGTGCTGACGATCTTCGGGTCGACATATTCGTGTGAACAAGCATTCTCTTGCATGAATATAATAAAAAGTAAAGTTAGAAGTCAACTAACAAATAAAATGTTAAGTCGCGCTTGAAACTTAATACAACAAGTTGTAAGCCATATTTAATCAAACTTTCAAAAAGCATACAAAACCAATACTCCTATTGTTGTAACTATCTATATATGTGTTTTTATATGAATAAATATTATTCCGTATTTAAAGTCGTTTATTTTAAATCAAAAATCAAATCTGTATATACAAATATTATAACATTAAATCGAAAAGTTTTAGTGGCTCTTTAAAAACTGGAAAATTTTGTAAATTGTAACTTTTGGCTCTTCCCTTTCAATGGGTTGCCGACCCCTGTACAATACCATTGTTAAATTTCTAAAAGCTTTCACTCAACACTATATACGAGAACATATATAGAAAAAGTCGTAAGAAGATTGAGATCTATTATCAAGAAAAATTTCATTAATTTTCTCTTAAAAACGGCGCTGACGAGTTTTCTATACACTCAAGTTCACTAAATGGGTTCTTAATTATGTTTAAAAATCATATATCAAAAGACTTCTGGGAGAAAAAAAAATTCCCATAAGTTTTATTTTGGTGAATGTCAAATAGACAAGTATAGTAATTTTTTCAGACAGCAAACTTTCATATCAGAGTCTACACATTGTTTCCAATGTCTTTAATTGCTTTCATATATAATTATGTATTTCATTGCAAAAATAAAAAAAAATATTCATCATATTTAAATAATCAAGTTCAAAATATTCAAATCAAAATGATAGCTTTACGTAATTTTTATAAAAGAATTATAACAATCATCAAGGTATGACATATAGGACATATGTTGAATTTGTAATTTATGTAGAGTTTTCTACACTAGTGACTACTTTTAACCATTATGATGTGGCCTCCTGATGCTTTCCAAGAACTGAAACTAATAGAGCAATGCATAATGGATGAATTTTTTTTAACATAAGCTTTAACACTTAGAATAAGTGTATATTACACACACACACACACACACATATATATATATATATATATACTTATAGTACATAAACAGTATAACATGAAGACAAAATGATTAAATTTGCAAGCCATTTGGAGGTTAACAGAGGTGTCAAATTAAAAGAAACAGCTGCCACCTCCGGCAGCTAAAACGCCCTTACCCAGTTAAGCATAAAGTTGAACTGGGCTTGGATGACAGAAACCAGGAAATCATTCCATGCTGCTTCAAGTCTATGCCAAACTTCATCAATGTATTAACTGGAGAGGGGTGGAGGGCCAGTCTCTCAGCAACCCATGACAAGATGTTTTCAATGATTGACAGATATGGAGACTATGCAAGAAATGGCAACAATTGAATACCCTGTGTATCGAGAAAGGTCAGAACACGACGCGCAACATACGGTCTTGCATTATGTTGTTGGAAGATAGCACTTGGTAGACGTCGAAGGTAGGGCAAAACTACTGGACGTAAGATGTCAGAAATGTACCGATTTCCTTTCAAATTACCGTCGATCCGAACTAGAGATGTGCGCATCGCTTACCCGATGGTTGCTCAAATCATCACACCATGTCCAAGGTCCCTATGCCGATATCGAATGCAAGTAGACGAAGAGTGGTCTCCTCAGAGCCTCCAGACACGTATACTGCCAGCAGAATACCGCAGCAAAACTGGGATTCTTCTGAAAAGACGACAAAATGCCACCCCAGTATCCAGCTTTGTTGTTCGGCGCACCAGATCCGCTATGCTGCCTCATCAAGAAAAGGCGAGGTAACGGTCGCCATGCTGATAGTCTTCGCTGCTGCAAACGTCATCGTACCGTATGAGCGGATACTGGGCGTGCTGCAGACTAGCCAATTTCCTGACTGATGATCCATGATGTGGTTGTATGGTTTTGTACGACAAACCTCACAATTTGTCTGACCTCTCGAGTGTTAATCATGGGAGGGCATAGTATTCTCCATACCGTTCGTTATGACCCTCAGTAGCTCATTGATTCCATATTTACATAACAGGAGTTGGATTTCGACTAGTGCAACGGGCAATATCACAGAATAATATATACTCTCGATAGACAACGATCCTGTTTCAAAGGAACTCTGACATTTGCTGGCAAGCATTTCTCATTCTTATTCGATGCATAACATGATATTCTGAGCAAACTCCGACCTTGCAGAGCGCTTTTCGAATGAGAAATCCACTGAAATACTAATCATTTACGCTAAAATACTAATCATTTACATGTCCTATCCTCTTCTTCTCTACATGGAATTTTGACGTTCGTCAGATAATTTCTTACTTGCATTGCACTTTAATGTCGATCAGTGTTGTGTGCAGGTGTGTGTGCAGGTGGGTGGCAGGTGTGTGTGTAGTGTGGGGTGGTGGGGTGGTAGGTACGAATCAGTGTGATCAAATCAACGAGACCTGATCTACCAATAAGATTGAAGCACATTACCAACTCAACCCGATTAACCTGAACTAGCCACAACCG
>BMAW01050861.1:666611-787477 GCA_019974015.1 Nephila pilipes | reverse complement strand
AAGAAGAAAACCTCCAAACTCCCAACAAAAGAAATAATTGAGTGTATGTCAGTTTGATTGATATATCAAATTGATATACACTCAATTGAAAATAAAATTTAGTTAAGTGATATTATGTATTTTTTGATTGACAATAGAAAAGAATATCATGAAATTGCCGTAAGAGTTGTGAAACCTCTAATATCATATGTTTCAACCTATATATGCGAAAAATCTTTCTCTTTGTACGTTGCGACAAAAACAAAATACAGAAACAGATCGGATGCTGAAGAAGACATTAGGTTGATGATTTCAGAAATTATTGCAGACGTAAAAATACTTTGCAATAAAAAACAATCACGGTTAAGTCATTAATTTTTTTTTTTTCATTATTTGTTACATTTAAAATTTGTTGCTTTTGTTTATTATTCATAGGCCCTGTTTTAGAAAACCAAAAAAAAAAAAAGAAAGAAAGAAAGAAACCTTAGCTACCTTACCATTCATTAACCTTACTAAGACGTTTCTAATATGAAAAGTAGGAATGCAATAATAATTTTGTAAATTTGGTTAGGATAAAGAGCTTTGATATCCTATTTTTTCTGCTGTTTGAACAAGGGTTTCCTTGAAGGTAATGGTAAGCTCAAAAGGTTCCCCCAAGTGCAAGAGGTTGAAAACCTCTGCTCTAAGCGAAATACCCCATCTACATCCACATTTGTGCAAAGGTAATATATTTTACATTCAATAAATAATTTTAAATTTTAATGGAGTACATATTCTTCAAAATGTCAAAATATTTCTAACCATCTTCAATCCCTCATTTTAATTCTCACCTTTATGTTTCTTTGGTGTTTTCAAACTTCAAATACATATTCCTATCATATCTTTTAACGCAAAATTATCATCGATAACTACATTTTACGTATCAGTTATTACAAATTTGGCAGCGAGAGAAACTTTTTCCCTTTTAATTTTGTCTTTCAAAACAGTACACTTAAAACACTTTAGTACAGTGAAGTTGACAGACATTTCCTCAAAGAATTCATAACAAATTTTGTAAGCAATTTTAAATTTTAGAAATGTATCCTTAATCCCAGGAATATAACCATACAGAATTGTTAGTTTATTCTTTTGTATTAATGGTACGAATTTATCATCATATCTCGATTCTATATTGGAATAAAATAAACTGTAGCTGAAATGTTATGATGTTTAATTTCTTGGGTAGTTTTATAGAAAAATAATGTCTGGCTGTAAAGAAAAGAGAGTGTATGTTTTGATCTATTGAAAGGGTGATGTTTTTTGTTTTTGTTTTGTTTTTTTTTCTCCAAAATTTAAGATATTTTTCCAAATTTAAATAACTTGACCGAAGCGGATCATATAATTTCAAAATGCACTCTATTTGTGCTCTGTGTGTGTGCTGGTTTCAAAGTAAACCCCTTCACTTTTGAATAGCCGAGGAGCTTTTTATATTCAATATCAACCTGAATGCAAAATTGCTTACGATTTGCTTCTCCAACCTTAAAGGGACTAAAATATATGTTTAAGTTCAGTGCAAAATATTCACAATATGTAAAAATAATATTCATCTATTAATTTTAGTCCATTTTACAAATTGTACCTAAAAAGAGTTATATGTGTTTATTAGATCAAAAATTCGTTTATAACAAATCAGGTATAATTTTGGGTAGTTTAAATTTCAATATAATATACATATTTTAAAACAAATGCAAAAAGAGTCAATTTATTCAAACTTGTATTTCAGGAATAAAATAAATCAGTGTTCATATGTTCTCAAATAAACAAAATTGTAATCAAAGTGTTCATTCAATTTACAAAAAAATGCAAACAATCGTATATAAGCAATAATTTTAATTGTTACAAATGTTAAAAATATCAGAGACACATAAGAAAAAAAACATATTTTATATTAAATGCTTAAACAAAACAACATGTCTTTAAAGTACCTTAATGCCTACTTTCAGAACAATTTGTTATTTGAGAAAAAAAAAATTTGTGAAACACAATATTGTGTATATATAACACTGTACAGTTTAATTTAAAATTATAATTGAATTTAAAATTATAAAATTTTTAACATTTGCGATAATGTCCCTTATATCTATTTTTAATAATCTGTGAATGCATCAAACTACTACTTTATTATGTTGACGCTTTATTTAATGTAACGTATAATATAACGAACAAATTTCTAACTGAATTTTAAAATAGTTATTTCAGAAACTATTGTAGATATGCTCATAATTTTTGTATACCGAAGTTTTAGCATCTCAGCTTTGCTTCCAAGTAAAATTTTTATTTTATATTCATCAAATTGTTCAGCATATTTTTTGCTAATGACGTGCGGTTTTTAACTGATTTGTAAAAAACTTACGGAATATATGAAAATATGCTGGCGATGAAATTTATTAAATTTTGAATTTTATATTTTAAATTTTCATAGAATTGTAAATTTTTGTGATTAATAATTTTTAACTTTGTATGTACCATACATAAATATTTTTTGATGTAATTTGAAAAGCAGATTTTCAGGGTAGCTTATGTAAAATTCCTAGTTGTATAATGTTAAGATTACGAAAAATGTCCGGATTTTAATTACATGTACTTCAATTATCCTTTAACAGAAGATAAATTATAAGGGATTTTACGCATATGAATATTTTTTAAATTTGAATCTTCAAATAATTAGTAATCAAAAGTATCTGTGCAAAAGTACAGTTGATACTTACACGTATGAACAAATGTAAATGTGTGCAGACGCTATTAATTACTAATTTTTCAAAAATCAAATTTGAAAAATATGAGTTTGTGGGAAATCGCATTCTTCTTCTCTTTGAGGGAAGATGTAGTTCAGCTATTTAAAATTCGGATGTATTTCGAAACTTAACATTACAAAACTGAGTATCATGCGTAAGCTGTCCTGAATACCTGGCTTTAAAATTATGAAGAAAAAAAACTAATAGATTTAAAAAAAAGTTTAATTTTTGGTATTATTTTTATTCATGCATTAGAGATTTTTAAAAGTAAAGAAATACAGAAGCTTAAAAATTATTCATTTGTAATAATTGAAATCTTAAAGCGTTTCTGATTTTGACTCGTTCGTTTTTTTTTTTTTTTTTTAATTTATGACACTTTATTAGGAAATAAATATTATTTTAAAAACTGAAAGTAGTGAATAAAGTAACACAAATGAAACAATAGAACGTATTTATTGTTTTCATACATTCTCTGTATTTAAACAAACATTTTATAGATAGTTATATATTTAGCGATGTTTTTCGAGATTTATAGATATAACATAAAAACTTAACTCTATCTGATATTTTTTAATATGAGGAAAAATAAAAAAGGTGAGTTTTTAGCAATCAAAGAAAACATACAAAGATTAATTTGTCCAACAATATAAAACAGTAGATTTCCTACTCTATCTAAATTTGTTAAAATTCCAAATGAATATTAATTAAAAAATGGGATTAAAATCTAATTAATTTTGTGATTGAACTTTAAAGCGTTTTATGGATTGGTTTAAATAAAAAATTTTATCTCGAAAGCTAGGTCAAGGGACGCATTTCTTTCATAAACCCAATAAAATCCCAACTCAAGCTGACCGACAAACACACTTGAAAGGAAATCTTCCCCTTCCCCTCTTGAACGAATGTCTCAATGGAACTCTCTCTAGCCCTAAAGGCAAGAGTGGGGTTCCCTTGTGACCCATAAAATTTCCTGTCAAAGTTCATTGTGTGTCCGCAACCCTCCCCAATTATCTAACAAGATGTAAAACTTTTAAAAGTGGGGAAAGGAATTGCAGAAAAACCCGGCGCAAACGATCTCGAATACATCCTGTGATGGCGAAAAAAGACGGCTCTGACACTTTCGGTGCGCTTATGAATGTTTCTGCGGGTACCTAGGCGGCGTAGCCGCCTTTCCAACCCGTATCTTGCAGGAAACTACGAAGATGACTGGAAAAAATTGGATTTAACTGGGTTGAGAAAAAAGTTTGCTTGCTGCAGTTATTTCGAAAAAGTGGGAGAAAAAAAGGAGAGAGGACCGACAAGCGGCCACCCCCCGTTCAATGTCCGCAGCACCGTGTGCTGCATTTTAGTTGATCGGTGATGCTACCGGTCGAGCAACGGCCGGTTCTGTGGAGAAGTTAGTTTTCTTCTTGAAGTGGAGTAGGGGTGGTAAAGTGCTTTACTATTGGTTGTCCTGGAGATCGGCTATTTCATTGAGGGGTGCATGCTCGGTATTGGGGTATTAGTTTATAAGATTGTCTAATAAGGAGAATTAATTTGTAGATAATGTAAGATTTCATAAAAATATTAAAAAATTAAGGTGGTTCGTAGGAGTCTAATAATATCTGACGGGGTCTTTTAATTTTAGGATGTAATACGTAGTTTTCTAGATTTTGGATGTTAGAGTTATTGATATTGTTTAAGGATGCAAAGAAGTTTTTAGATAAGTCTTGGATATGTTTTTTAAAAGTTTTAATTTTAAGTGCTTTTCTAATTTCGGTATTTTTCATGAACCACCGGGCTTTTGTAATCATTCTTAGTGTAGAGTTTTGAGATGTTTCAAGAATTTTAATATTGGAATTACAGGAGAAACCCATTTCTTTCGGTGCGCTCACAGCCACACGGGATTATACGGCGCAAACACTTTCGGAATATCTCGAATAGCACGGAAAAAAGCGTGTGAAACGCTTAGAGGGTTAAGTCACTTAACCATAGAAAATCCAAGACACTATGGTATATCAAAGATCATATCCTTTAATGTGATTTTTTTGCATTCCACTGTGATTCAGTTAAGAAATATTATAAAAAGAACCAAAAGAATTACATTCCGTCATGAATTCGTCAATCTTGCACAACTGTCGTTTCATTTTATTTTTCTTATTGTTTGTTTCTTTAGTAACACTTTTTTAATGCTAGTAACTCTGATTTATATAACACAGTTACTTTAACAATAGTGATTACAAACCTATTCATTTTTTTTTTTTCTATTAATGGTAATTCAGCAAAATTTTCAAACTAAACAGATATACCGGTTAATTCCCGGGCATTTGTTAAACTTTATATAAAAAATAAAAATTCATATGACATTTTGTTTTATTTTGTATGCATCATGGAAAAGTAAATTGTATTCTAAACTAAAATTAAATAATTTTATTTCAAATTTATGTAATACTTATACATGAATAATTTTTCGCAATGAAAATGTTTATAAAACATACAATTGCACACAATTTGTTAACATGCCTATATACATTTGTTAACATGTGAACCGATAAACTAACTTAATGGTACTCCAGTTCCTGTTTAACAAAGTTCTTAATTGACTTTAAAATAATGGATGGATTAGAAAAATAATTGAAAAACGTTTATATTCCTTTTGATGGCCGTTTGTTACCTACAATGGATTTTAGTAAAAATTTTGGGCAATGGAAAGAACCGTTTAGCCTGATTGATGATATTGCCGCTACCTGTTCTATATGTGGTAAGGATTTTAAATCAATAGAGTGGTACGATTCGATATTTAAAAGTACAAGAGAGCTGTTAAACCTGAATATACTACTTAAATAACAACAGGATTTGTCTCATATCAGAAAGTATAGGGTTAGTTAAAATAATGTACAAAGTCTTAAAATATTTAAATAATGTTTTTTAAAAACTATACGCGTACCAGAACAGGTTTAAAATGAAGGAAAACTCAAATAGTTTTATTGTATAAATGTTCTGTGTGACTTCTTCGAATCACGTGTCCAGAACATTATCAACATTCTTGTTACTGACTTCCCTGTGTTTTTGCCTTTACAAAGACAACCTGTTCTGAAAATTGGGATACCAACTTTCGAAAAGTATGATTATCTTTTCCAAAACATTTACGAAACGCGCATAGGACTAAAACTATAGATTTCGTTTTCGTCTCACAGATACTGGAAGCAGTAGCGCCATTAGAGCTGGACAAACCAAACCCCTGTGTTTTAAAAAAATAGCGGTGGCATTTTGACTCGAATTCCTAAAATACTTTTGTTTTAAAAAAAAATATGTGAGAATATTTTTTTATAAAATATAATTCTCTATGGCTTGGAAATTTGTAACATAATGATTTTATATTATTTTTATTAGATTTAATTGAAATGTCAACTAGTGCAAGTAAAATCTGTAACATAACAGTGTATCTCTTTTTAAGAAAGACTGTGCTGCGTAGCAATATGTTGTTACAAGTGTACGGACTACCGACAGAAAATATATAGATATGCTTGTTTTGAAAATGAATTTCTTTGCCCTATCATAAAAAAGAAAAACGATGACTATTGTTTTATTTCTACTATTACTGCGTTAAGGTGACGAGTACAAAACAGTGTTTCATTGCAATAAGAATAAGTAATAAATGTTGTGAAATTTTTGAGATGAGTAAATTAATATCTACATATTTCAAGTTTACTCACTGTTTTCAGAAAAGTCCATATCCTATGGGAATTTTTTTAAAATTATTTTTAGACAATATTTGTTTGCGTCAGGATTTGCTTGTAAAAAAATTAAAAATGAAGCAGTCCAATTAATGATTTTTTTTTTTTTTTTTTTTTGAAAATTATCAAAAATGGCCTTTGGAGTCAAGATATCAAAAACAATTACTAAGAGAAGCTTTTTATTTTGAACTTTTATGCTTATACGCAAATATTTTCGTAATTTGAATCACTTCCACTTGCTAACAAACGTAACTTTATTCAGCCCTACTTAAACAAATGTTTTAAAGTAATTACTTGTTTTAGATGTATTTTCTTCAGTTTAATTATACTCGAAAAATTATTTTTTACTAAAAAAGTGGCATAAGTGTAGTAAAATACTAGTATGGTCGATGCGAAGCTTATTTATTTTATTCTTTGAATCAAAACAATCGATATTTAATTTTTCAATAGTATAATAGCTGAAAAAAATATAAAATTAATGCAAAAATATTACAATTAAAGTAAATGATATACATTTAAATGATAAATAACTACTAACATACGTATTATGGGTATCTTCATTGTACATTCACATACACTTTATTTACGGTAATTGCTATATTTTTGCATTGCTTTCATATTACTCTCTTTAGCCACTTATTATAGTATTAAAGAAAATGTAAATTTAATAACTTAAACAGATATAGAGTTTCAACGAAAGCAAAATAGAAGCTTCACATTTTTGTAGGGAATCAAAAAATTTATATACTATTTTATATAATTTTTCAACCTAATTTATACAAATACCCTTTTTCCCAAATTTTTAGAATATCAAGGAAAGTCGTAAAAGACTATCTGGTGCCAATATAAGAGAAAGATAATCGAAAAACAAATTTACATACAAAAACATTTTTTTGATTCTCATTTGTTTCATTTATTCTAGAAGCAGCACAAAATTAAAAGCATGCAAAAAATTTTTGGCTGGAAATTGGTTTAGCTTGGGCATTTTAGGTAAATTCATTAATTTTCATGCTATATAATTATTTTTGGCCCTTAAAAACATCAATCAAATAAAGAACAGAGAAAGAGCAAATGGATACTTTAACATCTTGAGCGGATAAACTCTCAACTTTTATGCATAAATATTTATTTTTGCCGTTATAGCTTTTTATAAAATACTTAATTAACATGTTGCATATCATAGCTAATGATTTTTACTAATCAAAGCATAGCCAAGTTTCTTTTACGTGTTTATCACCAAGAAACCCTACTTTAATTTTCATGTAAAATGTTTTAGTGTTATCATGCTTATCCATTTGCTTTATTTTAATTTTCTGAAAAAATTTTAGAGAATTTTGACCAATCATAATTCTTACATTCTGACTATAGAGGAAAACTTAATCCACATCAATATGAATTTATAACTTTCAAAAATATCAGAATTGCGACATATTTAAAACATAAAGCCATTGTGGAAGTAAAAATGCAGAAGTTATTTGTGGGAATTATTTTGAATATTAAAAGTGTACACGATTCCAGGAAATATAGATGGCCTTGTATGTAAATGTCTCCAAATAGGTATAACAGAAAAAATAGCATTATGGATATATGATTTTATTAAATCTCGATTACTACGAATTTGATGGAGAAACTGTTTTCCTTTAGAAAAAAATTATTATAAAAGGTCTCTCTCAAAACAGTGTTCTCTCTCCTCTCTTATACATGGTACTTATAAATGATTTTTTCGAAACTTTGGAATCGGAAGATAATGTTTAATCTATGCAGATAATGTTTTAATTTATTGTTCTCATCAATGTTTTGACATTATATGTAAAAAAAAACTACGAAATACATTTGAGAGATTTCTTAGGGGTGTACATATTAGATACTTCCGTTAAGCCCCGAAAAAGCAACGTAGTAAAACTTTCAAACAAAAGAATACACATATTTCCTAATAATATGTTGGCTGGCTTCCTATTCCCAAGGCAATATTCCGTCAATTACTCAGGAATATTTTTTTCCAAACGGAATAAAGCATTAATATGATGAAACAAATGAAATATATATATATATATATATATATATATATATATATATATATATATATTTCAGTCTTAAAGGTAAGACTTATAAATATAATGATTCGAGAGTTGAAAATCTCATCAAATTAATACGTTTCATTATGCATGTCACATCATCAATAAATGATCAGATAATCCGCTGAAACCTTTTAATACAATACAAACCAATGCTTTCAGAATTGCGTTGGGTCTTCTTCAATGGACCCTAATCAGGGTTCTTTTAAAATTGGCAGGACTAGAAATTCTCTCCGAAAAAAATTAGAAGATTGGAACAAAAAATTTTCCCACCTGAAATTTCAAACAAAAGATTTTCCCCGTTGCATCTCAAAATTCCTGGATCAACGTATCTAAAAATACTAAAAAATAAAATAAATAAATAACGTTACGAATTTGCTTCACAGTTTAAATATTGATGGAGAAAGAATTTTGTGTATTCCAAGACAATATAATCCACTTTAGAGACTTTCCGTGTGTGGTTTATTCTATTGAATTTAGCTTTCAAGATAAAACCTACCAATCTTTATTAATAATGGTATATTTAATGAATTAGTTAAACCAATATTCCAGGATATTCTCACAATAGCGATAGAAGCCTGTTAAAGCTGAAACTTTACCTCAATAGCAGGTGTTACACAAAATGTTACTTTTGCTTACAATATATATCCTATTAACTCTACTTTCATGTCTGTAGTTTTGACTATTTGCCAAGCCCTAGATCATAGGTTTTCAATGTGGTCTGTATGGATCCTAAAGGGTCTATTCCGACTTATAAGGAGTCTGTCAACGAAAGAAAAAAAATCGAGGAGCATGAGAGATAAACAGAGGTCCATAAAATGGATCCCATTCAGGCAAAATTCAGGTGTTCATTAAATGCCATAATGTCCCTAACAAAGAGATTTTATGCATACGTTTTATATAATAGACATATAAATTAATTAAATATATTTTATAAAATTATGTAAGTTGGTACCAATCCGTTTTATGGTCACAGTACTTGTATGAGTAATTTGTAAAATATTTGCACATTGAATATCTACAGTAACTATGATTGTCCAAGAATGTAATCAGAGATTTTCAAGGAAGGCGCAGAGATGTATCACTTGTGCTTGCATGGATTTGTTTAACTTGTCAATTATAAATACGAGCGTCAGAGACAAACACTACATTCGCTTTCTGAACTTTTTTGAAGATATCTGATAAGTAAATGTTTTCAAAAACATGAATAGATAATTAGGTACAAACAAGTAAAAACTAATCAAAGTCAACTTCTGTGAACTTTGAGAAACGTAAGCTAATTTATTTTTAAGAAGTTTTCTTTTTGTTGTTCCTCCGATTACGTAGAAACGCCAGTCATGTTTACAATTCCCAAAAATATCTAAAATTTAAAGTGGGCGCGTCTAAAAATAACAAAGGTAGTTTTGCAATTTTGTAACTAACGAGGCATTCTTTTTTAAAAACCCAATGCATCATTTTGCATTTTAGATTTTTATAACGCCAATATCACATCAATCAAATGGTTTCAAAACCTCTCAGCTAGTTTAACATTTCACCTAATAGCTGTCACTATTAGGTATGTTTCACATTTGCCAAGTGACATTTTGCTTTCACTTGAGTATTTTTGAACACCTTGGATGAAACTTTACATGATATTTATTAATCTAAAATGTATACTTTATAAAGGGAGTATAGCCTTTGCCGCCATTATCCCTCATAATCCAAACAATCCTTAACTTATATTTTACTTTCCTGGGAGTTATATTTTATAACATGTCTCAATACTACATTCATTTCTTAGGATTTAAGCCATTTCTTGTTAAAGAATCATTAAAACTTTTCTTTTGAGCAAAAGGATATATATAAAATAAAATGTCACTAAAAATAAAAGCTAATGAAATGCGCATAGTACTGAAGAATATTATGAACTTTATAATTATGTCCATAGTAATTGTCAAGTGTGTATGCTAGTCATATTAAGTTTCTTAATTATATATGTATATATCTAATAAAATAAGATATACTTTTTTTAATGAAATGTTTGTGAAAAAAAATTGTATTAAAGTCACACACACAGTTAGATTAATTTTCTTCTTCTTTTCATTTCATATAATACAATTGGATTAATATCTGTTGACAAAGGTTATATTGATAGAATAACTGAGTTTATAATTGTTTATGAATTACTTTTTTGCTTTGTTTTGTGGTGACTTATGTTAACCCCGATTTAAGATTTAAAGGGGCTGATAACGCAAAAAAAGCAATTAAAAACTTTACCAAGCTGAAGTTGAACCAAGCTTCGCAAATTCTGGTCTCATTCAGATTTGCTGAAATTTCCATTTAAATAAACAATATCTTCAATAATTTGTTCTTTCTTTTTCTCTCTTTGTAACGGATATCTTTTCATAAAAAATAAATTCAATTAATTACATAATAATATATTCAAGTAACAATTATTAACTGAAACTGTATATTCAAAAAAATCATCCAATAAGTATAAATTAATGAAACTTTTGATCAAAAAAATGTTTCACTTTTCCTTCTATTAAATATATATCATAAATGAATTAATAAAAAAATCAATATAAAAAAAGAAAAATTGTTTGTATTATTTTAATTATTACCGAAAGCAATTTCCATATATTAACTAATTATGTACAACAAATTAATGTATATTTATAGTTGAAATTATCGGAAAAATTTCACCAGTTCCCGTAATATTTCGATGCATTGAGTGAAAGGCGTAAGTTGAGTAACAAAATTCAAGGAATAAATATTATAACCCTTTCAAAAATTTAGATTAATATAATTCTTTGCACCTAAATATATGATGCAACAGTTTCCCAATCTTTAAGCATTTCTCTTATTGGTTGTTGCTTTGCTGTTTCCTCCTCCTTTGACAAAGTCTCTTCCACTCTTAACACAATGCAATATAATCTCTGGGGGTCAGAATGTGGCTATATTCTTTCACAAGATCATCGATAACATCTACCTCTAGTCTTATAATCTTGGCCAAAGACACAATTTCGTTGGCTCTACAGGTATTGTCTCAAATTCCTCAAAGTTACATTCATCAATGTTCTCTGGCAAAAACTTCTTCCACGCAGAAGTGGGGAAGAGTTTTTATTTCTGTTGGTGACCCCCTCTCATATATTTTCGATCATCTTGAGGCAGGCAACAATATTGGAGTGATATTTCCAAAACTCTAAGAGTGAAAGTGTCCTCTTTAATCGCCTCAAAACAACGCTCGAAGGATGTTTTGTTGTAGAGCTTCTTAAGGTTAGAAATAATATGCTGGCCCACAAGCTGAAGTAACAAAGACCTGAAAGACAGGAACTGGATCCTCTTTGATGAATTTATATTCTTCAAATGGGTCATCTTGTAGGTCTGGAGGACAGGCAGGAGCATTATCTGTTACAAGCAAGGTATGGCATGGCACATTCATCTAAAGCAAATATTTCTTCGCAGAAAGTACAAACTCTCATCGATCCGACCAGTATAGAGGCCATTTATCATCTATATCTTGTTGGACTTGAACGCCACATTTAGTCTACTCCTTCGGACTTTACACTTCTTAAGGGCTAATGAGATTTCTCAATGGTAAACATATACCGGTTTGATTTTCAAGTCGGCGTCTGCATTGGCAAAAAATAGCAGTGTGGGACGATCTTTCATTGGCTGATGGTCGTACGATTCCTTTTCCTATGCTGTTATACAGACTCACTTCAGAATCTTCTTTCCAAAAGAGACCCATTTCATCACAAATAAAAACCTGTCGCAGCAGGCATTCCTCTGAATTTAGAAGTTTTTTGAAGTCACAATGAAGTTAGTGAAGATTATGAGAGTGTTGAAAAAGTGACGAGTATGACACCTGAACTTATAGCTGCTTTTCCAAACTTCCATAACAAACCAACGGGTGGATTTGGAACCTCGAAATATTTAACATGTATCAACCCCGTTGAAAGGTGGGTCTTTTTTTGCATCAGAGCTCGAACCCACAGCTTTATGGAAACAAACTTGCCGGCCACAAATTTGCGAACATGACCACTAGGTTCCCGCTGCTGCGCATCCAACCATACCACTTCAATGTGCCTACAACACCGTGGATGCTTATTCTTTTCTTAAATCCCTTGATTTCCCCATGGCATCCCTTAAATACTTCGGCTATTGATGATCCTAGCGCTTTCTTAACGAGGCCGGGGAAAATTACTTCCGCCTTCTTATAAATAATGCTCTCATTAATAGTTTCTTTTTGCAATTGCTCTTCGTTTATCTTCATGATAAGCAGCGTTTTAGTATCTTTTAGAATACGTAACCATTTCACAAATATTCTTGCAAATCCTTTTGAGGCATTTGTCTCCATAATCATGTCCTTGAGGAGAGAGTAAATCGTTGATGTAGACATATTGTATATGAGTCCTAAGATCAGTCACGCTCATATCTCGTTCGCATTTTTCAATGATTCTAAGTTATATTTCTGTAGTTATTTTTCTTCTGTATGGATCTAATTTTGTGGCGTTTTCTTCGGAGACTTTTTTGTAAATGTTATTAAACTTTGCGCACACACACAAAAATCTCTTAACACAAGTTTTGAAAAAGATGTGAGAACAAACACTAAGGTGATAGAGAAGTGGTTTCCAGCCTTTTTTCAATCGCAACCGTTTTCCAAACTTTTAAAGATGACCCCCCAGCAGATTACCATGTATGAAAATTTTGAATTTTTCATTTATCTGTTTTTACGCCTCATTTTCTTAACCGATCCAAAATATCAAAATGGAAAGTTAGATTTTAAAGCTGTACTATTTATACAATTTAGTTTAAATTGTTAATTTGGTATAGATTTTGTAGCGTATTGTGATACAATGATATAATTACATAATTAATGAAAGAAAAAAAGAGAAACAGCTGACACATTTTCTTTTTCATTTTATTTTAACACCTATATAAATTTTTTTTATAAATTTTACAATTCTAAATTTATTTATTTTTAAGCCTTGTTTATAGAAAATAAAAAGGCAACATTATCATGAAACAAAAAATAGAATGTGAAGTACAACAAAAAAAAACCAGGTAGGTTTGTGAGACATTACCCATACAACATTTTGCATTCAGTTTACATAAAATCAGAATACTACAGGTCGACAGTTAAAAAAAAAATGATTCATTTTTTGTGAAACAATGTTGAGAAACCAGACGAGCAAGTACCAGCAGCTGAAGCTAACCCACGTCTTTCTTACTGCAAAACACAGTCATAGATACGTATCATGTGATAGTTTATCAAAATTATATAAACACATATTGCCAGATTCTGAAATTTTGTCGGAAATTTCCTCTAGTCGAATCAAAATGAAGCTTATTGTTAATAATGTCTTGCACCTAATGATTTTCAGAATACTTTGGAAACGATGAAAAGTATTCCATTTATTGGATCATATACATAATTCGAGAGACCAACCCCCCGCTCCGCACATAGTGCACTACGGGTTTGGATCACATACAAATGGATTTTTGGCTCAGAAAAATTTTTCTATTTTAATTCAGTATTTCTACTTAAAAAAAAAAAAAAAAACTAGACATATTACATAAAATAATAGAAATTGTATCATTTCCGAAAGAAAAAATTGAAACTATATCTTGAGAGAAAAAAAAAAGAGAAAAAAAAAACTGAAGGAATGTAAAACATTTTGGTAGAGTCAACTGCAACACCAACATTGGTGACAAACATTGGGAAGGGCGTAATTTAATGCGTAACCTTCTATTTTATTACAAGAAAACGAGTTATGAAACTTATCGATAACTATGTATGTGCGATTATGAGCCCCATTAAAATAAGCAGTTAAGGGGGGGGGGGTTACACTTATGGATAAAAAAAAAATTTCTATCAAGTTGTGCATGTTCAAAACGGGGAAGATAAAGCATTCTTTTCTCATATGTTGAAAACCTTTCCTAATACCAATGCAAAATTTTGATGGCCGATTATTAAGTGTATAAGTATTTGAATATACAGTGATGTCATTTATAACAAAGTTTAATTAACAGCACTATCAAGTAAACCATATAATTTACAAACGACGTTTAAAATAGATGTCCAACCTATGTAAAATGTTTTACCTTTAATGTAATATAAATTTAATTATTTATCATTTTATCGAATTTGTTTTTGTTTAGTTTTTATTAACGTCGCACTAGAAGCAACACGAGGGCTATTGGCGACGGATATCATTTTATCGAAAACGGTCTGTAATACAAAATATCCCTGAATTTTTATATTAATATAAAAATTCTATTTGCAAAAACTTTTTAAAGACATTGAAGTATGTATTTGAAATTCCATGATCAGAGATTCTTAATCGGTATTCTCCTGAACAGTGCTAGACTCCGCGAACTTAGAGAAAGTATAGCTCTAAAATTTTAAAAGGTAATATTTTAATTTAAATAGAACGTCGCAGTGAGAAGCAACATGAGGAATATTGGCAACGGACCTTGTAATTTTTAACTTCGATCAAGTGACGAGGAAGACACCTGAGCAGCCCCCCTCTCCTAACATCCACACCACGCCAACGGGAGGACTTAGGGCCCCGAACAGATTTAATGTGCATCAGCCCCGACTACACGGCGGGTCTTTGGCGGCCAAGGATCAAATCCGCGAGTGAACGAAACCCGCCAGCAGCGAGTCTACGACCTTGACCACTAGGCTACCGTGGCCCTCACTTAGATAGAACATATCACAAAAGAATTGCCCTTTTTAAAATTAACAGGAAGTTTCCTTGAAAAAACAAAAGTAGGATTTCTGATGGGACGTTTCAGCAATAAAAGAAAATCAGTAGTTCAGTCATCACTTGAAATTGCTCTGTTAGAAGTTGGGGCGGGGGGGGGGGTATCACGACATTTTATTACAACGTTTTTCTGAATTTCACTTGGTGTGTGTGTGTGAGTGAGTGTGTGTGTCATCAAATTTTCGATCGTTAATTTAACCAACTTCCCATCAAGCTAGAGCTTTGAAATTTTGGGAATCGTTCGTACTCGCCTAACAATGCAATATTTAGACGTTTGCGACAAGTTTTAACTAATATTTCAATAATTTTAATAAGTCAAAATATTCTTTCCTCTTGGCGCTTTTAGGAAGGAACGTGACTTTATATTGGGGTGCATAACCCTCACGGGCTTTAATCCCCAGTTTTAATTAATTAGTTGGAGGTGAGACAGAACTTTGGTTTTCAGCTTGCCCAGAAGTTAATTCAAAAATTGAAAAAATAATGAATTGCCAGAGTAAAAAAGTTAAACGAGCAATGCTTAGTTATTAATTTTACAATTAACATTAAAAGTTATAATAACTATGAATCAGTAAAATTTTAAAAATTTAAAAATTAAATTTAAATTTAAGTTATTAGATATTAGAATCTGAGTAGTCCATTTTATTTGCAGAATGGACATTAAGGTATAGTCAGAGTGCTGACGACGAGAAAGAGAAGATTCTTGAAGGTGGTTCCTTTTTATCTTAAAAGTTTTAAATTTTTAAATAAATGCTATTGATTATTATTACTGTTAAGTGAGGCTAATATTAGTGGCGTTGGTAGAAGTATCTTGACTTATTCCTCATGTCTGGTTAAGAAGAAATTGAAGTCGGTTCTTGAATGTGGAGAGGGAGCGTTTCTATTGGATGCTGGGTGCGCTCCTATTGGCTTTTGATGATGCTTGTCATTTTGAAGTAGATTTTGGCAGGAAAAGGTGTAGAAAAATGATGATGATGAGAAATTGAGAATTAATCAAGTAGTATTTCACGTGGTCTGTGCAGAAGTTGATTATTATTGATTGGAGTATATTTCTCTATTGCCTGAATAGTTCTGTTGGTGGAGATATCGATTTTATTGTAGAAGTTTTTCGCTAGTTTCTTGATGAATTGCTTGATGGTTGGGAAATTTAATGAATTTCTGATATCAGCAGTGCGCATGTACCAGTGTGCTTTTACTATAGTTCGTAGGATGCTGGATTGAGAGCTTTCTAGGATATCCATAGTAGTAGGTGCACAGTGGGCCCAGACAGGGGAGGCGTAAGTCAGGATAGGTCTAAGCATCAGTGCATAGATAAGCATCTTGTTGGTTCTATTTAATGTAGAGTCTCTCGCGAGAAGGGGAAAAATTTTACTGACTGCTGCTTTATATTGCTGCTTAATTAGTATTACGTGTTGTTTGAAAGTGAGTTTCTTATCTAACGTAACACCGAGGTATTTTGTGGACCCGGACCAGGGGATTTTGTTATTGTTTAGATATATGTCAGGTTCAATGTTTCTATTATTTTTATTAAAGAAGACGGCCTCTGTCTTGGAAACATTCAGGGCTATTTTCCAAGTTGAGTACCATACTTCTAAATCTTTGAGGTGGTTGTTTAGTGCTTGGCCTATGTTTTTCGGGAAGTAGTGACGTGCTAGTATCGCAGTGTCATCTGCGTACACGCAGAGAGTCGTGTCTGGATGTTTTGGGATGTCGTTCACGAAGTAGTTGAAGAGGGTCGGAGATAAAATTCCTCCTTGCGGGACTCCTGCTGCGATATTTCTTGATGAAGAGTAGGTTCCATTGATGATGACAGAGAAATTTCGATTTTCTAAATAAGATTTGATAATTTTGATTAGATGAGGGGGTGTATTAATTTTTATTAGTATATAAAGTAGACCAGTATGCCAGACCCGGTCGAATGCTTTCTGAATATCAAGGAAAACTGCACCTGTGAGTTGTCCTTTGTAGAATCCAGTTTTAACTAGTTCCACCACTCTGAGTAGTTGGTGTGATGTGGAGAGCTCTGGAACGAATCCATGCTGATCGTGGATCAGGATGTCATTTTCACTATTGAATTTGCTCAGTCTATTGTGGATAATTTTTTCTGCGATTTTGCTTAACACTGAGAGGAGGGATATAGGTCTGTAATTTTCAGGTTTAGTTGGATCTTTTCCAGGTTTCCGGATCGGTATGATTATGACAGTTTTCCAGGAATCCGGAAAGTGACCGATGTCAAGCATATTTTGGATGATATTTCTGAGTTGGTAGATGCAGAGATATGGAAGATTTTTAATCATTTTGTTTGTGATACCATCCTTACCTGGTGCTTTATTAATTTTTAGGATTTTGATGTAATTTGCGATTTCTGAAGCAAGAGGTAGAGTGGGTGGGGGGGAGTTTTCGAAGTTTTCTTTATTCATGAAGAATTCGTGAACGACGTGTTTCACTGTGCTATCATGTGTTGGTGAATTTAGGTCGTTTAGTTTAAACTGACTCTGAAGTGAGTCAGCGAGTGTTTCAGATTTGTCTGCGTCACTCAGGGCGATACCAGTTGGGCCGCTTAGGGCGGAAACAGGGGGTCTTCTCTTTCTGAGTGCTTTTGACATATTCCATAGAGTGCCGTTTTCAGCATTCAGGTTTTCAAGAGTTTCTTCCCAATCTTTTTGTTTGTGTAAGTGCACTTTACGCCTTATTTCGTTTTGAATTCTGTTTAAATTTTGTTTATCAGCAGGGAATCTTGTGAACTCCCAAATTTTTTTAGCTTTGTTCCTTTCTCGAAAAAGGTTTCTAAGCTCTCTGCCGATAAATGTCTGTTTGTTTGTCTGGATTGGTTTTGAGGCGTTTTGGTGTGCACTTAAAATGTTGTGTGTTAGTTTGGCTACTTCAATTTCAATATCCTCTCCTCTGTGCGCTTTGGGGAGTGTAAAAGTGTTGATGGTTGTGTCAAGGAGTGTTTTTCTAAACGATTCCCAGTTGGTGTGGAGCTTCGGCGAAGGAAGCTTAAACTTCTCTTGAGAAGCAAAGTGAATGAGAACTGGGTTGTGATCGCTACTTAACTCCGGTAGCGAGTGTATCTGGAAGGGCCAATCAAAGTTCGCCGTAAGAGCAATGTCGATGGTGGAGGCGGAGTTATGTCCGAATCGTGTTGGAGTGGGAGGGGCTAAGATATCTATGCCGTTCTGATCGGCAAAGTTTTTAAGTGCATTACCTCTCGATGAGTTGTATGTGCAGCCCCAGGTAGTATGCTTAGCATTTAAATCTCCGCATATTAGTGAAGTCGGCCCTAGATTTAGAATAGTATTTATGTCTGTTGGAACGTGAGTGACTCTGACAGATGGGGGTATATACATCGAGGTAATGAGTATTGGGTTTCCATCTGTTGGGGTGAGTGCAACGATAGTTGCCTCTGCACCGTTTAATGTGGGTGTTGGGATATTGTAGTGTGGGAGAGGTTTCTTAATAAGAATTGCAGTTCCGCCATACGAGCGATTGTTTGTGGTGGGTCTGTCATTTCTATATGTGGTGTAGTTTGGAATTGAAAATTTCATTCCTGGTCCGAGATGTGTTTCTTGGATTAGTATTAAGTCAGGGTTGTGCTTATCTATGAAGTTCCTTAATTCTACTTCGTGGAACTTTACACCTTGGGCATTCCAAAACACCAGTTTGAGTCCGAGAAGGATGAATTTTAATTATTGGAAGTGGGTGGTGTCACGACTACACCCGATATGAAAATGTTGAGCTTGTCGAAGTCGCTGGTGACTTTCGACATGTTGTTTAGGGCTTCGAATATTTTCGGGAATTTATTAAATAGGTTTTGTAGCTCTGCAATGGCTGTAATGAAATTAAAGTTTCCTGGTTGTGGGGTGGTAATAGGGGCAGTAGCCGGTTCAAACTGGTGTTTGGCTTCGGCTGACATTTGGGCTATTTGTGGCGCCATCTCTTGGGTGATTTCGTTACTGCAAATGTTCGCAAAAGTAACATCTGCAGTTACGGGTCGGGTGGGAAGGAGGTTTCTGTTTTCCGTTTTCTGAGTAGACTGACCTTTTGCTGGTTTCTTTTTAGGGAACAGCGGACATCCCTGCCAAGAGGCCATATGGTTAGAGTTGCAATTAATGCATAGTGGGATTTCTAACCTTTCTTTAATAGTGCATTCCCCAGTGCGGTGGTTTTCACCGCACTTGAGGCATCTGGCATTCATTCTGCAATTATGTGAAGAATGGTGGAAATAATTGCAGTTGTAACACTGCGTAGTTCCTTGCTTCTTTTTAAAAGGTACTATCTTGACAATGATGTGCATGATGGATTGTACTTTATAGATTTCCAGGGCGTCATCTCCCCTACGGATTTCTACCATGAAAATGGGGAGTGGGAATTTTGTTTTTAATTGCTTGAGTTGAACGACCTTCTCTACCTTGATGCCTTTAGAGATAAGGTCTTTTTTGATGTCCTCCACATCAGCGTGCACTGGAAGTCCTTTTACACAAATTTTCAAAGGACGATTATTTAGGGGTTGAATCACGTAGTATTCAGCGTTTAGATTGGTCAGGAGAGTGGTAATTCCACGGTGATCATCTTCTGAGTTGGGTGAGACTTTTATATACTGTCCCGATAGCTTGCAGGCTGAATTCGGGAATTCCCTTTTTATGGCCTGGATGATGATGTTGTAGTTCTGGGTAAGCCTAAGCATTACCGGTTGAATCTTTGGAGGTGTGAGGGGGATGTCAGCGTCCGCCATATTGGGATCAATTGCCCCCAACGCATTGAAGCTATTGCTCGTGGTTAAGTTTACATTATTATTTTCATTAGTGACTGCCTTTTTTGCAGTTTTTGTAGGTTTTTGAAAACAATTTGCGTCAATAACGCGTTGAGCTTTGGGAGCTCTAGTTTGGCTAACTGCAGAAGGTGATGCGGCTTTGTTTTCAGTTAAACTGCATGACTCAGCCATGCGTTTCCTAAGGTTTTTAATAGTAGATTTGCTATGATGTTTCTGGCAATTTTTTAAAGGGCAAGGAGAAATAAAGTTCATCTCACCTAGAATTTTGTCCAGTTCAGCTTGGCAGGTTTTCTTTTGCTGATACAAGTCCTCTAGTAGTGGTTGGGATCTGACTTCTGGGTCCTCTTCTTCTATGTCTATGAGTCCGTTTAGGTGCTCGATTCTTTGTCTGATAATTTTTTCTTGCTTCGCAAGGATGGCGTGAGTGTAGCAAATTTCCTTTGCTGTTGGTGGTTGGTCGTTGCTCTCCAGAGTCACCGTTCCGGTGTCCATCGCATCGTTCGGCGCCTGGGCGCCCACGTTAGGCTTAGTAAGCTCCATAGTTTCGTGCGTCTGTCCTCCTTGAAGTCCAAACGTCGAATCCGCGCTTTTAGGATTGAGGAAAAAATTTCTTTCCCCCCTCTGGGAGCACCGGGCACTCCCCACGCATGAGGTATCGTAAACCTTTTGTACTCACAAAAGGGAGATATTATCTCCCCTTTACTATCTCCGAGATAGTAAGGGTTGCTGACTTTCAGTCAGTAATCATTCGCAAGAAAGAAAGTTTCCAATATTTGGCGCCATGTCTTATCACAATATTTTTTTCTGAATTCTGGTTCCCATTCTTTTTTTAATAGAATGACTTACAAACTTTCAAATGCATGTTTTGATTTTATGAGTATTATGAATTTTTTAATACTCTCACAAATGCCTCTTTTTAAGTAAATTTTAAAGTTAAAAATAACTAACAGTTTTAACTAATATTTCAATAATTTTCTCTAATAAACTTTGCCACCATATAAAAACGTTGGTTTTTATATCGAATTATTTTTTACTCTGAAAGGGGTCGCGACGGATAAAAGATTGAGTGCCACTGTGCTAGAGAAACGAGTGCTAAATACGAACTGATGTAGCAGGCGTTCAATTCGGGACTTTCCCTTTCCTCACCACTCGAAAATTATGTTAGGTAATTTCTCTGTTACTTTTCATCGTCTCACGGACACTTTTAAGAAATATTTTAAGCAATTGATTTTGTTTAGTAATTTTAATAAATGTCAGCTTATTTTCTGCTCATTATGATTTTGTAAGGCTATTTATTTCATAAATAAGTTTTAAGACCAATGTGTTTACCACACAATTTAAAAATATTGAGCTTAGATTGAAACACAAAATCAAATTCTCAGATTTTGATATAACTAAATCTAAAAGAGTGAAATTTTCCAAATTATTAAGCTATTTATCTTCTATATATATTCAATTGAAAAAATTACATAATTCACTCAAAGGAGGATTAAACAATAAATAAAAATAAGTTCCATAAAATACGGCCATGTAATAACAGAATGGTTGGAAAATTGAGTGGGGGCAGGATTGTATGTGTATTGCTATTCATTTATCAGACAAAATAAGTCATTTTCAACACATTTTTACCAGGATGAAAAAGTATTTCTAAAATTGTTTTTGAGAATTCAAATTAAAAAAAACATGGTTTTCTGAAAGCAATGCAAGTTCTTAAATGTCAACACTCAACTTTTAACAATTTGTTGAACACTGTATGATTTTAAATAATCATTTATATATTTTAACCCTTAGTCTACTAACAGGATGCATGTCCAATGAAGGAGAATATTGACATCAAAGGAACAAAAAAGAATCTGGATCTCACGACACTGCCCTATTGGTTCAGAACTCAACTCGCAGTGTTTAGCTGAAAAACTATCCATAGATCCACACACACAGACTTCCCCCTCCCCTTAAAAAAAACAACAAATACACACACACCCAGTGTGTATTTATTTTTTATGTAATTGTTTGGGTGTGCGTAATTTTAAAAAATACAAAAAAAAAAGTAGTAATTGAAAATTAAATTTCATGCTATTCCAAACACCAGATAATTATGAAATTTTGAATATCAAGATATGGAGAATTCTGTGCCTGATGCATATTAATGAATTTTATATGAATAGATTTGATAAACAGACAGAGAAGGAATGAAATTCAAAGAAAACAATGCACTATATAACAATTGGTGTGAATTATGAAATGAAGGCTGTTTGATTTTAAAAAAATATACAAAGCTTTTTTTTATTTGGTTTTAATATATCTTATTGTACTTCAAAATTAACTTTAGTTAAGAACAATAAATACATATGTGTTTACAGTAAAGAACACAACAAAAATCAATATTTGATTATTTTATTTTATGGACATATAATTATAGCAGACATACAAGAACAATATACTGTACAATAAATGTTTTTATAATATAAAGTCAGACTTCAGATTAACAAATTATAAATATAAAAATATTCATTAGTTTAAACTTGCCTAGAATAATATATATATATATATAAAAATATAACACCAATAAATGTAAGTACTTAATGTTCATATTCTGCAAAATACACATCAATTGCACATATATCAAAAATATTTTTCATTACAATATTATATGCAAAAATAATATTTTTATAAATCTTACATTAATATTTCACATATTTTGTAAAATGCATAAAGCGAAAAAAAAATGGCACACTTTAAAAACAGGTAAAAAAGATCAAAATCAATAATAAAAATAAATTAGATCAATTAATACATCAATTAGATTGCACTTGCAATTAAACAAAAAATTCTTCATTATTAACTTATTACAAAACAAATTTTGATAAGAACTTTAAATTATTTTATACAAACATGTTTCTTTTAACACTTTGGGGACAGTAATCACAGATATTTGGAAATAACATTACATTAAGTAACATTTTTTTTGAAGCACTTCAGAATAACTTAAACTAATTTTTTTAAATGAAAAAAAAAAATACTAAATTATATCCCCTGGTTTTTTCTCACACATAAAAAAATCTGCTTGTTATCTCTGTTTATTTTAATTCCTTTTTAAAACAAAAAAATGTCCTTTTTAAATTTATAAAAATATTTTTAAGTTGTTTATAAAAATAAAGCATTATAGCATTCATAAATATATGGAAAAATTACAGAAATATAGCTATTCTCTTGGAACAATTATTTATTATATTTATACACTATCTAACAGGCCAGATTTAAAAGGACAAATATAACTTCTCAAGTATTAATATATTGTAATCATAAAATATTGCAAATCAGCCTTTATATGATATATTGGTAAAAATTCTCTCACTCTCTCTCTCTCTCAATATATATATATATATATATACAGTTCATTTATTCTATTTTTTATTCACATGTTAAAATGAAAAACAGCAAACTGTTTTAAATCCATCGAATAAATTTCATTTTTAAATATTTTCTGAATGTATTTTTAATATTAATTTGGTATTATCTTGGCCTCTTATCAGGTAATTAAAAAAAAAACAATTTAATGACAACCATTTTTAGCAGCAAATATAATTATAACATACAGATTTAACAATATACAACAAGAAATGAAAACATTACAACATAAAAACAAACATTTTCAACAATGCATAAAGATGTCTAACAACATCAACAGTTATAAAGTCAACAAGCTTAATATCAAGACAACAAGATTTAATCCTTTCAAAAGCTTTTAAAGTACAACAAAATTTTTAACACATATGCTAAAAACACCATAAAGTGCTAATACGGTTATGAAATAATCTACAGCAATTCAAAAAATAACAGAAGCAAATGCACAAACAAACAGAATCTTCAGACTAAATCTATTTCACATGCATACATGTTTATTCAATTTCTGTTATAATTTTAAAGAATATAACATTATATAGTGCTTTCAAGATGAAAAATAGATTTCTGGTCCCATATCATTTTCAAGAATTTTGTCTACTGCCTTGAATGAAGTAACTCATTAACATTGTATCAAGGAATCCTGAAAAAAGAATTCATTTCACTATTGTGTCATTAAAATTATTCCATGTTTTTTCAACTCTAAATTTAATATTAAATTTAGAGTTTCAATTCCTTTATTATTATTTTTTTGGTTTAATGCATTTTTGCCTCTTTGAATTCTATTTAGCAATATATATATAATGAGCAATATATATATAATGCTCATCTTCTAAAACTAAATTGAAATTATATTTTATTTAATCCAGTTTAACACCAGTTATTTCATTATCTAACCCAAAAGATAGTTCTATAATGCCTGTTTAAAATGGCATCCATTGAGTTGAATATATTCAGAATAGGATAGTAAAATTAAGCTGTTAGGAATTGAAATTTAGAAAGTGCTCAAATACATTTCGGGTGGGAGTATACATATTAAATTTAATACAACCTCTGACTATAAAGTTCCGTGAATAGTCCTGTAACATTAATGTAGATGAAATATTAATGAAAGTTACCTTACTGTCCTTCAAAATAGTCACCTCCCATAACTATGCACCCCTGAGATCTGCTATACATGTCCTGGAAACTTTATAAGAAGTCTTCTTTTGGGATGGAGTTCAAAAGACTCGTCATGTTTCGTTGGATGTCAGGAATATCGTCCAACCTCTTTCCTTTCAAAGCGAGTTTGAGACGTGGAAATAGGAAAAAGTCTGGAGGATTGAGATCTGGCGAGTATGGTGGATGTTCCATTTGCACCCCCCCCCCTTTTGCTAGGAATTGTTTGACAATATTGGCTGTGTGAGGGCGAGCATTGTCGTGAACAAAAAACCATGAGCATTGTTATGCGCACTGGGGTTGTACCCTGCCTAGATGTTTCATGAAACGGGTCAAAATTTCAATGCACATTGCAGCATTCAACATTGTTCTCTCAGGTAGAAATTCCCTGTAGATAATGCCTTGATTATCAAAAAAGGTGGTGAGCATCATTTTTATGCATGATTTTTCTGCTCTGACCTTTTTCCGACAAGATGATGAAGTAGAACGCCATTCCATGCTCGGGCGAACCACTCGTACACACACTTCATGGACAGTGCTTGATCTTCATAAACACTTACCAGCCTGAGTTACCTGAGTTTCTTTTGGTGTCTTGCCAAACTTAAAACAAAACTTAAATTGATCTTTTGTTCATTCCATTTTCCTGTTCTCAGTTAAGAACCGACACACTAAACAAGCACTTAGTAAAAAATGTCTTACATGGAACACAAACGACGCTCTACGGAACAACAGTGGGGGCAGATGGTCAACACTTGCAGCTATGCAGGTGCAGAATTTTGTTTCACCAGTGTTGCCAGATCGGCCGTTCTGACTTCAATCACTGAACTTTATTGTCAGAGGTTGTATAATCAAAAATACATATTATTCAAATTAATTTGTAATTAGAGCATTTTTAATAAAAAAAAATTATTTAATTTTTCATAACAAAATATTTCAATAAGCGATATGAAACTCCAATATATCTGAAAAAAAAATCATATTTTCTCATTGTCTCAACTTAATAATTTAATTAATAATAAAAATGTCCCAATTAAATGGCTGTTTAGTAGCATATTTGATGAATTCACTAACATTGAATCAGTTTGATTTATACACAAAAAACATTCCAGGAATCTATTCAACTATAAACTACTGAAAAAGATCAATTTCATAAACTTGATACATCAAGAAGAATTTAAGATTTTGCAGTTCTTACAATTACAATTTTATAATTATTCCTTAACATACAGTGAAATTTTCGACCTACAATACTGTTAAACTTTCAGTTTTGAATGAAACATCAACTCTTCTGCATTTTGATTTTTTTTTAATTCAATGTTTTTCATGCATCCACCTGACTAGCATGAAAATTTAAAATATTCATTTAGTTTTTAGTACGAACAATAATACTAACATGTAAAATAGGAATATCAGCATGTTCAATAGTAAGTAGTTCCAAAACTTAGGCCTTTTGTGCGTTCAATCATAAGTTGTTCCTTATCATACATGTCTGAGGTGATTGGAACAAATCGTCTCACATGGAATTCTTGAAGTTTCTTAAGACCTTCTCGATCCTTGTGCATAATCAATAAACATCTCATTATATCTAATTTCAAAGATTCTAAAAAAAAAAAAAGCAAAATAATGTATTAAAAAACCTAATCAAACATTACACATTTAATATTGCAGAATATAATAAGATGTTAAAAAAATTATTAGATTAACTCATTGTATAAGAATTATTCTTTCCAGTTTTGACAGCTGAAATGGAAAACCTATTTAAGAAAATCTAAAGAAAATACTAAGATAGAAATAGTTCAAAAAGGAGACTTCGAAATTTATGAAGAGAACAAGCTATTGTTGATAAGATATGAAGAAAATTATGAAATCTCAAATTTTATTAGTTTGTCAATTAAGAGTTCTCAGATATCAAAATATGCATGCATTATTAATAATAATTGCACTTTTTGGTAATGCTCTTCTTCTCAACAGATGACCACACTGCAAATCAATAAATCATATGTATATTTCAGAGATTGATAGCTCATTCATATTACTTCATTAATGAATTTGCATAATTTATACTTTTAATTTTCATTCACATTTTCAATACTGAACTCATCATCATTCTCAATCAACTCGGAATTTTTTTTCTTCTTAGAAATAAAATACCTGTACCTGAGCTGAAAGTAAAAGGAATACTTCTTGAATTACATATGATATACTAGTCATAAAAATGTGTTCTTTAAATAATATTTGTAAAATATTTTATAGGAATTAATCTATTTTTATGGTCTCTGATAAGGAAAGATTAGGATAGTTTTAAAAAAGCTTTAACTTTTTTAATTGAATTACTGATGAAAATTTTAATTGCATATCTATGTTTGATGTTTTAAGTAATGAAGATAATAGCAATGTGAATATTAGCAGATGAATGCTTAACACTAGAATGATGGGATTTTTTATGTAAATGGAAGACCATCAAATGACAAGTAGAAATAAAATCAAAAGCAAAACATATTAAATGTATTTTTAAATAAAAAGTATGTAAAATATAAATATTTGAAAACAAGAAATAGTACTTCTTATAATTTATTGAATATATTTTTGAGTACTTATATATATATTGAAGTCTATAAAAAAACATTTTAAATAAGAAATTATATATAAAACAAAATCTTACAAAAAAAAAAAAAAATTGCAAAAATTAAGCATGGCAGTAAATAAAAATCACTTTAAAATGCAAAATATTATATTTAGTATAGTTGAACTAATAATATGAAAGATACAATGATCGTTTTGTTTACCTCTAGTAAATGGCTAAATAAGTGAGATATCATAACTACCTGTTACATTCGACACAAATCATACTTTTTAAAGCTACTCTGCATTTACCACACATATATCGATAATATTTGCAACATGTTTATGCAGTCCTGGTTTTCTTACACATCCCAATTTGGCATTGGGTAAAAATTTTTGAATTCAATATCTGACCAAAAATTCGAGAAATACTGCATGGGATGGCTTCGATTTTTTCATGATTTTGTCAAAGTTCGTCAGAAAGTTGAAGCACAGAATCTCTTCTAGGTATTGTATTTCCTGTAGCTTCTTTGGGCACAATCCATGCATTTATTGAAGCTAAATCCAAAACATTGTAAAAAACGTGCATTGTCCATCGATGACTTCCCACTTTTACAGAATAGTCACATGCCATTTGGTCAAGAATGTCTATATCATACTTTGTAGAATTATAAAATGCCACAGTTTCGGACACTTTCTTTTCATTATCTTTTATGTTAACAGTTTGGTGTAGAGTGCTTAGAATCATGACATTCTTGTTATTCTTTCATTGATACACAGTCAAGGTGGAATTATGTTTATAACATGTTATAGAATACAGCAGATGCTTTAAATATTTTGCAAAGTCTGAAATTTTATGTCTTGATTGCTTCATTGTGCCGACATTGCTAGTATTCTTTGTCTTCAATTTCTCAGCAAGAGTAAGGGAAGTAAAAAAAATTATCGATAGTGATGTTCTTACCTTTGCCCAAAAATGGTTCCATCAGACGTAAAACGACAGTCTAGAAGTGGTAAGTTGTCCTGTATGGTATCATCTTTTCCTGAATATGAAATAGCATTTAGCATGTATTTTTGACTCTACATCAATCCAAAATTTATTACCAAATTCATTAGATGTACTTGGTGAGTATTGTAAGAATGAGTATCCAGTTTTAGATGGAAATAATTGCTCATCAACTGTTACATTTTCTTTAGGTTGGTAGCAAGAAATGCAGTTTTCAACAAATCGATCCCAAACAGATGATATTCGAGGAAATTTATTGTTTTGAAAACTTTCAGATCTTATAGATCATCTCTCTCTTCATCAAATCTCTGAAACCACAATATTTCCTTGAACCTATCCCATGGCAAAGAATGGTTCCATCAGACGTAAAATATGCATGACTTAAAAATAATACACAAATGAAAAAAAGAACTCCTGTCATTACTGAAGGAATATCATTAGAATGTATTGAATTAGAAATTTAAGAATATGGTAACCTAGTGATACTAATCATATGGTCCTTAATTAAATTTAAATGTGATGGTGGGAAATTCTGTACCATCAATTTTAAATATATACAGGGTGTACAATATTACTTAAACACAATCATATATAAGCATTAACTGTTTAAAAATATGGAATAAAGAAATCACGAATCATTAGTGAATATCACATTGCAGTGACAGAACTAATCACTAATTTTCTTGATCTAGATTCTTTAAAAATGTAAGACCATATTATTAACATGACAATTAAAATCCATACTACACTGTAATTTTAAGCAGTTGTACCCATGTCAATTCAACAGAAACATATCAGAAGAGTATGTTGCCAAATATTCTAATTATCGAATTTGAATTTGGTTTATTTCATACAAGAGAAACTTCAGCATTTTGTGAATGCTGAAGTTAACACATGAAATATGCATAGTTAAACATGAAACAGTGGAGCATGAAATATGCATACATTAAGAACAATTCAATTAATATCAAGTGTTAAACTCAGTTACAATATTTACAGCTTCTATAAGTTTTGCAGTTTTATTGCCTATTTCCAGCCACATATTGTTTGCATTAATATAACAATTCTATGTTTATGAAGCGAGTATTCATCTTTCATAAACAGGTAAAGGTCATGGGAACTCTGCACTAATTTCGGAATCAGTAATAAAACAATGCTACAAAACATTACTCCAATTTTGCAAATAAAGATTTAGAAATATAACATAATCATGTAAATTGAAGCATAATGTTAAGTAATGATAATATATATATAATTCAGATCCATTTCAGGTACAGGATCATATTTGGGAAATTGAGTGATATAAACTGAACAGATTTTTTTTCTTTCCTATACAGAATTCTTAGTCAATTTTAGATACTCCCTTAAGAATCTCAAGTTAATTTTATCAATTATTTTTAATTCACATTAAAACAAGTCTTATAATACTTTTTGTAAATAAAATTTCAATTTTAAATTTCACAGAAATCAAGCAAACTTTGTATTAATAAGTTATAATTTTAAAAAATTACCATCCAGCTTAGAATTTACAATGAACGGATATGGAGGCAAAGGACCCCAAGATGTTAAAACTTTTATTTCATCTGCCAAGTGTGAATTTCTTTCTAAGAAAAAGGCTAAACAGTTCGCATCAACAGCTGCTGCATCTACCTTCTTGCCTATTACCATTTTTATACTATCCAAATGTGATCCTAAAAAACAAAATTATTAGAAATGTTATAGAGTATTGCATTTTATATTACTTTCAAACAGCTTTTTAAAGGTTTAGAAAGAATTCAGTTACATATTATTTCACAATTTTGCAAAAAAAAAAAAAAAGGTATTTGAAACTATATTAATAAATAATTACCTACATAAGATACATTTGTCAGTAACTCTGGCATGTTAAGAGTTCTAATAACAAAATAAGCTTTAAATAACTTGCTTCCCTGAAAAATCATTATAGCATATTTTAATGTACATCAATATTAGTTAAGACTTCAAAAATTAGTAATATTTTCTGTTGCTTTCCTACATCAGTTAAATTTTGTTAATTCAATTAGTACTTACAGAAACTTTCCCATAAAATTAGTTATGTGTGATTATTAACTTTAACAAAGTAAACAAAGCACTACTTCTTATATAAAGAAAGGCTTTTAATAGTCTAACCATTTAAGAATAAAAACATAAATAAGATATTAACAAAAAAAAATTAGTCAATAAACCAACTACATATAAAAGCAGAGATCTGTACAATAGCAGGTTTTTTACTAATTATATTAATTTAGTCTTTGCATTTGGAAAATATTGATTTTTGCGAAATATTAATGTCTTATTTCATGGCAATGATAGTAAATGAATTTAAAAATAAGTTAATAAGGTTAGTTTTTAATTTCAATTAACAAGAAAGCAACAATTTTTCTTCTAGCCTTTGTTTATGTATCAGTATCCATGATGCTAGTTTCCTCATTAAATCTATAATAAATAGCATTCTTATTTTATTTTTAAAAAATATTTAATTCCATGTGAAGTATAGTAAGCGGTGGAAGATGTGAACAAAAAAAATGATTGGTTGGTCAGTTGGAATTAATAGCACTGAATCTTTGTGGAATATATTGTGCCAAACACAAGATCAAGACATTACAATTTTTTTTTAAAGATAAAACAATTTAAAAAATTTTAAGATAAAACTATTAATAATTTTATTAAACTTTATTTTGTTCGACAGCAGAGAACAAAATAAAGTTTAATAAAATGATATGTATGTGTAAAAACCCATATCACGTAAATAAAATGGAAAATATTTGGTTGGAGATTTTCCTAAACCAAGTTAATTAAATTTTAATGGGGATAATAGCCTTTTTTGTTCTATATCCCATAAAACCAATTAATCAAGTCAATTAAAGGCAAATTAAATTATTTAAAATGTTTAAAACAAATATAGTTAGATGCAGAACATTCAGTTATGATGCATCTCACAATTAAAGGACAAATAATGATTATAACTTAAGACTTTCTCCCATTATAAGGTGTTTATAAGTCAATCTTTTGTGCTTTGTTTTCTAATTTGTAGATGTGTAAAAATAACATCTTGTCTTCTGCATAAAAATGAGTTCCAAAGTGAAATGACTGGTTATACAGTTTATTACCTATCTCCAGATTACATTGATCTTGCTAATGATTACGAATAACTGATTTAATATATTTTATGATTCCTTAATATAGAATGGTGGGAGAGAATACACCAATTAAAGATATTGCAGCAATATCAATAGCTTATTTTCCTTGATACTGATGTAAGAGTGTACCCAACAAAATTTTAATTGGATGTTTTCAGCTTTTAGATTAAGAATTTTTGTTAGTGTATCTGTAATTAGTAGATGAGAAGAATGATTTAGATCATACTTGTCTAAAGTGCGGCCCAAAAGCCTTTAAAATGCGGCCCAAATGCAAATAATGCAAATATTTAAATTTACACATTCAGTTGAAAAGTCTTTAAAAAGTAATTGTACTAATTTTAATTCTTTTTCGCTAGCCATGGACGAAAACACTGACACTTCTGATAGGGCACAATTGGCAATTTTTATAAGAGGAACCTATGAACATTATAATATCACGGAAGAAATTTTTGCTTTAGTGTCATTAAAAGACACAACCAAATCTGTAGATTTATTCGATGAAAAGGTTTTCCTTATCTATGAAAAATTTATCAGCTATCATAACTGATGGATCCCCTGCCATGGTTGGTAAAAATGGGGGACTCATTAAAATGGTTAATAATGAAGCCGTTGTTGCCTGGCAATACAATCTTGATGGCATATCATTGTAATATACATTTGGGTAATTTATGTGGAAAAGTTTTAAAAATGAAAAGTGTATTAAGCGTTGTTATAAAAACCATTAGCTTTATAAGAGCAAAAGGACTTAATCATAGACAATTTGAAGAGTTTCTTAAGGTAATGGGCACTGAATTTGCAGATATTATTTATTATACAGAAGTAAGATGGTTCAGTAAGGGGAATATGCTCAAGAGATTTTATGATTTGAGAACTGAAATAAAAATATTTATGGAAACAAAAGGGAAACCTGTGAATGAATTTGAGGACGAAGATTGGATTTTAGATTTAGCTTTTTTAGTAGATTTAACAGAACATTTGAATGATTTAAATTTGAGACTTCAAGGAAAAAATTAATTTCTTAATAATATGTTCCAAAAAATTACAGTATTCAAAAGAAAATTGAAATTTTGGCTTAATCAAATAAGCCTGTGATTTGCACAAAATATGTTGCATTAATTTTTGATTTAATTCAAGAGTTTGAAAGTAGATTTCAAGATTTTCGAAAAAATGAAGTATTTCAATATATTTTCTACTTTATTTTCTCTATAAGTAAATAAATTGCCTTCAAATGGAATGTATTGAACTGCAAAGTGACATTCAACTGAAAGAAAAATTTGGGAATGTTTCTTTACTGAAGTTTTATAAAGATTACCTACCCCGCAATAAATATCCTATTCTTCACAATCATGCTTTATTAATGTCTTCAGCTTTTGGCAGAATTAATATTTGTGAACAATTATTTTCAAGAATGAAGCTTACAAAAATCAAAAATAGGACAAAGATCACTGACAAACATCTTGAAAATGCAGTAAGAATTGCTACCTCATCTATTGAACCTGATATTGATTTGCTTTTTGAATAAAAGCAAATTCATCCATCTATTTAATTTGAATTTTTTCCATCTTTATGAAATCCAAACTAAATGAAATGAGACTTTTACAAATTTAAAATAAATATGCACCTATATATATCCAATTCAAATTTAAAAAAATTATAATAAAAAGAAGTTATATAATTTATTTTAATAAAACTACATAGAGTTAATTTTTATTTCAATTTGTAGAAAAAATATTGTCTGTGCGGTCCAGCAAATTTTTTTTTTTTTTTTTTGCAATGTCGCCCTCAAATGGTCATAGTTTAGACACCCATGATTTAGATCATTTAAAGATTGTAGAACACTCATGGAATCCCGAGAATAAAATAATTTTCTATTGTGTCAACAATCTCAGCAGTAACATAAAGGATGAAGTTGAAAAGAATGAAGTTAATTGTCTATTAAATATGAGGCACTTACATGATTTGTTGACCTATTATTCTGCAAAGTCGTTAAAAATTTGAAATAAAATATTTTATTCAGTGTCTCCTTTTTTAAAATTTTTAAAAGGATTTTTAAAATGAAAACTATGTTCCAACCAAGGCAAGAAACCCTAATGGCTTCAATCACTGAGGTGTTAAAAGATCCTATATCCTTCAATTAAGATAAATATTCTATTAAAAAGAAGAATTGAAAACTTTTTTGCACAATGTACCCCTATCTAAAAATAAACTTTTTAGTGAGAAATAAAACCTTTCATGATGATGCAGGCTTAAAATGGTATTGAAGAAACAAAAGTTGTTTCCTTATGCCTAAGGAAAGTTCAAAGCAGTTAACGTTTAAACTTTTGATGGGAGATGTTCAAAAGACTCTCGAACAAAATCAAAGAGCAATATGGTGTACATATAGAGAAAATACAGAAATTCAATATAAAAAAATACAGAAACAAAGTGTTTAGTCTCTACAAAAGCATCTCTTATCTGTGTCCTAAAGCAATTAGAGTATCAACAGATCTATTTCGTTAAAAGCTTTTGAAATGGTGAAAAAATAGCATTTTGTTCCAAAACATGCATAATCTGGCATCCACCATTTTTTCAAAGACTGTACACAAACAACTCACAAATGCAATGAATCAATAATTTGTTGAATCTGTGCTAGGTTTTAAAATGTCAATAATGATTGCACTTTTCCATGAACAAGGAAAATTATGTCCTGTTCAGACCCTGTTATAAAATTTTAAAAGAATTTTTAGTGAATTCTCCAACAAAAGTTTTATGATTAAATAAGTGATGTTATCCAGTCCTCGAGATGATCTATGTCCATTGCAAAGATGTCCATTAAAGGGAGAATTAAATTTTTATTGTATGGCATATTGTTTTGAATGATAAAATTCCTCTAGTGATTCCTCCTTTCAGCAGTAGTTTTTATTTAGTGAAATTATCAGAATAACTATAGGAACTAAAAGTATGAGACAGAAATAAAGCTACAGTATTTGCAATGTCCTTTGGAGATGAAATGGTATTGTTATTGTGTTCCAAAAGTGGAATTTGTCAGTTTATATATACTTTGGAGACATATTTATCCAACAATAGTCTGCTTATATAAGGCTACAATTAATACATTCTATATATTTAGTCCAAGATTCTCGCAGATTTTGTCACAAGATTTTTCTAAAAATTATTTTGCTTTTCTTTGTATGAAATAAAATTAGTGAGAGGAAGATATCATTTAAAAACATTCCATGACCTCCTCTGATTTTTATAAGCTATGCGGCAATCCTCATTCCATCGCAGTTTAGATTTTTCCCTTGGATTTATTAGAATGCTTAATAGATGCATTTGCATTTTCAATTAATATGTTTGCGATGTCCTCAGCAACTTCATCAAAGCTACAAGAATTTATTTCATCAGCAGTATTTGCTAAGGATGAAAACATTGGACAGATAGCTTTTTTGTAAATGTATCTATTAAATTAGAAGAAATATCTCTAGTCCCACCCCTCATTTAGAATTCTCACCATACAAGATATCAATACAAATATATTATTAACATTTATTTAATTAAAATTAAATAGTTAAAGTGATTAGGAAAACAAAAAGTCTTAAAGCCAAAGAAAAAAATAACTAAAATCTAACAGACAAATATATATTTGAAAAGGCTTATTAATCTGCTTTACAGTTTTTAACTTTTCTGTCAATAAAAAAAGCAAAAATTGTTTTTTTGGAAACTTTGCATTCTCTTATAAAATCATTGAATCATTTATTTCTAACAAACTTTTAATCATAAACACAGAATATTTATATTTAAACTCCTTACAGAATACAAAGGCCCCTTTTTAAATTCTTACATATACTAAATTTAAGGTTCTTTAGACCCCCCCCCCTCCTGCCACTGATCAAAGGCCCGGAGCTGTTTGCCCTCCCTAATTCTCTCCGAACACTTTTGATACCACAATTCAACAGCATGAAGTTTACAATCTTCATTCTTAGAGTATTTATTGAAAATATTATATTTCCACTGAAAAGTTTGAAATGTTTCATTATGAAGTAAAAAAATATAGAGAGAGATTTTATGACATTGTAAGAAAAGGAAAATTAACACTACTATTAATACACTGAATAATTGATAAACTATTACAAAAAAAAAATGTTTTCCACATTACTTCATGTGTATTAAAATAAAATTTATCTTAAGAATATCAATTATTAATAACTTATTATATATTGCCATGCTTATAAAAACAACTTACCTGAGTAAAGAATATTTCCAAAAAATGAAGAATTTTCACCAATTTCCTTTAAATTGTTTAGAGTAATAACATGGCCACTAAGAGACTCAGGACAATTATATGCCCACTTACATCCTCTAAGGTCAATGAACTCTTTTACCTTTTCACTATAAAAATCAGACAAACATTAGCTTAAATAATTGTGAATATTCACATCCCATTAATACAATTAATGAGATATTTTTCAAATTATATTAAATCACCATTGCAAAAAAATTAAACAATATTGAAGCTATTTAACTTCATCAAAAGCAAATCTTTAAATATTAACCCTTTGCCAGTGTTGCTCGAATCCAGTTCGGGCAACTACTATGTGCAGAATTTGTGATGTCCAAACTGACTTTGGGCAGGAGAAAAATTAACGTTTCTATTTTGTGAAGCCGGAGCTGAGTTCAAATTCTACTTAAGAATACTTAATTCACTATTTTCTTAATAGATGGCATTAATGGTCCTAGTTTTTCACCGATCACGACTTCGAGGGAGGGAAAATGTGGGTGCTCTCAAATAAACAAAGACACACTTTGATTGATAAACAAAGGCAGAGTTTCGCTTTCTCATTTAGTTTTGGTTGCTTTTCAGTGAGCTTTTTTGCAAATAACTTTCTTTTTTCACAATATCCGATTCAGACACAGATGTGGAGTACAATTTAGGTATTTTTAATTAATTAGGTATTAATTTTAATTAATTAATGTTTAATTAATAGGTATATTTTAAATTTTATTTTTGTAATAAAAAAACCATTTTTCTAACCTTTATAATAATTTAAAGAACAAAATTAAACAGTCAAAAGAAAAATTTCATTTTTCTGAAAAATATGTCAAAATTAAAATTAGATTCATGAAAAGGGGTTAAAATTAGATTCATGAAAAATTGTCACATTAATGAAAATTAAAATGATTTCATAAACGTATTGAAATACTTCATTCGACAAGAATCACAAAGATATTAAATTTAAAAGGAAAATACATCACATAAGTATCTAAATATCATATAGTCACAGTAAGTATGTATATCTTTTTCAAAAAATAAATACATTTATCTTAAATAATGCTTATTTGTTATACTTAGAGGTACTTATCAAAATAATAACTTGCTTATTTTGAAGTGCTAGGTGTCTCAGCTCAGTGCTTAGCCAGGAATCTATTATTTGCATTCTGAATCACATCCTCTAGCAGGAAACTTGGCAGATAGTTCTTCTGAATATTATCAATTCTCCCCCTCCTTATCTGCTCTTTCCTCCCAGTTCTTCCCCACCCCTCCTCTTTCAGTGCATTTTAACCTGTTCTATACTCTTAGTTTTTTTTTTTTTTTTCTCCTCCCCCTATTTTCTTTCTGCTCATTCAGACATGCACTAATTCTATTTTCACTTACACTGTTCTGAAAAAGGATTATTCTTCCACTCTGGAATCATACCTTAACATTAGAAAATAATTTCTTACACTAGATTATACAATATTAATGAAAAAAAAAAGGAAAAATATTTCAGAGGAAGATTACAAACAGCCCTAACAATGTTACTTAAAACAGACACAAGAAAAAATTAATGAGTATTTCTCCATTCTTTAACTGTAATCTGACATTCCAGAACAATAATTTTAAAGGCAAATGAAATTTGTATCATTTTGAGAAATTTTTTTAAATATTAAATAATTTAAGCTTTTATGTCAAGCAATTTTTCTTAACTAAATGAAAAGAGCATGAAATGTATTAAGTATATTAAAATTTTTAATACTTCTGTCCTTTCAAAAAAAATTAATAAATTTTTAATCAATTTATACAAATGGAATGAAAAATGCTTTCTTCTATTTAATTGTATTTTAAATTTTCAATCAATTTTTATTATTTTAATATTTATGAACTAAAATTTTTAAAATTTTCACATTCTAATTTCATATTAATAACAATATAAAACTTTTTTGTATAATAATACATCAGTATTTTGATTATGCATTTATTGATCTCTTAAAGAATATTTTTGATTTCAGGGCTTATGATTAGGGCTGCCAAGAGCTAGACCAGGCCCTGAGTGACTTATGTTTTGTGTCTCCTTTTTTCAAATATTACATCAAATTCCAAAATATTGATAAAAATTGGATTTGTATTGAATAAAAACAAAATTATACTTTAGATTTTTTTTTTTTTTTTTCTTAGTTGATTTTCACATGTAAATACAGCGTACTACATATAAAATTACAGAATGGCTTTTCATGCTTTCTTTTTAGCAAAATTTCTATCAGTTTCTGAAAAATCTACTGTTTTCACTATCTTGCATTCTATGTTTAGTATGATCAGATGATATATCTATTTTGACCCATAGTTGATCTTAAGTCATCAATTTTATTTTTGAGGGCACTGAATGAAAATTCATCTTGTGCATCCATTACAAGAATTGTACTAAACATTCTCAAAATTATTACTAAATTTGGAAAAGAAAACTTGTGAATTTGAATTTTTTTTCAAATAGTAGAAAGTTGTTCAAGGGTAGCAAGAGAAATTTTGATAAAATTAGAGGAAGCTAATATTAAAACAATATCAAAGGTGAAATTTCATCAGTCAATTCTGTTTTAATATCAGTTGTATATAATTCTTTAAGAATATCACAGCTTTGCTATTAATTATATTCTCTTCATAGTCCAAAAATTTCTATAAAATTTTATTTTTATCAGTAATTTTTCTCATTACATTTAATCTATCTTTTGTAGCATCAATCACCTTTTTTTGTAATCAATCTAAAAACATTTTATTCGAAATTTGATTCATCATCAACAGTGTTATTGTTTTCAACATTATCATCAGATTTAAAGTTTTCAAATATTCCTATTAAGTTTCCTAAATATTCCTATTAAGGTTTCAAATTTTCTCTGAGCAAATTCAAATTACCCACCATTTTCTTCACTGTATTTTTTTTAGTTGAAGAGGATTTCAACCCAAGAAGACTGAATTGTAGTTAATCTTGAGCTAAACATTTTATATTTTGGACAGGCAGTTAAACTTTTTAACCATGTTTTTATCTTTAAAATGCTTTCAAAATAATTGAAATAATGTATGATGCTAAGCAACTCATCTTTAATTTCAACAGTCAAATTTGTTTAAAGTATCAAGTTGCTTTGCTTCTGAAATACTTTTCAATTTTTTAGCAAATGGTCCAATAGTCTCAGTTCTAGCAAACCATGTAATTGTTGATAAACGGTGTAGAGACTAACCAGTACAGTTCTTAAGAACTTCTCAACATTAAATACTCGCACTGAAATTAGTATATAATATCTGTATTACATCAAAAACATAATAACTTCTTTACCACAAGCTGATAAACAAACTCTGTATAAATTTCAAAGTAAGAGATCCAAAAGGAGAATTTTTTTTTTGTAAGATTCTCAATTAAATGCATCTTTATAATGACCACTCATATCTTTAAAATTATCATTTCCTTGCACACATGATCCAGAGCCAAATTTTACTTCTGAAAGCTTCCTATATCATTTTTGATAAAGCCTCTCCTGTTTTCCTTCAAAGTGAATGTATCTTAAGAAACTTTCTTGAATTTCATGACAATTAAAAAATGTATTCAATGTAACAATAAACAAAACCTGTCTGTTCAATGTGCTTCATTATGAATTGTATTGACAATGACTGCAAAATATTTGGAGATTCAAATTTATTCAAAATATGATCAATTAAAGTTTATGCACAAAGAGATGAAAGCGCTCATTTTGAATGTCAGCAGATAAATAACCTACTTGCATTTGTAGTTTTTGAGATTGTGAAGGTTTTATCTTTTCCAAATGCTTAGTCAAACAACCATCATATTTGCCTTACAGCTCCCAACAGTACCTAAAAATTTGCTATAGTGAGGCTCACCAATAAGAAACTTTGTCCATGCAGCTCTAAACATCTTTCCGCTGGATACAAATTCATATTTAAATAACAAATTAAAATCCTACTCCAACTTAAGATTTCATTCAAAATTTCATTTTCAAGTGAAACATCCCAGTTAACTTTTTTTGTAAGCTTATTTTCAAGTGGTCAGTGAGATTAGCTATACATTCCACCATATTTATTGGTCAAATTTTAACACAAATTTTCTTATTTTAAGGAATTTCCATGATAATTAAATGATAATTAACATGATAGTTGAGAAAGTTTTAATGCTACATAGAAAAGTCATATCAATGTTCGAATTTATAACATTGCTCAATTTATATTACTACTGTAACTCATGGTTCAGTAATTAGGCCTGACAACTGCAAGTTTACAGTTTAATCCAGACAATTGCAAGTTAATAAGGTCTGACAGTATTACGATCAAAGAAAGAGTTTATCAAAAATGTAAAAATGCTATTGACACACAAAATTGCAAAGTACCTATACAAATATTTATAAATATCTGAAAGCAAGAAACTACCCTCTGTGAAAATATTAAAAACAAAATTATGTGAATTAATACAGAACGTATGAATTGTATAAATTGTGTATTTTCAAATATAAAAGGGCAGTTGAAGAAAAAATTATTGGGAATTATATGGAAAATATAAAAGGACAACACAGAATTAGTAATTTTTAACATTTCTTGTAAGCGAATAAAAGCTCACAAAAAGCAAAGATTTTCATAAAATAAGAAAGAAGATTTCAGACATAAAATCTACCACAATACCAATTTACAAATTTTCTCTTTTGAACTTTTCTTTACAAGCAAAAGAAACTGCTTAATGCTGTAACTAAAAATTATAATAAAAATTTTATATTAGTAACCAGCAATACAATTAAATTTAAAGTTTTCACATAATTACTTAACAAATGTAATTTAAATAACTAAATATCAATGCTTTATATATAACTATGTTTAATCATAAAATATTAAGACTCCGCACATATGATAAGACTTCATGCATAATGAAAATACATAAATAAATGATTTTTTTTATGTATCAAAATAAAACTAAAAAAGAGGTGAAAAATTTCTAGTCCAGATTCATCTTAAATACACACTGGAGTGGGATTTAAAAAAAATTAAAGGATTTTGTTTGAATTTTAATATTATGTATCTAGGAACTTTGTTACTCCCAGGGATTATCTCTTAACTTAAAAACAATCCACAAGGTTGCTAATTATACAGTTATTTGTAGTCATTAAAAAAAAACAACTTTCACGGCCTCTCATAACTTCCACATTTCTTATCTCAGCTGCACTGAAATGATACTACCTCAAAGATAAACAAAATTGTTATATTAATGGGTTATGAATTAACATGTGTGGGTAATTTAAAAAAAGTGTCTTTTCTTAATGATAAATGAAGATTCTAATATTCAAAATAAAGTGATAATAATTTCAATCTGGATTACTTTAGTAATCCAGATAATTTTTCTTTTGGGAAACACCTACATAGATCACGTTTTTCCTGTGCTTGATTGCTATTCATTAAAAGTAGCAGAAAACTTCTTAAAACGATATTTTAAAAATATGTTATATTGATCATTTTGTTTTTCTTTTTCCAAATCATTTATTGTTATCAGTGATAGCTGGAAGCTATTGAAAAAGTTCATTCCACTTCAGTGGAGCAATTCTTGAAAAATAAAAAAAAGTAAGACAATTTTTGTAGCATAACATTACTGCATGTTGCATGAATTTAATTCTAATTTTTAATATAAATTATAATTATAATGTATTTTAATAATTATTTATAAACATGATTAACAATTATAAATATAATTGTAATGTATAATCAATTATTTATAATTGAACATTATATTTATTTATATAACAATACATAACAATTACTTATATAACTATACATTATTATTATTTATAATTCTATACAATATTTATGATTATATATTGTAATTTGTACCATAAATTACCATAATCTTAACATTCTCCTCTAATAATGTTTAATTTTGCCATTTTCTTTGTTAGAATCTGTTTAGTTTTGATTTACTGTTCATTTTTGACATCATTATGAAGCCATTTCTTACATATCACTACTTTGGCAACTTATCATTGTTAAACTTCATTAAAAACATAAGTGTTATGTACATAGTATATATGAATACTTGAAATGTGTAAAAAAAAAATTTTTTTATTTATAGTAATTTCTAAAAATTGATTCTTAGTGTTAAGCAAATAGCATCTATAATTTCTTAAAAACAGATATAATTGTTTATTTTCATTACTTATCATAAATAATTTACTTTTCTTAATGAAATGCAACTAGTAACAGTTAATAAGAATGATCTCTTAAAAACATGCATATGCTTTTATTATTGTTATTTCTTACAAATAATTCTTACATGCTAAACATGTATAGCATCATGAATTGGCATGCAATAAATTTCAATTATTTATAATTGATTTCTGTAAATAAATGTATATTGCAATGTACAAAATCACTCATAGTAGGTTCTATGTTGTTCAAAACAATCTCACCAAGACAGTTTTACTTTAATAACAAACCAGATTTAAAATTCACCTATAACCTTTTCAAGTTTCACGACTTCAGTAGTTCTGTGACCTATTATCTAGCATTAGCAATTTGTTACACCTATTAAAATCAGATACTGCAAATGGCATATTAATATATATGAGAATGAACATACTGCACCTATTCAATTCCCATAAAATTCTTCTATATACCTCTTCTATAAAATTTCCTCATTTTTCTCAATTGCTTTGAATATAAATACCAAATTGGAAGATAGAATTTTACAGACATGGATGTATAAAAGAGTAATTTTTTTAGACCAACAGTTAACAAAAACAGATAATCATACCCAAGATCTTTATGCATTATGACATCTGAATAATAGCCTGGACGGTCCGAGCCCCGATCATGCACATGAACTGATGAAATAGGCAATAATTCTATTGGACTTGATTCTTTCTTCATTCTCAAAAATACTGTACTGCTCATCCATGCTACAACAGAAAAATTCCAAAATATCAAATGAAAATTATATCAAAATGTTAAAAGTAATTAAAAATTTGAAAACTCATTTTTAAAAATATTAATAGTAAAAAAAATAATAACTTTTTTACAAACAGCATAATTAGATAAATTTTGTTTTTTCTTAATTAATAAACAGAATTAATTCAAAACTTGGAAAATAAAATGAGAAATAATACGAGGTAACATTATTTATATACTCTAAATTTTTCCAAATCAATATGAAGTTAAAATATTTCAAAGATTATGCATTATACAACAAATGAGACAAGAATTAATTAGTGCTAATTTATAAAAGTTTCATTTACTATAATTTTAGATAATTTTGAAATATATCTTTAAATCTAATATGTATCTTAAGTCTTCTAACTGCAAACCTGTTTATGATGTAACATAAAATTTAATACGCATGAGGTTTTATTGTGTACAATAAAATATTATACTCCCCCAAAATATATGTTTAATAAAACTAACTTAGCTAGAAATTTATAAAACATCTCATAAAAAAAAGTACTTCGATAAATATAAAACCTAAATGTAAAATCCAAGTTTTATAACTTATTTAAAACATAAAACTTATGCAATAATTAGATACAGCCTCCTAATGATTTATTTAACAAACAAGATATTTAAAAAATGAAATAGACTACTTAAGTAGCATTTGGATTTTAACTTTTTCAATAACTCTTAAAAAGGATACAAAGAGTTATTGAAAAAGTTAAAATTCCATTATGATAATATAATGTCAGAAATCGATTCACTTTATCATACCCAAATCTAAGTAACCAGACATAAAGGGGTCTTCCCTTTCAGCTCTTGGACCTTCCCATCTTGATTCATATAACAGAGTTGTATGAATTCCAAGTTTCCATTCTAAATAATGAAGAATCATTTCAAAGTACTCCACCGGAATACTAGGTGACAAGTAAGTCCCTGCTCGAAGAGTAATCATCTTGATATCAACTATAACAGAACAACAACAAAAAAAAACAAAAAAAAATGTCCAGTTACTTTTGACAATTCATACCAAACTAATTTTTAAATGGAATATATAAAAGATTAAATTAGTTTGGAAGGCAGTAGTAAATCCCGATATTTTTTTAAAAAATTAAATTTTAATATTTCTTTATAAGAATATAATTAATATTTCAAACAAAAATATATTGTTTAGCCGGTTTATAAGTACTCATTTTTGAAACTTAAAAGTTTTCTTAAAATTTCCTTCGAAAATGTCAACAACAAGAGATAAATAATCGATGTTAGTAATTAGCTCAATATATATATATATATATATTAAATGTATGTCCCTCTCACATTTTTTAATGTTGGAGTACCGATGAATAATTAAAGTAAAAATAAATTTTACTCATTCCATAAAGCTCTCAAATTAGAGACTTAATTCATTCTTCGTAAAACGAATAAGAAAGAAATGAAAATATACTAAAACTTACCTTTCCGGTTGCTGTGATCACAACAGAAACATTCATTGACAGCGTGATCGAGTGTATTGCGTCATATCCTTAGCGGACACTGATAAATAATAATGATATTAAAGTTGAAAAAGTACCATAAAAATAAAATACTATTTTGATATATTATTTACTTATTTTTGTGTTCTTTTATATACTTTTTCTTTAATGTTGCGATTCTTAAAAGCAGTTTTTTTTTTTGAAAGAATTTATATTTAATTAAATGGCTTCCTAAATTTGAAGTGAACTGAACTTAATTATGCTCTAAGGATCTCATTGGTGCTCTATTATCCCATTAAAACCAAACAATCAATCATCTCAATATATAAATTCAATGCTGATAATTTTCACTTTCGGTATTTTAAGAGGAAGTTGTAATGGTTATGTTACCTGTCATACTGTTAAAGATTAACAAAAAAAAATGATTGCATATTACCTTATTCTCTTCTTATTCTGTGCGTTCCTTTTTTTTATTAACTTTATATGAATGATATATACATACTATAATGTATTGTGCATTTGATAGAATTGAAAATTTTTTAAAATTATATAGCTAACTCTCTGGGATGTTTAAAAGGCTTGAAGGAAACTGTTAGCAGTGATATTTTAGAAATCGGTAAATATTTTTTTTTTCATAAGTTTTGTAAATATCCTGCTATTCTGAAAAATTATGTGTTTTTAATTAATGTGTATTCATTATAATAAAATTTTTGTGCTTTTTAAAAATTAAATTTAATATTGCAAAACACTGATTAGTTGATTCTTCTCTTTTCTAAAATATTTCTTCAAATCTGTTTTTTGCACATAGTAGATTATAGTAATATATTTAACTATAATGATTACTGTTTTCCTCAATGAACCAAATAAATATGTAACCTATTTCATAATGATTGTATTCATGATGTATATTAAGTAAATTTTAATTATACAGAAAAAGATCATTGACTTTATTAAGAATTATTATGAAAACACTGTATTAGTTTATTTTGAATGAAATTTTGTTGAACAACTCTAGTTTACTTTGGCTTCCTTCTGAACAGTAAACTTGGTCTATTATTTGCTAACCTAGCGAAATTGCTTTAAACATGGGGGGGAAATTTCCTGATCAAAATTTAGAAAAAATAATGTCCACTATTTAACTAAAGGCAAAAAAAAATCAACCAAATGTGCCCATTTTGCTTTGATTATGTGTTATATGGATATAATGAAAAAAAATACTGTTTTGTACTAAATTTAGAGAAAATAAATTTTTCCTCTCCTAGGATTTGTAATTCTAAGTCAGCCTAACCAGTATCATCACAATTTAGCTGAACAGTTGAAACAAAATATTCTTGATCAAGAATTGGATTTGGGATATGAAGTAAGTAAATTTTAATTTTTCATCAATAATTAAAATTGAACGAATTTTCATTAAAATATTAATTTAACCAATTGTATATTGATGAATATATTTTGATGATTTATATTTAACTTTTTTGAAAGAAGCATTAAAACCTTAATAGATAAAAACAAATTATTAAACATTACTAATTAAAGTTACATTTTACAAGTCATAATGTTATTAAAATATAATAACTGCAATAAATTCTGAAAAAAAAAATCTTTATAAATTCATTGTCATAAGATTATTTATTTTATATATATATATATATATATATATATATATATAGTGAGAGATAGAGACTTTGTATCATTAATATGAAAGATTTGAAGGATGATATTTTTATTTCTTAGAATGTGTTTTGTATTACTTAACTTGTACACTCATTTTTTTGCTGTACTTTATTTCACTCTTGCTCTGCTATGTAGCAGCAGCTGTAGGTACAAATCAGTGTTGCATATGTGTGCTCATTTTACATTACTTGCGCAAACATGCTCTCAGACTCTGCAATGTTGCAAAAAATTCAATAATTATTGCCTAGTAAAATTTTCAAATAAAATAAGATAACATATAATTAAAATAATAATATCCATAAGAAAAATTATTGCATAATTTATTCCTTAGCTTTATTTTACACATGTAACAATGTTAATTATTCAAAAAAAAATACACAATTTTGTGATAGTCATTTATACCCTAAGGAAGTTTACATTTCTAATACGCTAATTTTTTTTATCCTTTTCTGGGTAAATGTCAGTTATTTAACCCAGTGATCTTTGACATTGAGGCAAATTATCCTCTTTTTAAAATGATCAAGCATCATTTTTCAATATTATCTTTTTCAAAATTCTAACATCATATCTATTGTAGATCATTGAGATAATCTAAATATCATCTTCACCAAATACTCTGAAATAATTTTGTAATTTCTTACCATTAACTAAGCAGCCTGTTTTCATAAATGATCACTAAATCTGGTTCAGTTATGGATGTAATTGACCTTTCTAAAAGGAAATGAACTGGTGTCAAAACATTTAAATCTTCAATTTTAGCAATCAATGGAACCAATAGTCTGGAATTTAACAATCCCTCAATTTGCATTTGAGAGTATTATCTAAATTACTAAATCCTTTTATGAACCCACAGTGCACTATATATTTTCTTCCTTTTTTTTTTTTTTTTTTCTTTTTTCAAGTTATTGCATCGAACCCAACAAACTCAAAGACTGTGTTTTGTAAAATTAGATTACTGTTTTGAATTAGAATTTGGCATGTCTCAATAATTTATAAAATATTTCGATACCAAGAAGCACATCTATACATTCTGGGATATTCAAATTTTTATCTGGTACAAAGATTATTTACGCATACACCAGATTTCTTAGGTGTTAAATCTGCCGTAATTTTTGAAACAGTTTAAAAGCTTACACTTCTTACATAACTTTTGTCATCATTTGTAATTAATGCAGTAACTCTTGAGGGAATTTTTTTTTTCTGATGCATCTTTAAGACCTGACATAAAAATATTTATTTTCGGTTTCTTGTATCTCAACCAATCCAGGCAGTATTTTCTTTAAAAGTTACATTCAAAACAATTGCCCAGTAAACTTCTGGTGTGAATCTAATGGCCATCTTCTATTTAATAACATTTAGTGGTACTAAAAAATGATCAGTTTTTGAATGTTGTAGGACTCATAAGTGTTATGCTACTCTGAGAAAAAAAAGACGGGAGTTTTTACATTTAAACAATAGGTTTCTCTCTCTCTTCACTAGATAAGAAGAGAAAGGAAAAAGACAAAGCAACTTTCATTTCTACTAGTATTTTGATTTGCGCTATTGGTATCACATTCGGCTCTTGGCAAGTGTATCACCGAAGTGGGGACAAGAAGCTCAGAATCACTATGAGAAGAAAAATTATTACTTGGTGGTGGTGTAACTTTTTCACTCGGAACTCAGTTTAGTTTTTCAGGGAAATGTATCATAGAATGATAGTTTTTTTATTGCATTGTCTACTGCAAAAATGATGTACAATCTTTAATAATTAACAAAATTCTCAAACTTGATTAATTTCGCTTCAGAAAAATAATCATTCATAAACTATGTCAACAGAGAGCTTAGGTGACTATTGAATATCTAGATCATCTTTCTAATGAGTGAATTGATAGAATGCTCTGTTCTCTTCCTTACATTTTTTTTTTTTAATTTAATAAATTAGTTGCAGTTTCTCATTTCAACCCATTCATAACAATTTATTGAAAATTATGCTAATTATTAGCCACTGAGCTTCTAACCTTTGTAGATGTAACTGAATTTACTGTCTTAGTAATATACCAAATAACTTGGAGGAAATGTTTTGCTCTACTTTCAAGATAGTTTTATTAAATAAATATTTGTTATAATGAAGTCAATAATTGTTTGATAACTATAATTGTATGTTATATCTTACTTGTATATTGTTGCTGAAAATTCTCTTCCTCTGTGGTGTGTGAGGGGAGAGAAAAATTAATATCAAAACTTGGAGAATAATTACAAATGAGAATTTATTCATAAATGTTCAAGACAACACACAGCTTGTCGCGTTGATTCTCTATATCTATTAATATTGTCTATGTTTCAGCTTTTGTTTTGTTCCGAATGGCAACGGTGTTAAAATAGGTATATGTAGTTTTTGGAATTCATTAAAAGAAAAGGTTGTGTTTACTTCTGAGAATGGCTTTGAGTTTTTATTTACGCCATAAATAAATGCCCTTTCATCCAAGAAATCCAAAGCAGAGTCTTTAATGAGAGTTTCTGAATAAGAATATTATCTGATTCGATGTCAAACCGTGACATCTGGCGTCCGCGACAGGACTCGGTTGCTTTTTAAGAGTAAGTACGAAACACTTCAGCATTTATTTCATTATGGAAACTGTTTTGAAAGATAGGAAGCAGCTGAGAAGACTGTTTACTATAGCATGCAATTCCTTTGACAAGGCAGAAAATCAACTGAGTTGTGTTGATAAAATCAATAAATTAAAGCTAATTGAGGAGAAAGCTTTATTAATGATGGCATGTGAAGAAAAATTTAAACAGTTGTTGTATTCCGAGAACACTTCCGATACTGAAATAGAGAGAGAAGTAGATGAGTCGGAAACTTACATTGATCGCTGGAGATCTTTAAAACAAAAGTTAGAATCATTTGTGATTGAACAGTTATCCTCTAAAAATGAAAGTTTTAATATTGTTACGAATACCTTATTAAATTATCCAAAAATAAAATTACCTACTTTTGACGGTAATGTACGCAATTGGTTATATTTTTGGCGACAGTTTCAAAAAATTGATGAGGACATTAATATCGATTCTCACGATAAATTTTCATATCTATCTCAAGCAATGGAACGAGGTAGTCCTGCCGAAGAATTAATTAAGAGTTTTCCTCCAGGTGGTAATAGCTATGAAAAAGCTTTAAAACAATTAAAATTGCGTTTTGGCAGAGAAGAATTATTAATTCAAGTATACGTTAGAGATTTACTAGCATTAGTTCTTCAAAAACAGAACTGTTCAAAAAATTCATTAAGAAAGTTGTTTGATCAACTCGAGAGTAAACTACGTTCACTTGAACTATTAGGAGTTACTAGGGAGAAATATGCTGCTATGCTATTTCCTCTAGTTGAGTCATCGCTACCCGAAGAAACTTTGATTGCTTGGGAGCGTTATAGATCAGCTCATCGTAGAGTTCGTGAAACGAACGCGAATGAATCCGACCAGAATTCAACTAAAATAGAAAAAAGTGATTTAGAATTTATTTTAGAATTTTTACAAGATGAGGTTGAATCAGAAGAACGCATTCTTCTTGCTTCTAAAAGTTTCAACGCTTCTAAACCGAAAGCGGAAGTGAAATATAATAAATTTTCTGGTGATAAAAAAATGAGTGAAAATAAGACTAGGAATGTAAAGTTTTATGAGGCACCTAGTGCAACTGATCTTTTGACTTCGTCGCAAGTGACAAAACAGTGCATATTTTGTTCTAATGTACACTATTCGGGAGATTGTTTTAAAGTAAGAAAAATGCCTTTGAAGCAAAGAGAGGCAATTGTTCAACAATCTCATAATTGTTTTTTATGCTTAAAAACTGGACATTCTGTCAGAGATTGTAATGTCAGAGCTAGTTGTTTGTGTTGTGGCAAAAAACACCACATTCTTCTGTGTAGAAAAATGAATCCGATATCTGAGTCTAAAGACAAAGAATCGCCTGAAGTTGATAAGAGAACTGATAGTAGTTCTGAAATGGATCAAGCTCTTTCCAACTTGTCTACCAATCCAAACGTAGTCTTGCAGACATTCAAAGTTGTAATTAGAGGCAACGGGAAAAAACGTGCAGCAAGAGCTATTATCGATACTGGTTCACAGCGGTCATATTTACTACGAGCTACAGCTGAAGAAATGAGCTATGAGCCTAACAGCTGTGAATATTTGCAGCACTCCCTATTTGGTGGCAAGCATACTGGGGTATGTAAACATGATGTATATACTTTGTATTTATCGAGTGTACATGAGAATTATAATTGTAATTTTAAAGTTCTTAGTCAACAAATTATTTGTAAAACTGTGCCACCTACTATGAATGAGTTTTGCGTGAAAGAGTTAGTTGCTAATAATGTGAATATTGTGGATAATAGTGAAGATCCTATTGAAATCCTTATCGGAGCTGATGTAGCTGGGAAGCTCATGACAGGAGGTTATCGTGAAATGTCTTGTGGACTCGTAGCGATTGAAACAAAACTTGGGTGGTCTGTAATGGGACGAATAACTGATACTGCGAAAAGTGAATGTTCATCTTTATTAGTTAAGTCCATGTTATCTACAGCAGAGACAATAACAGATTTATGGTCCTTGGATACTCTTGGCATAACTGACCCATCTGTGAAGAAAAGCCAGATCGAGTTACAAGAAGCTGCTCGACTGCATTTTCTAAATACAGTTCATTTGGTAGATGATCGTTTTGAAGTAGATTTGCCTTGGTTGGAAGATCATCCACCACTCCCAGATTATTTTGATTTAGCAAAGGGAAGACTGAACAAGACTGTTAAACGTCTTAAAACCGAGTCTAATTATGAAGGTTATGAAAATGTTTTTAGGGAATGGCTTGAGGAGGGAGTAATTGAGGAAGTTGCCAAAAATGATCAGGCTTCAGTACATTATTTGCCTCATAGAGAAGTTATCAAGGAGAATAGTACTACAAAAATCCGGCCTGTCTTTGACGCTTCAGCCAAGGCAAAGGGATATCCTAGTCTAAATGATTGTCTAGAGAAAGGGCCGAATCTAATAGAGCAGATTCCGAGTATTTTAACTCGATTTCGAAAAGAGAAGATCGGTGTTATTGCTGACATCCGAAAAGCCTTTCTACAAATAGGTGTTTCACCCACGGATAGAGATTACTTGAGGTTTTTGTGGATTGGTAATGATGGTCAGCTGAAAGAGTACAGACATTGCCGTGTCATTTTTGGTGTATCGAGTAGCCCTTTTCTTCTAAATTCTACAATTCAGCTTCATTTACAAACTATTTTGGAAGAAATAGGAACTGGAAAATCTTCGTATCCTAAAGATGTCATTCAAAAACTTGCGCATAGTTTTTATGTCGACAATTGTGTTAGTTGCGTAAAAAATGAAAAAGAACTACATCGTTTTATTAACGTTTCGACTGACGTAATGGCCGAGAAAAAATTCGAGCTTAGAGGGTGGGAGTTCAGTGATGTCAATGCTGATACTTCTGCCGATACAAATGTGCTCGGCCTGGTATGGAATAAAAAATCTGACACTCTACGAATTAATACTGCAAGTGTAAAAGAATTATGCTTTGAAAAAGTAACTAAGCGATCAATCTTATCTACAGCTCATAGATTGTTCGATCCTCTTGGTATATGTTGTCCTGTCATCCTAATTCCTAAATTATTGCTTCAAGAAACGTGGAAGCAGAAAATAACATGGGATGAAGAAGTTGATAAAACTACAAAAAATACATTTTTAAAATGGCTAAAAGATATTAACTGTTTAGAGAAAATCCGTTTTCCAAGATATTTTGGTTCAGAGATTGCAAGTGGAGATATTTCAGTACATATTTTCTGTGATGCTAGTAAGCATGCTTATGCTGTCGCTGCTTTCATCCGAATACAGACTTGTGATTCAGTTAAAGTACAACTTATACAAGCCAGGAGTAGAGTTGCACCAACAGGAAAGGAAGGGATTACTATCTCTAGACTTGAGTTACTTGCAGCTACTATCTCAGCAAGACTTTCAACTTCTATTTTGTCAGAGATACAGAGTGAAGAAGTTTACTTCTGGACTGATTCTTCGACTGTCTTGACATGGATTATGAGAGAAGAAGCCTGGAATGTTTTTGTACAGAATAGAGTGAAGGAAATTAGAGCGTTAACAAATAAAAGTTCTTGGAGACATCTCCCTGGTTCCATGAATCCTGCTGATCTCCCGAGTAGAGGTTGTTCAGCTCAAACTTTATTGAAATCTAACTGGTGGCTAGGACCAAGTTGGCTTTACTTGCCTAAAGAGGATTGGCCAAGAGGAAATCTAAGCTTAAATGAAAACGAGATTGTTCGAGAAAAGAAAAAGACCATAGTTTCATCTGTGACAAGAAGTTTGATTTCTACAAGTTTTGTTCCTAAGGAAGACTGGTATTACAAATATTTTTCGAAATACCAGAAAATAGTTCATCTAATTGGATGGATTCTAAGGTTTACCTTTAATTGTCGAGCTGAAAAAATTAAGAAAAGACATGGAGACCTTGATTTTGATGAAATTTTTGAAGCCGAGAAATTATTAATCAAAATGGTTCAAGAGGATTGCTTTGTAGACGAGAGAGATAATAAATTAAAAACTTTAGGAGTATTTAAGGATCAGAGAGGAATCCTCAGACTGAAAACGAAACTTACCTTTCGACAGGATTCAGAAGAGTTTAAAACTCCAGCTATTCTTCCGTCCGATCATGAGGTGGTCAAGAGATTAATACGATATTATCACGAGAAAAATGCACACGCTGGTACCCAAATTTTAATAAATATTCTTCGAGAGAGATTTTGGGTTCTTAATGCTCGAAAAACGGTGAGATCTCTGATTAATAAGTGCACCGTATGTAGAAGATTTTCTGCAAAAAGCGTGCAAGTTTGCACAGCAACCCCTCCAAACGACAGACTCCGAGAAGCGGCTGTGTTTGAAATTTGTGGCATTGATTTTGCTGGTCCAGTGATCTTAAAAGGTAACACCAAATCCTGGATTTGCTTATTCACCTGCGCCGTATACAGGGCAGTGCATCTAGAATTGGTTGAGTCCATGTCTACTGAGAGTTTTTTACTAGCCCTTAGAAGATTTATATCCTGCAGAGGAAGAAGTAAAATAATTTACTGTGACAACGGAACAAACTTTGTAGGAGCTTCAAATGCGCTACGAGATCTAAATTGGAAGCAGATCATTGATGATACATCTATATCACCAATTCAATGGAAGTTCAATCCACCAACTGCCTCATGGTGGGGAGGTTGGTGGGAGAGATTAATAGGTATTCTCAAGAGTTTACTGAGACGAGTACTAGGAAGAGCTTCTTTAACTTCCGAAGAAATGATCACCATTCTCTGCGACTGTGAAGCAGTGATCAACTCCCGTCCATTGACCTATGTTACTGAAAATGATGTTACTTTGATGCCTTTAAGTCCATCTTTATTTCTTCAAGACATTCAAACAAGTGGTGTTCCTGATCTTGATGAAATTGGACACAGAAGTCTGAATAAACGAGTCAAATACAGAGAAAACTTACAAAAGGATCTGCGGAAAAGATTTAGATCCGAATATCTAGGAGCACTTATTCAAAAATCGGATAAGACAAGATCAGTGAAAGTTAATATGGGTGATATTGTATTGATAGGAAGTGACAACACCAAGCGACTGAATTGGCCACTGGGAAAAATAATAGAGATTATTCCAGGTCAAGATGGAGTAACAAGACTTGTGAGACTTAAAACGGCAAATGGAGAATTACTAAGACCGACTCAGAGACTGTATCCACTAGAAGTCTCTAATGATGATCTTATTGTTGAGAACTTTTCAACTAAGAAGTTGGGAACATGTAAAGAGTCTGGCTCTAACGATGTGTGTGATGTAAGCTTTGAGCCACAGTTTCAAAAGACTAGAACCGGTCGTACGGTCAAAATACCTAAAAGACTGGACTTGTGAACAATTTTTATTTTGTTAATTTCATATTTCTTTCTTGCAACTATGTGTAAGTTAAAGTTTTAATGTAAAATGTTAACTTAGGTGGGAGGATGTCGCGTTGATTCTCTATATCTATTAATATTGTCTATGTTTCAGCTTTTGTTTTGTTCCGAATGGCAACGGTGTTAAAATAGGTATATGTAGTTTTTGGAATTCATTAAAAGAAAAGGTTGTGTTTACTTCTGAGAATGGCTTTGAGTTTTTATTTACGCCATAAATAAATGCCCTTTCATCCAAGAAATCCAAAGCAGAGTCTTTAATGAGAGTTTCTGAATAAGAATATTATCTGATTCGATGTCAAACCGTGACACAGCTAGCACAATTTGGACAATAACAGATACACAGCACTTGCACAATTCAATGACACAGATACAGGTACAAAATACACATTAAGTACAGTCACAGTTATTTCACAGTAATGTTAATCTCACCAGTTTATTACTCTTCACTGCCGACAACCTCATATTCTGCTTTTCCAGGGAAGCTTCTGGCGATTCCCAGTAGATTCACGTTGCTTCTTTTCAAATTCACCAGACACTTTCCATCTCAAGTGCCGACAGCATTCAGTCGATCCCTTAATTGATCTCCTCAATAGACTCTCCAGTTATACGTGATTCAGGCCAAATCTTCAGCAGATTCACTTGGCCATGATTCCCTGATCAGTATACAAAGCAGACTCCACAGGCGACTGATTATGTACCCAGACCAATTCTTCGTCAGACTCACTCACTCTGACTGTAACTTTTGATATATTTATAACTTTCTGGATAGGCGGGACATCGCATAGGAAAATTCACAAAAATTCTGTAACTTTCTTCCTGTTTGATTTTTCATGTAGGCTCCAGTGCCTTCGAGTACTTTCCATTTGTCGCCAAATCCATCCTCAAGGTAAAAGAGTTATTGCTTAAACTCTCTTTTGTTAACTGGTGACGTATCTGTAAATTAATCTTTTCCTTTATAAGAGAAGCATTGCAGGGAAGCATCAGCTCATGTTTATAACAATTTAATTTTTTTCCCCCCTGAAAATTAACTTTGATTCCTTTTTATTATTATTTTAAAATTATACAAAACTTTTTACATTGATAAAATGAAAATGTAAATAAAATTTCTTTGGGCTTGTATTGGGTATTTGTCAATTATCTATGGTCACATTTTTTTAGGTTGCAAAAAGACCTTTGTTAATGTTGTTTACATTCACTTTCAATTTTTTTCCCGTCTTATCATTTGATTATGAAATCGGATTTTTGTATGTAAGCATTTTGTTTCCAGCAAGAATGTTCAAATTGATAGAAATATAAATCCTACCGAAAATTCAAAGCATTTTGCAAAAGTATTCTTATTTTGGATAATATTCTGGAACATTTTGCTAAAACAGTCTTAAACAACTTTATAAGGGATAAGTCCTTTATTTATTTATTTGCATAGTACTTTTTTAACCTATAATGTACACTATGAAAAGTATGTGTTAGCATGGAGAAAAACATATTAGAATTTTTGCTTAAAAATTATTTAAAAAAGGTTTAAATTATATTTAACTTTCTTGTAATTAAAACTGTAATTACTTTGCTGTCAAGTGTAACCTATATTTGTGCTTTCCTCCCCTTTTTTTTAGGAAGGAGGAAAGGTTTATAAGAGTCATGAAGACTTTGGTGATGTTCTTGGCCACTGGACAATAATTCCTTTATTTAAAAAGTGAATTTTTTATTTAAAAATTTCTTTAATGAAATATTTAAATAGCTCTAATAGATATGTAATTTATCTTAATATCTTGGATTTGTTATTTTTTTTTTTTTATATTTTAGAACTTATTTTATGTTTAAATCTGTGTAAACATGTAAGAATCGTAAACTGTTACAGTTAAAACTCTTTTTATGTGGATATGTTTGTAACTAAGTGCTACTTTTCTATTATGTAGCTTATCCACTTATATGATTATTCAAAAAACTAAATATTCTCTGGCTTACTTCAGTGTATCCAGTGTCTCAATATTTAGATTAATCAAAATAATATATTTGGTGCTTTTCCATTTAGCTGGCAATAATATCGCCACAGAACTCCAAAATGTTCATATAAAAATAAACCAGTTGTAAATTACCTAAATTTGCTTTGTCTTGGAAAGGTATAACAAATACCAGTTTTAATATTTTGAAAAATTGTTTGCACAAGTTTATACATCATTATGTACCAGCATTCAATTATATCATTAAAAAGGTATCCTCGCAAGCATTCTTTCTTAATAACTATAATTTAAGATATGTTATACATATTGCTGTAGAGAGTATCGTTCACTCCTAAGGGAGAAAATAAATTAATTCACAATAGACTTCCTTCAAAGTTTCTTTGGATTTTTTTTTTTTTTTTTTTTTTTTTCATTTTAATTATATATCCTGTACATACATGATAATTTATGGCAGACATCTCATTTTTACATTTTTGGCTATTAATTTAATTTTTCTTTCATATGCCTATCTGTTTTTCGCATGAATGACTGTATAATTTATTTAAAAGAATTACCTCTATTTTCTATTAATTGTTATTCTTAATGCATTTAATTGAAGATAATAAAGTGTTATTTTTCTTCCACAATTGCTCAAAAGAGGGTGAGGGTAATATTTAATTGTAATGCATTAATTGAATTTCCTATTTAAGATAAGAGAAACACTTTTGTGTGCTTCTCTAAATTTTTTTTTTCTTCTGATTTTACATTTTAAAAACATCAAATCTATTTCTCATGGGAAAACTATTTTAATAGTGTTCTAATGTTTCATTTTTCAAAGATTTTATTTATTGAATTTTAGTCTTTATAATTTAGATGTAATATTAAAGTCATTTTTTTATTTTGTATTTCTTTTGCTGTTAAGAGCACACCCTGATTTGCCGTTATAGATTTTCCACACAGCAATAAACTTTTTTCAATACATCAAATATTATGTTGGAAACATTTTTGATATAATGTATAAAAATAATATATTTTATTAAATAAGAAATTACATTTGAGAAATGTGTGTTATTTTTAGAGGTGTAGATATTACTCATTTTTCATTATGCAAGTAATAAAAGGTGTACCTCTCTTTTATCTGAAGAAAATCCCTCAGCTATAAACTACATTTGAAATTTATGTGAAAAATTTGCTCTCTTTTCTCCTAAGGCTATCAGAATTGAAGAATCTTAAGTGGATTTTCTTCCTGGAAGAAGAGACTCGTATTAACATTAAAGAGGTGCTAAAAATAATTTCTTCATACAATTCATCTTGGGTATGTATAAATTTTTCTTTTAAAATTTGCATTTAATTCTAATATCTCTTTGAATTCCTGGAAGACAACATTTTGCTTTACTGCCCTTTAAATGCATATCTAATTGTCTTTGTGTTTACCCATGTATTTATTATTCAATCATTCAAATATTTTTTTATATTTGATAACTAGGGGGGGGGGATATTTTCCAATTTTCATTTTCTGCTCAGTAAAATCAAACCTATCTGCAAAATATTTTATATGTAGAAATTTCTGCTCATTACTCTGTTTTTTTTTTTTTTTTTTTTTTTTCCAAGCGTAAAATTTATTTTATCATATATTGTGTAAAATATTATTAAATTTTATTCATTACTTAGGATATTTTTGCTGGGCATGCTTTGAGAGATTCAGATCCGACTATAATTCATCACTTTGCTGCTACTGATAAAAATTCTGTTATTTTATATCCTCATTTTTCTGCTGGCTTCTTCATCAGCTTTCCACTCATTATGAAGTATGTATAATGCCTGTTATTTAATCATAATATCATTACAGCAATTGGAAATTGTTTATCATTCATAAATTTTATTTTTGAAAATATAGCTCCATTATAGCTTCCAATATTTAAAAATTTTAATTTCATGTAAAATAATCATACTTGCATATTTGTGGGAAAACTCAAAACATTTATTTCATGAAGATAAGTGGTACAATTAATATTCTTTATGAGCTTGCTCACTTTTTTTTACTGTAGTGCTTGCAAAAAAATAATAACCTATTCAAAATGTAATATAATATTGTTGAATGGAGATAAGAAAAATGTATTTTACTTACTTTTCCCTAGTAGTATTTTTAGGAAAATATCAATTAAAAACATATTTTTGTTAATATTTTCCATCCATAATGGGATATTATTATGCCAAGTACCATGTTTTTACTTGGAAATAGAGTCACAAGTGAGGATGCAAGTTCCTTGGATTGAAATAATTTAATTTACAGCCAATTATTGACAGTGAACAACAAATTCAAATATGTGAAGTACTTTTATATGTAATTCAATCATAACAGCTCTTGAAAATGGCTGAGTTCATTAGGCATAATCATCTTAAATAGCTTGACAAATTCTATGACTGACTTCAGAAGAGCTATTTACCTTTTACAGTCTGGCAAGATGAAGGATTGAACTTTTTGGAAGTTTCATTGCGTCTAGAAACTTCGAGATTCCCAAGTAAAGTACCACATTTTGTTTCCAAGTCTCAAAATCATCACAGCATTTTCTTAATGGTTACAAAATTATTATTTTTCTTTTATTGTATAAACGTTTTAAAAATATTACAATTTCATAAATAAATTCTTTTTTAACTTAATAAATATTAATCATATTTGAACTCTATTTCAATTTTTTTCTTATGCTTACTTTTTCGAAATTGTTAAAATGTATTGATGTGGGATTTTTATTAATATACAATCTTGTTTTAGATTAACAGGACATTGCAAAGACTGTCAGTTTTCGATAGATCCAAAATATGAAGTATATAATTTTTATTCATTTTCTTTAAGAGTTTTTTAACACTGTAAACCAAAATTTAAATTTAAATGTCTTATTTTTTTTTATTTATTATATAAAATATTTTTAATTGATGCTGTTAAAATATTTTTTTAACCCTAGAATACTAGCATGTTTATATGTACTGCTATCAATAGAGCTATGTAAAATGTACATGCTCACTTAAAATTTGTTTTATTTGCATATATTACATTGATATTGTTTTTAAATGTAATGAAAGTTATTTGCCTTTTAAATTTAATATAATCTACACAAATGAAAAATAAATTTACATAATAATCAGTTATCAATACAATTATATGTATATACAGAAGAATGACATGACTTATTCTGGTGCTCTCTATATACAGCTTTTCCACGTTTGCAGTAAAATGTTGCTCTATACCTTCCATCAGAAAAGTTACATCAAACATAAGTGTTGTAAAAAAACAGAAAAGTTACTTCAAACATAATTTTATTTACACATGTGAATCTTTTAAATTTGAAATCTTATCTTGTAAAGTTGTAAATGGTTATTTTGTAAAGCTGAAATTAGTATTAATATTCCAAACAAAGCATTCAGTTAATCGTAATTTCAATCATTTAGGGAACCATCCATAACATTTGAATTACCTAACTTCTTTTGGTTTATTTCTGCATTTGTACGAGTAAATATTTCTGTTCCACATTGGAAATAAACAAATTAAAACAATCAATTGGTTCCTTAGCAAATTGAGCCTCAGCAACTGGACCTAGTGTAGTATGAACAATATTCTTTTGCACTAGTTTTCTGTTTAGTGTTATCGTAAATGTTTGTATACTACTTGTAACCATTTATTCCTTCTATTAAGTCAGCATACAAAAATATAATATGCCTTTGGTCATTTTTATTTTGAATATTTGTAGTCTTTCTATTTGCACTACTGCAATCGATTTCTTGTATCGGGGAATGAATCACTGAATCGGGATCAATCTCTATTTTATCATCAGGAATATAATCTGGATCAGCAACACTACCTTCATCAAATTCAATGTTTTCATTGCTTTCCCTATCATCAGATTCCAAAATAAATTCTTGAATTTCTTCATCTGTTGTGTCATGTGGCCATTTCTACAACACAATATGAAATAAGAATGGAAACACTTTTATACATGCCATTCACAAATTTAAAAAGAAAGACTATCTCTAGGATTACATTAAAATTACATGTTTAAAAAGTTGTATTACTAGTGACATGTAAAATTTACATGGGCAAAATTTCGCATATTACTAGCGACACGTAACATTCATGGTGTGAGCTCTAGTTCATGAAGTGAGAAAAATGAACTGTAGGCAAAATATTCAAACAACTTTGCATGCAGCTAACTAAGTGATGCTTTGAACCACTCAAGATCAAACAAGTGTATCAATGGAATTGAAAGAGCAGAAAAGAACCAATAAAGGAAGACCGTACGTAAAATTTAAATACACTAGTGTTCTAGGGTTAATATTTAAATTTAAATGGAAATAAAAGTTCATTAATTATTTGAGTGATTTGATAATTTTTTAATTTTTATCTTAACCAGTTCAGGACTATGATCATGTATAGGTGATCATGAGATTCTCCCTTTATGACCCACTGTATTGTATTTCTGACAGGTGTTTGTATGACCCTGGACCCATCCCATGATCACTCTCGTGTGATCTCAAATTGGAGCGTTTTATTTGAATTTTTGACAGTCATTAGATGGCAGTTGAAATTCGTTATATTTTCAAATGTCATTCCACATAATGTTGACCTCCAATTCCCGCTTTTAGCTCAGAGTTCCCCCTTCCTGCTGGATCAGGAGAATTTGAGCTTCATAAGCTTTAAAAGTTTTATTTTGTAATTTTATTTCATTTACTTTATATTTTTCATATTCAGTTCTCTAATATTTTATCTGTATTTTAAAGTACTCTTGAATTTTAAAAAAAAATTGCCATTTATACTATTATTTTCGTAGCTATAGTACAATTCCCACAATGCTATCATGGGAATTCCCACAACACGTATTTAGTTATAGTACAATTACCACAATGAGTCCTACATCTGTTGACCATGAGACTTGAACCTGTTTTATGTCTATATCCCTGCAATTGCTTTGATAACTTTCTCTCACTAATTTCTACCAGTGATGCTTATAAGTGCGTGTTTAAAAATAGAGTCTTCAGTGGGAAAGCACATATATTACCTCTCTACCAAACCACAAACTTCTCTCTCGTATCCCTTTATCAAAAAAGCTAAAGAACCTCCACATTAATGAAGTCAAGGTAATGCTTTTGTTCTTCAATTCCTGGAACACTGAACAAAAGGTCAGGGTTGAGTAGTATTGTGAAACATTAACAAAACACAGATAGACTATCAAATTGCATTGTGCCAGCAAATTTTCTCTTGGTTTCATCCTATTGCATGTTAATGCTAAACTGCACAGAAAATGCTACGAAGGAATTTTTTACAGAATTTGATGTGGAAAATTCTAAGCTTCCGTACAACAGCCATAGGAATTTTGCAAGCATGGCACTCTACTACTAGTGTCACAATGGGGGGTAAATGCCTAGATACGATTTTAGGACTATATCTTTGATATTCATGAAATTAACTCTGTGAAATTTCTATACCTCATTATTTACTTACTGATCCTCATAAGTAGATATTGAGGTGGAGGAAATTTTGGAGTATTATTAGTAGATAAAGTGTTTGAGTATACTATATATCTAATTTTTATGATGGCAAATGAAATTAAACCAAAGTTCATATATAATATTTTTTGGTGTGTAATATTTAAATTTACTATGTAGAAGTTTTGTAGAGTTTTTCCAAGCGATTTTGTAAAATAAAATATTTAAAAATGCTTTAAATTTGCAATTATTTTTTAATTCCAGATATATTTAGTGATATAAGTGGCATCAGATAAGGCAGCTTTTATTTGAAAATTCTTACAAAAATACTTTATTACATGTAAGAGTATTTTTGGGATAAAAATTACCTGTACTCCATAAATTCACAATTTACTGAATTCACACAATTTGTTTTGAAAATGTTTCAAAATATATAGTTGGTAAATACCTTATTGCATTTACTTAGAAGCTTTAAAAAAGTCTGCCTTATTGCATACAAAGTTAAAACTATGTACTCAAAAATATTTGAGCATTTAAAACTTTGATAATTTTAATACATGTTGAAATTAAAATGGGTTGCAAATTTTTTAAGTTTTAACTTTTATCAGTATTTCTTATCTAGGTAACTACATCAGCATTCATAAATTATAATTCTCCAAACTTCGATAGCATTTGATTATAATTATAAAATCAATATTTTTAAACTATTATGTTTTTGCCCTTTTTATGATAGTAATTTTCAAAATCAAAATATAAATTCTAAATAATTAATATATATTTGGAACATTAAAATCTTAATTGTCTTTGTAAAAAAATATTTTAGTTATTTGTTACAAAGCTTTGAATTATGCTTAAAAACTTTTCTTTATTTTTTTAGTTAGCAAAATTTATTTATGAAACTGCTGATGTTAAAATGATCCATGAGCCACATCTTTGCTTGAGAAAAAATATAGATGCCTGTGCAACTTGGATAATGGGGGAAATTCCAGACTGTGTAATTTTGTTTCTGAATATTTTAATTTTTATTCTTCAAATTCATTTTGATTCTTTTCAATGTAATTTTCTCTTCTAAAATACAAATACATGTTAAACACTCATTTCTTTCTTGGCCACAGAATGCATGATATCCATTTTGGTTTTGTTTTAAGAAGAGAGAGATATATATTATTAAAAATTACACTTAAGATGTAATTAGCGAATTTTCAATAGCAAATGATGATAATACTAAGTGTCATTCAAAGGAAATTTTATTAAAAAAATTTAACTGTACATTTTTAACTGATTTCCTTTTTATTGATTTAATAAGTTAAACATATCATTTATTTCAAATTAGTTAATAAAGGCTTAAAGCCAATGTAAATCTTTTATGGATCAAAATTGTCAGTGAATTTCATCCTTGAAATATATATATATACAGAGAGAGGAGCTTGGATATACATGATATTAAGAAAAAGATTCTTGAATTTAATTATAATTTTGCAGATAACTGTAATACTTAACAAATACTGAATACTTTCTGAATACCAATTTTTTTAGACCAAAAAGAGATATTTTTAATAATGATGAAATAGAAAGGCAAGGTCTCCATATTTATAGGATATTGCATGCTTTTAATGAACAAAAATTGCTTAACATTAAAAATATTGTGAGTAAAAGTTTATAAATATAATTTTAAAAAATAGACATCTTATTTTCAATTATGATAATATTAATGATATGCAGAATAATGCTTTTTATAACTGAAAAGATTTTATAAATGAAGAACACCAGCATGTTATTACATGTGATTTAAAAATTGTTAAAGGTAAGGCATTAAAAGATATATATAAACTGTATTTAGGCTCATCTCAAACAATAAAAATTATAATAAGAATAAGATTAATGAAGATTTTATTAAAATTATACCTAATTTGTCTATTCAATATGGGTTGACAATAGAAGCCTTCCAAGAATATAAATTATATTTTAATAACATAATTAATCACCTGAATTTTAAAACTAAAGATAGCACATATCGTGAAGGAATGAAAAAATATCCAATACAAAACTCCAAAATCATTTTATTGAATAGGTAGATAAATACCTATTATTTGCAAACATTTTTACTAAGAAATGATTAATAAATATTTTAAATTTTTTTTGTATCAAATATACTTTTAACAAAAAGTTAATTAAGAATAGAATATCTGGTCTTTATGAGGAAATAGGCTTTAAAATTGACAATATACACAAACATTTTTTAACTCCTAAATTCTATAAGATGCCTATTAAATTTTGCACAATATACAAGCTGGATATTATATATATATTACGAAAGCTATTAAATTATTACAAACTATTTTACAAGATAATATTGATAATTTTAATAAGATAACTATGATTAAAAATAGTTATGTTATAAGTATATAAAAAAGAAATTTACTCTATCTGCAGTTTTAATTTTGAACATGTGTTTAATTTAATTGATATATAGAATATTATGAAGGTTCTTCTAGGTATTTTAAAGAATTATAAATGTTCATAAAATCATTTTTTTTATGAAAGATTCAATATTTAGTTAATTAAGTACTTTAAGAAAATTATATATATACATATTAATAATAAAAACATAAACAAATTGTAGGTAATCTACTAAGTCGTCCAACTATTTATAGTTTAGCTATTTACATGTTCATGATCAGAACTATACTGATAATTTTATTTTGTTTAAGTTTGTAGATAGTTTTGTTATATTTCTTTAAAGAGTTATAATCCAAATGTTTAACATAATTTTCCTTTTTATTCATCCTATTTTAATTTAATTCAAATTAAAAACAATATTATGGGAACTTGGTATTTAGATATTAAATTAAAAAGTATAGATAGTAAAATATTCTCAGTAATATTTTTAACAAAGAAACATTTTATTTTCCATGTTGACAGAGTTCCTAACTGGAATACTAACTTACATAATTCAATTTACAGGAATATTATTTTTAATTATACCTTGTGTAACAAAATCTTTAGTTATGAATCAACTAGATATGACAGCTAATTTTAAAAAAAAATTGAAAATGTGTTGGGGTTTATTTTACTGTTAATTTTGTAAAAACACCTTTGAAATTTGTAGATAATTAAATAAAGCAAAATATTGATAATTCAATTTTTAAAAAATTTAAGCTTTTCCAATTTTTTGTTATTTCTTTCTTAAAATTTAAATTTTTAAATACTATGTCTAAAATTAACTCTTTTTATGTTATGTAAAGGGTGATACCTGTATTTATATTGAAGTGTTAATTATTTTATGAAGACATTTACTAATGCATTATATATTTTTTAAAATTTATTTCAATATTTTTTTATAAAATCTGTTATTGTGTGAAATTATTATAATTTTGGATGACTAAGTTTTCATTTAAAGTAGAAACTTTTTATGATTATATCATTTGTTATTTTCTCATAAGATAAAAATGTTAGTGATTTTTTTTTAATTTTAACTTTATATTCTTCTCTATGGTTGTTAATAAGATTATGCATATGTATTTATATTTATTACATTTTGGTAAGTTATTTAGTAATAGTTATCATTAATTTTATTCCATTTTCTATACTTTAAAGTATTCTGGGGTGTTATATTTTTAAAATATTTAATTTTCATTCACTCTTGTTTGGTTTTCATGTTCATTGGTATTTGACAATTTTATTATAAAGTAACTGCTGTATTGAATCTTTTTAACTTGTTTAAATTACATCCAAGTCCTAAGCCTGAGCATGAAATTTTAATTACTTTATATATTTACTTCATTTCTTTATCTTCTTAGTTTTTACTAATTTTTCAAAAAATCTTTTTGTGCCTTTGATTTTATCTTTTGAGAATAATTTATTTTGTATAATTCTTAAAACTAAGTTTTATTAAGAGTGTTATTATTGCAATGGTTATTATTCATGTGTGGTTATATATAATTATAATATTTTTAGATAATAGTTTATATACAATATTATTGTGTAATATATTTACCTTGGCTATAATACATTTATATAAATTAATAATAAATTATGTAACTATTGGGAAAATAAAAATTAAATTAATAACATATTGGCTGTTACTTTGAATCATATGTTTCAGTTATGGAATTATCTTAAATATTATATTTTGTTAAAATATTTTTTTTCCATTTATGTGTTTTTATAGACCATTAGATTTAACTTTGATTATTTTTTAAAGAAGGTACTTTTTTTTATCCTTCTTATGAAGAGTTATGTGTTTTATACCAAAAACTAACAGTTTTTGAAACATCCAATTTAAATCAATATTATATTTTCAATAATCAATTAAGATTGATTTTTCCTACCATACACAGTTTATTTTTTGATTTTTATATTTTTTTGACAAAAATCTTATTTTTTATAATTTAATTTTAAAATTAAATTAATTTCCTGTTTTTAAGTAATTATTTTTTCATTTAAATTGACTAGAAAAAACTTTTACTTTCATTCATATTTCATTAATATTTTCAACTCCAGCTAAATCCATTAAATGTGTCCATTGCCATTTTTCAGTCTAAGTAGAAGAATTTTCATTGCAAAATATATTACTTAATGTTTTGGTTAAGTCATGTTTAACTCTTAAAAAACAATTACTGTTCTTTTGATTAGCATCAATAACATTTTGAGTAATATGGCACTTAAGTGAGTAAATCAAAAATTATTTCCTTTGGCAGATATTAGCTACTAGCTGATTGATTGTCTGTAATAATGGTTATCCAGAACTTTTTAGTGATATTTCGCTTGTATATATATAGATTGCTTGCGTGAGCGCAACTCCGTAAGATATCGCCATTTTAGTATTTTTCTAATTCCTGCTAAATTTAGGAGCTAAACTACACTTTCACCAACCGTGGGGTTCCGAACTCATTTATTTCTATCGCTAAATTTATCGTTTCTTATTTTCGATATGTACGAAATTTCACATAAAGAGCCCCTTCGTCAAAATCTTGCCAATTCTCCATTTGCGCTTCAATATAAAATTATTTGGTATTTTCCCATTTCGCACACGCAAATCTCACCCAGTAAACTTAATTGGTGACAATACACAGTATACATATAAAAAAAACATATTCCATTTGGCGTCGGTCATATCCTTTTTGGCGATAAAGTCGCCAAAATTACATAATCGACGGATAAGATAAACGAATGAAAATTGCATTTTGGATAAGACTTCCGTAAAATCCGTTCTTATTGAGCTTCCACTTCACAAAATGAGTAATTATGTTAAATTTCAAGTCAATCGGTTGTATAGTCTTTGAGATCTCATGATGAGTCAGTTAGTGGTATTTCGCTTATATATATATAGATTTATTATATTAATTAATATAAAATGATTCAAAATTTATGTAGAATTTCCAACACAATAACTGTTTCAATTTCAAGTCAAATTTTTCAATCGTCAAATCTTCATGTATATAATTTTCTGACCTAAATTCAAATTAAGGAGAATGCTCTTTAAACTTAAATCAAAAAAATATTTCAGTTTTAATTGACAAATACAAAAAATGTGTTGGTTTAAAAATTATTGAATTTGTTACATCTATATTTTTTTAAGTTGGTGGATCTATTATTTTGTATTGATGTTGTTCTCTACCAATATTTGCAGCATTGGAAATTACATCTATCCTGTACTTACCTAAATCATTTCTGAAGACTTAATTCCTATTGGCAACAAAATAATTAATCTAATTTGTATTCTCTTTAACCAATAAGGATTAAAAGGCTTATAGTGCTATATATTTATATGCAAAGATGTTAATGTGTGTTTCATTCATATTACTCTGAAATTCAATAGTGAGTTAACATTAATGTTATAGGATTAATCAAAAAAGAAACTGTTTATTTTTATCAATGCTTGTTTATCAAAAATGACCATTTGAACAATACAAAATAAAAATTTTGATTTTTTTTTTTTTTTTGAAATTTTTTCTCTTGGCTTTACTAGGTTAATGAGTTAGTTAAATTTATCATTTTAAATTGACAAAAGATTTGCACTTATGTATTAAATTTACATATTAAGATATTTAATTAGTATTGGAATAAATTAAACAATCGCACACAAATGAAAGCTGGGCTTGAAATTTCGTAATTGTTGAAGTATGGATAGATATTATTTATTTACTTTATTAATGTCAACTATGAAAAATTTCATGATACATTACTTTTCTTAATATGTTCTCAGTGTCATCACTATATAATTTTCGTTTTATGTAAAGATTAAACAAAACTTGTTATTTCAGTTTTTGTTCCTAGCCATAAAAAAGCAAATATATATTAATTTAAAATTAATATTAAATAAACACCTTTGTTACTATGCTTACAATTACTTTTTGAAAAAATTAGCTTGCTTTATAAAAATTTTAGCTGTCATTTCAACTGTTATGTATAATTTAGGGTCCATCTATTTCATCAAAGAAAGTATTTGTTGCTGTTAAAACATGCAAAAAGTTTCACAAAGATAGAGGTGTGTGTTGATCAAGGTATTTTAATATACATATCTGTTTTTTAAAATTTAAAAGAATTGATTCTTAAGTATGCTATGAAACATTTTTGCTTATAATTGCTGTGTGAACTTACTATTTTTAAGTATGGCTTTGAAACTTAATTTTTTCCCCTCTATTTGGGGTCTATTTTTTCCTTCTTCCTTGCAATTGTAATGCTTTTGAATTATTTTTTGAATTCTTAATTGATTATTATTTATTCTGTAATTTTGATTTTTAAGAATGTATTTTGTATTAATATAGATTGTAAATGCAAATCAACAGTTTTGTCACAGAATAGGTTCCTAAATTCTATAACAAAATGATCAATAATGATTGTTAAAAGCTTCTGTTAAAAATGCACTACAACCTTTGATATTTCTTAATAAAAGTTCAAAAAAATTTATTTCCCAATAAAATAAAAGGATTTAATATTACAATTTGTGTGGGTGCTTTTGTATATATATATATATATATATATATATATATATATATATATATATAATATCTTGAATTTATGAATTTTTCAAATTTGAAAGCATGAATATTAATGTGTTTTCAATCAATCTTCTATGTATTCTTGCTTATATGTCTATTTAATTCTAATTCCAATGAATTAAATTATAATAATTTATTTTCTAATCTCAAAATCTATTCTTCACTTACTTATTTCTATTTTTGAAAGAATATTCATGTAATTGAAAATAAAGTTTTTTTTTCTTAATTTATAAAAAAATTTATTCCTCTGCTTAAATCTTTCATCAGCTCTAATTTTGAAATTCAATACCCCTTTCAATCATCTCTAATTTTATTATAATATTCAATCATAACCTTGTTATACTGAATTTATTGTAAAAATATAAGAAATAAAAAGAAATTCTAATATAGAATTCATGTATTTTCGTAAATTTTGTGATATGTTATAAAATTATGCTCATTATTTTTAAGTATGCATGACTTAACATTTTTAGTTTTTTGTAATTTTTTTCATTGATAAAGAAAATTTTCAATCTTCTCTCATTGCAAATTGTAAAATAAAAAATTATGACTTTTAAGAATATTATTTTTACAGTGCATAAAATTTATAAAAATAGTTGTTATTTGCTGCTAATTACCATGTCTTAACAATTATAATTAACTATCATAAATCATGTAATTAAATAATTTTATTTATTAACAAAGATTTCTAATATCATGTTTTCAGTAAAAGTTTTGAAAAACACTTGGGGTTCTGATGTGGAGAATTTGCTGCTGTTCAGTGATGCAGAGGATAAATCCATTCCCACCATACAACTAAATGTGAAAAATGTAGATGTAGGTCACTGTGAGAAAACACTCACCATATTAAAATTCTTTGATAATATTGACATTTTATATGATTGGCTCATTATTGTGGATGATGATACCCTTTTGAGGTAAATCAGAATTATCATAATGTTTTCTAAATTAATAGTTTTTCAATGCCCTAAATGTATAATTTTTGTGTGTTTCCTATAGGTATTAAAAAACAAAATAAAAACTTAAAAACGATCTCCTTTTCAATTATGATACATAAACTCTTAAGCATAACAATTTCCAGAAGTTTTCCTAACTATGTAAGTGCAGTATTTATATAATATAATTATTAATACAAAAAATAACTTTATAGTTTTGCAAAAATCACTTTCTTGCATTTTGTATGCAGAACATTTTTAATAAGTTTTACTAATTATACCTCTCATCTGCTTTTTGTTAGTTGTATTTATTTAGTTCCATCTGTGAAATTACCTTTAATGTGACTTTTCAACCGTGTTGTAACCCAAATTAAGCACCATTGATAAATAAAATCTTTTGATCCAAATATTGGTTAATATTACACTTTTTAAAATTAGTGATATAAATTTCATGTAATAAGCTGATTGTTCAACTGCATAGACTTGAGAAAACTCCACTGTCAAAAGAATTCTAATGCTAAGTGAGTTTTTCTTGTTGAATATGAATAATAAGAGAGAAAAAACATTGTTAATGTAGCATTTTGCATATTTTCTCTTTTTAAAAAATTATGCAATTCATTTTATTAAATATTAATCACATAGTTGAAATTTGCTACAGCAATACAAAAAAAGTCATATAATTTAATTAGATGCTGATTAAAATAAATTTTAAATATTTTTATTATTTTTTGCCCTTTTTGCATGTACTTTTATGCAATTTCTTTATTTTATTGTAGTTTTTTCTAACATTATTATTAAATTATTTGAAGTGTTTTCTAATCTGAAACTATTGATTAAGTTGATTTAAAATATTTGTATCATTAATAAATATGTGTGTATAAAATATAATCTCAAAAATAGTTGCTTAAAATCTTTGAAAAATAGAGCTGAAATAAATACTATGTCATTTTGGCAATAAGTTGAAAGAGTAATTTAATCAGCATGCAGTATGATTATTACATCTTCAGCTAAAGGTAATAGATATTCAGAACTGGATTTAAAAAAATTAATTGCTTAAACACTTTTTGCCCTCATTCTTTCCAGTTTTCAAAGACTAAGAAAGCTATTGCCATGTTATAACTCTACTGATGATATTGTTATTGGTGAGAGATATGGTTACAGCATATCAAATAGTTATGGGTACAATTATCCTACAGGAGGAAGTGCGTGAGTTATTCCTTTGTTATTGTTATATTTGTGTATCAAATGTGGTAGATAATAAACTTATCTATCCCATTTGATACATATATAGGGCTCATTACCTATTTAAAAAAAATGGTGATATATAAGTTTTGAAAAGAACATTTTTTTATACTCTTAAATACATCATAATTTTTTTTCAATGAAAGTACTAGTTTTTTTTATAATTATTAAAGACTGTATATGAATATAATTAATGTAATAAGTGAGTATCTAAAGGATAACTGAAATTTATGTTCCTTTGATTATTTTGATAGTTTAATTTCGTGTAAATATGGAGATAAAAAGATATATAATTACAATTTTTTGTTTCGTAAGTTTCAAAAAAGTTAGAGAGTAATTTGTAAAATGCATGCAATCCTATTAGCAATTTTATGCAACATTTTCCTTTTAAGATAATTGTGTTAATAAAATTAAATGACTTTTTATTTTTCTGGATGCTGAGTTTGAAATGTCACAAATACCTTATATTGTGTAAACTTAAAAAAATATATACATAATTTAAATTCTATTCTTTATTCACACAAATATTTAAGGATATTTGTAATATTATTTTAATGGATTTTTTTTTACAGAATTATCTTCTCCAGACCCATCTTAGAAAAACTAGTTACTCATTGTCAATGCCCATCCATTGATTCTCCTGATGACATGATAATTGGAGTATGCTTAAAAACTTTGAATGTTGCACTTACTCATTCACCATTCTTTCATCAGGTGAGATTCTTTTAATCATAATATCATAATTAAAATAAATGTTTCATTAAAATACTTATTATTTGTATCAAAGGTTTTTAATTGAAATTAGCTTTGTTTGTGTGTGTGAATATTTTAAAGATTGATACTAATTTTAAGATAAGAGCAGAAATTCATAATTTCTAAATCTTTGTTAAAATGATGTATGTTATTTGTTTTAATAAGCTTATTTTCTATCAAAAACAGTTCCAAAAAAAAAACATCAAGTAGTTATATATACTGAATTTTTAAATACTTTATATATATATATAAAAATTATTTAAAAATTCAGTATATATTTTTACCCCATTTTAAATTACAGATGTACAAAAACTTTTAAACTGTGTATTATTCTTAAGTAAAATTATTGCGAAATATTTTTTTTTTTATGAAAAGGGTAAAGACAAATAAACATTAATAAAAAGTATGTGGATGTGAAGAAAGAAAGTATATATTTTATTTTACTCTCTTTTTGAAGATTTAATTATCATAAAATCCTTTACTAATACCTTTTTATATTGGACCTGTGTGGTGACCGGGGATGACAGAACAGTCTCACTGTAGCTCATGCATGTCGTAAAAGGCGACTAAAATGGGTACTCAGTGTTTGGGGGTATAGCCAGGCACCCTAGTGATCTTTTTCTTTCCCATGGGGTTTACTGCCTTTGGTGTAAACACGATTGATGCACCCCCGGGTTGCTGTAGCGATCCTTCTCTATTTTCGACCCTCCTTCTTGTCAACTAATTTGTCTTTTCTTCAATTTCTTCTCGTCTAGACCACAGTTAAATCTTGTTTGGTGCAGCATAGCCATATCTGGCTCTTGTGCCAATAAACTTTACTTTCTCTCTCTCTCACCTTTTTATATAGACAAAATGTAGAATATCAATGTTAAATATGCCTTTGTAATTATCATGTATGTTTGAAAATTTATCTTCTATGTATTACCTTTCCTTTTTTTTTCACAAGGCCCGGCCAACTGATTACTCGCCTCAGTTTTTGGCACCAATGAAGCACATTTCATTCCATAAACATTGGATGATAGATCCATATGATGTGTATAGAGAATGGCTCCAAGACAATCATCTAGTCAAAACAGAACATTCTGAATTATGAAATAGCTTTACATATTGTTACAATTTACTTGAGGAAGTATGCTTTTAAATTAACATTTGTCTGCCAATGAATTCTCTGAAAATTGTTATCCATATTAATTATTCTATTTATTACAAATTCTTATTTTTCAACATTTTTTTTGCACATGCATTATTACTTAAAATGAACATTAACCATTTGAATGCCATAAATATTTGCTGTTTCCTAATCAATAATTTCCAAGCTGTACATTAACACTTGTCATGTTCTTTATCCAAAAATGCCAAGGAGTGCTATTGTACTGTTTTCTGTTCATAAGTCTTAATTCTATCAGTTTAGTTTTGTTCTCGCATTCTTCTGAGCATAAGTAGAACATGTTCAACTCATACAAAAATATTTAAACAATTACAGAAGGCACAAGTATTTATGATGCACATGGTATATATGTAAATGGTATTTGTTCTATAATTTTTTATATAATCTACTGTATAATTTTATTTTATCGTAATTTACTGATAACAAAACAGTAAAGTTGTGTATCCATAAAAAGCAAATACACTGCAATTGTTGGCTCCTCAACATAGAGAGCTGGCACTTTTGGAACAGAAGTGAAAAATTGCGACTTCACATTCAAACGAGTAAGTCATTGTGATAATGGCTGAATAATCCCATTTTATATTTATGCCCATATCAAAATATTCAGTTTACTTCAGATTAATTATAAATAAATTTCATTAAATAATATATTAAAAATTTGTGCAAAAAAAAGAAAACATAACTGAAAACTGCTAAGTTCATAAAATCCAAAATCAAATCTGCAAACATGTAGAATTGTAATATTAAAGAGCAATTATAACTTTCAACAAATTTATAACTCACAATAATAAGTTTAATTTTTAAAACAAAAGTTTGTATCTCTAAGCATCTGCTAACACTATTTATATTGATTTTATATGCATATCACTTTTATTTATGATTTGTATTTAAAGCTCTTATTTTTTAAATTAATAATGGCATAGTTTTTCATAGATAGCTTATGGTGTTTTTTAAACATTTTTAGAAAACTTAATTACTCATTTATTCAATTACTGAATGCAATATTCATGCCTGTCCATATGTATACAAATGATGAGATAAAAGTTGAAACAAAATTCATCAGAAGTTTGGTCTTGAAAATTTTTACTAATAAAAAAACAGTGCAAAAATTTCATTTGTGTCATGTTTAAAACTTACAATAATGTAGCAATATACTTTCAATGATTGTCAAAGCACCTATAATGCTTTTAATAACAATAATGTTCTAGAATTTTTTTCAAAAATAATAAAATCGCTGGACATTAAATCATGAGGACTATCATTACCTACCATACTTTAACCCTTGGCAGCACACTACCCTTTAAAATTAAAGGTTTGACACAAAAAAAAATTGTAGGCAGTCTATTTAGGTCTACAGATAAATTTTTGTAAAGATTGCACTTATCATTTTGATTCAGTGGATGGTCCATGAACGGGAAAACTAAAATTCTCATAAGAGCAGTTAAGCGTGCATTGCAGTGAAGTGCAAAAATGAGTTAAAGCTTCTGTATATGAATGGAAAAACATTGTATATCTTGGTTATATATGATTTTCAATTAATAAATATTTACAGTTCTATATACACGAGTCCTATATACATATATATGTATAAATTGGTCTATTTTTTAGATTCATGATATTTTTAGAAGAAATATAAACCAACTTAGCAAGTTTTTCTCATAAAAATAGTTTCGTGTGGCTTTGCTTTCACCCTGAAGTATGCACTTCTTCTATGTGTACCTTTAATTGGCATATGTTTAACATCTGATTGCTAAATTTGATAAGATGAAATCGCCTTGTTAACTTATGAATACAGTTGTAAATTTAATAAAAAAAATTACTTAAGCTGTGTGATCCTTCATGTTACTAAACCTGGGATCACTATGTTACACCATGCAGAGAAAAACAAAAACCAGATGTTCTGTGTGTCATCACATTCTCTTGTATAATATACAAAGTGCTAGAGTCATAGTGTTCCTGTTTAGGGAACACCCCCATAATATTCAACGATGCTATGTGTACATATGGTATATATAATTAAAATAATATAAAATAGTTGACTCTATAGCCTACAAATTAACATAGAAATTGCTTATCAAGCAATAATTTTTGTATCAAAAAACCCCCAACAAAATTCCTTGGAAATGTTACATCAAGTACTGTATTTGAAAATTATGGATTGACTTGTATGGTGCTGTCATCTCTTTAGTAGAAAGGTTAAAGGAAATGAATTTTTTTCCATTTATTAATAACTTTAACAATTAGAGAAGCGAATCAGTTAAGGTGTTCTACTACGAAGAACACCAAGCTACAACTGTCATATTTTAGAAAGCTCTAGCAATTTTGTTAAATCTTTCATATTATAAGTAAATGCTTCTAAAAAATAATTATGGTCTTGAATTATGGAAATATCATATGAAATTTTTCATACATATTTTTAGAATCCGAGATATGGTAGATGTGTCAAAGGAGAAAAAATGTTATTCATCATTTTAAAATAAATATGTGCATCTCATGAAGTATAATCCTCATATTGGAATAAAAAATTTTAATATTAACCAAGATATTTTTGTGCACCAATTATTATAAAATGTATTTTTATTATTTGTTAATGTAAATGATGGAAGAAAAATTGTGGATTGTATTTTTATGATAAACATTTAACAATAAATTTACATGTTTGTCCTTAAATTCTATTTGTAATATATGTATAAGAAAACTTATTTGAATTTAGTTTTTTTTTACAAGTAGTTTTCATTTAGACTCTCGCTAAATTTGATATATGTATTTAATCAGGATTGACATAAATGTTCAATAAATAAACTTTTTTACAAGAATAAATTCAAAATCCCCCCCTTCCATTTTAATCTTAACTTATAAGCATGAATGATGACTAAACATTACTTTAAAAGCTTATGGAACATTTCATATAATACAGAAACTAAATGATTTTGATTAAGTATAAATTTTTAAGCACTTTGAATTTAAAATTTTTTTGTAAGAATTATAATGTATGATAAGTACACCAAACAAAAAAAATTATACTCTATAAAATTAAGAATTTATTTTATCAATTTTGCATCAAACATGAAGATTTATAACTTTGAACTTCAGATGATTCAAAGCAGTCAAGAATTCAGTTTCTAAACAGTATAAGAATTGATAAAATTAAGTGGCTCTGTAACAATTTAACCAAAATCACCATAATTTCATTGATAAAGATTCTTGATGATATGTAGATATATGGTTTGGACTTAAGATGTATTGAATTACAACATTCTTATACCTTGAAAATGGATAAAGAATTTCAGTAGTAAAATGAAACTTAAGTGAACGTTAACAACAGTAGCAGGAAATGTCTCGCATGTAAATAAAATGAAATACATTTTTAAACTAGTGATACTTAGCTTAAATATATATAAAACATACAAGTATTATAAAAAAATTATAACTATTTTTTTTTATTTCAACCCATTCTGTATACCTGTTTTATAATTTAAAAAATACATACTTATTTCTAATGTTAAATTATAAAATCAATATTTATCTATATTACCATACTTTATTTTGTAGCAATATCAATACAAGTCTCCTACATATAAGAGCTAGCTGTTTCATAATTAAAACACTTTTAATCGTTTAAGGGTATTTTTTATCTTATTTCAAAATAATTTAATTGTAAAAAGACAACAATAGAATATTTTATAGTTTGAGTATGTGCTTTATTATTACAGAATGGGTTAAAATTTATCCTTAAAAAAAATCATCCACAATGTTTTCATGAAAATAGATAAGACACACATAACATTTGATTAAACATTACAAAGCGTTCAAGTAATAGTACAAAAGTATATATATCTTTGCTTTTGACCATTTGTATTGGCATGGAAGTTTTTTCATTTATTTTTCGATGTACCTTTTATATGTCTTGAAAGTTTTGGAGGCCCAATACTTTTAAGTATCTCAATTGCAAATTCGCTATGCTGACAGATTTTTTAAGGTCCAGCAAAATACCAACACTATAGTTTATTTAGCTCGTAAATAATTAACGACTGTGTTACAAAACAACTTTGAAACAATATGTAGAAATGGCCCCTAAATAACATCAATCTAAATACAATCTCAATTTGAATGTTTTTTACATAAAAATACCTTAGAAACAAATTTTAACTAATTATTCATATTTTTAAATTAATACAGTTCACTATACTTCAGTCAGATTGCTGACTTATAATTCAAGCCATCACTGACTTATTTTCAATACACGTTTTTTTTTGCCTAAACCTATATGAAACTTTTTTCTTTTGTATGTGGCAAAAATGAAAATATAGTTTATATGCTTATTATTTTGATAATTTTAATTGGCCACACAAAATTGATTTTTGGTTAAAAAAAAAATAAACAACAGTACATTGAAAGAATTTCAAATTACTTAATGATTATGTTTGCATACATCTTTAAAAACTCAAGTTAAAATATAGTTTAATATTTCATATTACTTAAAATCTCTGATTACAATTCCATAATTATACACAATATCATATTTACAGTCTACAAAATTTTAAGTACTCAAGAAAATATCAGGAATTCAGATAGAAAGCAAACAATTTTCATCACAGTCATATGCATAGAAAAATGATGCATTCTTGTTATTCTAAATATATATATTTTTTCAAACATAACTATATTGTTCATCAACTACAGATAAGATGACTTTGGCAGTGTGCCAGGTATTTTGCATATATAAGATTGAAGAATAATGAGCACGTATTGCAGGAATAATTTAAGTCACTTTTGGTTATTTGGTTCTGTAAAAGTCAACATTTTTTTCTCTCCTCATGTTCACTAATGTTTACATCATTCACACAACAAATACTAAAAGCAATATAAAATAATGGGCAGTTTAAATACATAATAAACAATTATGAAAAATTTAGGAAAATAAAAAATACAAGATTTGTAAATCAAAGAATGAGAACAAATTTTTCACTTAAAAATCTTTTATGTCTGTTTTAAAAGCTTTTACAAGTACTGCTTCACTTGCTTTTGTTGAAGTCTTAAAATTACTTATAAACTTTACACGTTCCTACATAGATGCACTATCAAATGAAGCAAGTCACCACAAAATTAGAAATATAACCCTATATTTTAATATATATGTTTATAAAACGGTCAAAATATTATATTGCTTAATAAATACATATAACAGATGCAGGACAGATACCAACACAGCAGTTTTATTTGTTTATGCTCTTAAACAAATGTCTGAAAATATATATACGTTTCTATGCACAGTGACACACTAAAACAAATTTTTATTAAACTGTACACCATATCAATTTCCAGAGTTATATTAAATGCATATCTCGTTCACCTTACATCCCCCTACACTTAAAAAAAAAATCTAAATAAATTGGAGTACTTATGCATTAAGATAAAATTTTACTCAAATTTAAAAATATACTGGCTAGAATAATAATTTTAAAGAGCAAATAAAACTTGAGAATTATTTAAACATTGAAATATATTTAAATAAAAATTTACTGAATATTTTAAATACTTGCATTCTATAATGTTTTAACTACCTTTTAACAGCCAAGGTAAAATTCAGAAGTAATGTTTCTTTACCATTGTTTAAAAAATCCTTCAAAAAATTATGTGTAATCTAGTCTAAATATCTAAACTTGTATCTCAATATAGCATAGATGCTTATTTTAAATAACAGTAAGAAACATTGAGCAACCTGTAGAGAAACATCTTATCCTGGGGATAAAATAAATCTGTTAGGAAGATTGATTCCGTATTCCCATAAAATATCCCAACTTTGAATGACAGAATTCTTAAGACATACATTTAGAAATAAAAAATTGTAGTTAGTACAATTATGAAAATTTAGTCTACATAATTGCAATAAAATCCTGAATCAAGATAGTAACTCATTACTATACCATCAAATACTTTGAAAAGAAAACCCTTACTTGCAAGTGTAACTGATATGTATATTAATGCTTACCTTTAGTTTATCAAAATTATAAAATAAATTATTAATGCATTTTGAGAATAAAACAATGATGTATTAAATGAATTGATCATATTCAATACATCTCCCCCCCCAAGACTTAATCAGCTTATTAAAAACCCAAAAAATATCTTGATACATTACATTAACTTCTTTATATTTTAAATATTAAAAATTTAATATTTTTCTATCAAAACAAGAAGAATTAGAAGTCATTCTGATCTTAATACACAAGTACCCAAAGTTGTTACTTATACAGCTCTTTGTTCATACCTTAACACAATAAAAGTATTATATAATGCCATTTTCTAACTATAATCGCAGGTATTGCTTGGTTTAACATGAAGCATTTCCCATACCATGCATTCGATAATGCTTTCGGAAGTATTTTTTATCCCTAAATTTTTTATGACATATGTCACATTCATAAGGTTTCTCATCCATGTGACTTTGACGATGGGACTTCAACCCATTGTTACTGGAGAATCCTTTATAGCAAATGTTGCACATGAATGGCTTTTCTCCTGTGTGTAAGAGGTAGTGCAATCGCAAATGTTGCTTCAATACAAAACCCTTATTGCAGACATTACAAGTGTGAGGCTTCTCACTTGAATGAACTCTATAATGCTTATTGAGGCAACTTACATCAGCAAATTGTTTGTTGCATACATCACAGACAGGTTTGTCACCTGTGTGAGACAAATAATGTTCTTTCAGAGCCTCAGGATCAGGAAATAACTCATTGCAAATATTGCACTTGTGGGGGTGCTCACCAGCATGGATGAGGTAGTGACGTTTGAGGTTAGTTCTCTGGGTAAAGCTTCGATTGCAAATGCTACAGATATAAGGCTTCTCACCAGTGTGGATGATGTAATGGTTTTTTAAGGTCTTCAGATGAGAGAAACTCTTGTTGCAGACATCACAGACATGACGCCTTTCTCCCGTGTGGTTGGAGTAATGTTCCCTGAAATTTCCACGGGTTTTGAATCCCTTACCACATATATCGCAGACGATGGGCTTATCAGGAAAATGTACGACTTGGTGTTCGCTCAAATCGGATTCGTTCAAAAAACTTTGGTTGCAGATTTCACAGCAAGGAGGTTTCCCACCATTGTGGATTTGGCAATGTTCTTCCAATTCATCGTAATGTTCGAATTCTTGAAAGCACACAATACAAACACACGGCTCATAATCATCATATTCTTGCAAAACACTGTCATTACTTTCATCCATTAAAATCGACATCGTACAAACTTTTCCGTAAATGGCCTAGTTTCCTAAGGTATTCGCCCTATTCACTCACCCAGCGATAACAATATACGACGTAACGAAACGTGCAAGCCTTTTCATTCATTTGGCAAATCTCATTGGACGTTACCAGTACACGTTTCAGTATATAAATTTTGTAATTTTCGCTTGATTACTAAAGTGGAACAATTTAGAAATATCTTAAAATTAAGATTTTATATATTATAATTATGTAACGAAAATTTATTTGTGAGTGAATAGTATTTTGGCCATTTGAATTGAAAAATTAGTTTTTAAATTCAATTAACTGATTTCAAGCTGTCATCAGAATCAAAAAAAAATTTTACTGGAAAAAATTATTTAGATATTGTTAAAAAAAATTTAGCATGGGAATTCGAGCGAAATATCCATCTTCCAAGAAACATTTTAATTTTATTTTTACCAAAGAGAATATAAATATCTTCTGAGTTTGGAAAATTTTACAAAAAAGAGTGGCATCAGCTATTATTTTATAAAATCTTGCATCAGGTATACATATTTTTAATTTACGGTATGATTGAGGTAATTTAAAAGAATTTTATCTGTTATTTCAGTTGTCTCTGAGAAACATTATTTGCTTACTAATGCCTCTCGAAATTGGAACTTACAAAGAGTGATAGAAAATATCTTGCACCTTACAATATGTTTTGTAGTTTGCACGCCGTGTAATCGGTATTTCGAGCATTGAATATTGCTAATATTTCTTATTGGTTGCCTTACGTATTTTGAGGTATTTCTGGAATTTGTTAAACGGAGCTTTTATGCTACTTAATTTGGTTAGCTCAGAGTTAATATGATTTTAACTATCATCGGCAATAATTTTTAACTCGTGTGGTAGAATTACATAAGGGTCACCTTTATCGCTATTTTGATAATAAATGATCATTTTATAAATAAATCTAACCCTATTTGATTATATATGTTTGCAAATAACGTATGCTGTAATTGCTTCCATGATTTTTTGAGAACTATTATCCTTTTTTAATACCTATTGAATGTCCTTACCGAATATTTTCAGCGTTTTTTCTTACTATTCACAGGTTTTTATATGGTTTAATACTTCTACTCTAAATTCAGTCTGCATTTTTTTTTAAATTTTAATGTTTCTGTTGACGTATAGTTTTCCATCATTTAAGGTCTTTAATTGTTGTAACTAATATAGTTAACGTAACATTCTTGAGCGGTTTCCATAACGAGTTCCGTTAAATTTCTTACATGAAGCTTTTTTTGCTTAATCCGCATGTTTTAATTATTTGCGAGTATGTTTATTTGTATTGAAAGTGTTTTGCACAAATTTGTGTCGCGTCCTGTGAGTGAATATCAAATCTAGGTGCATTAATAGCTTATCTTTCCATTGAACTTTTGAGCAGTGTTCGAATATAAACTCAAATTTTATATATATATTGTATTTATAATTCTAATTTATGAAGTATTATAAATTTGTATCTCATTTGAATTAGTTGGTTTCATGTTTAATTTTCTTAAATTTTTGTTTGAGCATATATGTTCTTGACATTTATGCTTTTCTGATTCAATGTAATAGATAATTTTACTATCGAACTAATTACGATATTGGTATTTCTTGTGTGAGCATTTAGAAATGCAACAAAATTCTGTATTTATATATTTGTATTCATTTCAATCAGCAATTATGTTCCAACTTTTTTCCTAAGAAAAGCGAAATAAATTGTCCAAAAATTTAACTTTGAATGTGGTATTCAAAACTGTCATCTTAAAATTTTTTGCAGATTTCATTTGTATTTGAAGTTCTTAAGACTGTACATCTATTTAAAAGTGACTGATAATCTTTAGCAGTGATTAATGTGTTTGTATCTCATTTTTCTAATCAATAATATATTTTAAAAAAAACTATTGGGCCAATTTACATTCGTAAAAAAAATGTTCACAAGCCATGATTTATGATTCTACCATGATTTATGATTATTCCATGATTTATGATTAAGTTGCTTCTATTATTGGAGAGTTTAAGTCTGCAGTGATTCTCTTCAACGACACTAGAAGTTAAAACACCTTAACAACTTGCCTGAAAGAGATGTCTTTTTTCAACCTAATTGGTAAAGGTACAGTAAAAAGCGACTTGTCCACTTTTCTTCGGACTCGCTGGTCCAGGGCTCGAAACAACCGCCAACACTCCAAGATCAGGCATATTTTCTCCCCTTCCATAGTGTCAAAAGAATTTGATTCCCCAAAGTCTATTAATAGTCTTAAATTAATTCTGCAAGCATAATTGTTGTTGTTTCAGGGCATTTATCTGGACTTGCAAATAGCATGTACCATTTTTATGTTCAGAGAATCTTGTATTCCTATCATGCATTTTGACGAAAAAAATTTTGTTTTTATGTTGACAACACATCAAACAAGTTCTCTCAGTGCAGCAGTTGGATGCAAGTCACTAACATCTTTAAATTTAATAATTCTTTTTACAATTATTCCTTTTCTCATGGAATATAATATGAGAATGGAAAGATTTTTTGTCATGTTGCCATTTCATCAAGCATTATTAAAATCAAAATTTTATATTTGATCATGCTTTAAATTTTATAAAAGCTGCATCGCATTAAGTAGAATTTCATTAATTATGACTTCTGTATTATATTTCATTCACTTTTGCTCAGTTTATTGAACTGAAAATCTCTTCTCCATTTTTTAAAGTTTCTAGGTATGTGTTAAATGTTCTTAAGTCGTTTCATGAGGAATTTCCTCTTAATGAAAATTGGATGCTTCCTTGTTTCTAACAGCTTAATTAAAAACATGAAATAGAGAAATTAATATAACATATCAATTTAGAATATAATATTTGTATTTTTCATTATTAGATTTCAGCCAAATTTTTAAAATTGTTTTTAATAATTCATCAAATATTTCTTTCTCTTATTTATTTTCTCCGTCTAAATTGAAATGTAATTTAAAATGATGCTGAGCAGTGGCTCATTTTTCGTTGCACCACTTGGCAAAAACATAAAGTGAACAAACAAACATTCTTTCATCATTTTGCTTTGAACACACATTGTTGAATCAACATAATTATATGTTTAGTTACCATAAAGTGATTTTAACTCGTAAGTTGTATCTTTTCCACTAGTCTGGATAGATTGTTGATCCATCTTGTACAGATTGTTGATCCATCTTGTACATGCTCAAGAATTTTTTTCTCATGAGTGTACTAGCATTTCTATTTCAAATTGAATGAGAAAGTAATTATCATTTTCCCAAAATGTATTGCCAAAATTTCTATTGTTGTGGGAGTATTCTGCCATTATTGTTCTTACACAAAACTTCTATCAATTTAAACAGTTTTATTTAGACCACCTATTTGTCTATTAAATCTTTGCATTACATGTAGAGAACACTCTTTTCTTGTGTATTATTGTTGCTCTTTCAGGCTTATTGAATTGTTTGCCATGTCATTTGAGGAAATTGGCTACTCTGTCCAACATCGCATAAATCTTAAGGCAGTTATGCACAAAATTCTGGAACCGTTGAACCAATTTCCAACACAGAAACCTTTTTATTTTGCATTGCACCTCCAAATGATTTTGTTGGTAAAGTACATTTTCACATCATGGCCCTTTTACATATTTGTTTTACCTGTAAAAGAGTATTCTTGAAAAATATGGCATCGGTTACTGTTTGTTAAATTAAAGATTGTTAGTGAGGCACATCTTAAAAAAATAAGCACTTTTGAAAAACTTGTGTAAAATCCAAAACTGTAATGAACAAGCAGTATATCAAATAATATAATTGTTTCTTTACATACGCAAACATTTGGTGAGATTTTACAACCTAACTTAGTAATACATCTGGTGATTATCGATTTGCCGTCAAGGGGTCACTATTAATTGGAAGTAGCAAAAATTACATAAATTAAAAAACAGTGGCATTTCTTTAGTCTTTTCCTGTTTTAAAAGGTATACAAGACCAGCAAAATAATTTTTCTTACTTTGCAAATAAGTTATTCATTTTTACTCTTGTGGTTAGTTCAATGTGCTATGAGAAAATTGTGTTTTATAAGTGTTCTTAAATATCTGAAACTGTCTTATTTTGAAATAAATTTTTTCTTATTAGTAATGAATTGTATAATTATTTTTCAGTGATCTACTATTTCAACTATGTCCAACTTCATGAATCGAAATTTATTGATCTGTGCTGTTCCAACATTCATTGTTCTTCTTTCTGTGTACTGGTTCAGGAGAAAAAAGAAATTTAAGACAATCTCCAAATCGGAGTCAAATGAACAGACTTTCTTTACTGAAGAATATGAAAGCAAATTAATTCAGGCTGTTGAATGCAGTAGTTCAGATATTGCTGACACACTTTCTGATGCAAGTAGTTTTGCATCTCCTGAAAGCTCAGAAAAATCGATAAGAACTAAATCTTTCCAGCTTTCTACTCCACCTTCAGCTAATACTCCCATGAACAGTAGCATTTCTAGCAGCACACCAGCTGCCTTATCTAATTGCAAAGAAATAAATTTACTTGAAATGAATTCTATTAAATCTGATAATCTTTTGTACAAATCCAAAGATATACAATTTTCAGATGTACTTAATAGCATAGAGCCAGTTATCTCTGATTCTTGTGTTAAATCAGAAGAGTATTCTCTGTATGATGATTGCATAAATACATCTGAAATTGCAGAGGAATATAAAAAAGCTTCTATCCCTAATAACATTAACAATTATAATCTATCGGAAGTTACAAATGAAATTTTGCATTCGGAGCAAGAAACCATTGCTGAAAAATCTGAAATGAAAAATTATCAATCGTCAAATATAGATACTTCAGAAGTTATCTTCAAAATGGTAAGTTATTATCAAAATAATGGATGTGTGGTTGAAAATGGTATCTTGCCTTCAATAGATTCGAATGAAAGATTGTCTCAACATGATGTAGAGAAATTGCAGACCATTGAGACTGAAAGTAATGATAGCCACTCTAGTGTACTTGATGAAAACAGCTTGAGTTATGTTAGTGATGATTCAGAATGTAGAAACCAGGCTGAATTAAAAAATAAGGATAGCCTATCAAGTGTACTGGATGAAAACAGTGCTTTAAGTAGTTTGTATGAGGACTCTGAAAAAAGTCTTAATGTAGACAGTCCTATTCTTTCCACTTTTAAATCGGATACTGATGGAGACAGCAAGGATTCTAGTGCTGTTGAAGAAACAATTATTGTACCAGTCACAAATGCAAATGTAGATTTAACTTCAACATCTCTTAAAGAGCCTATTCTACAATGTGAAAATCTTTCTGATTCAGCCATTGTCAATGAAACAGAAGTATTTGGCAGTGTTAAAAATCAGTGCTCAAACTCTTCTGGGATAATTGATGAAGCCCAAAATGTAGAGACAAATTCTTTAGAAACTAAAGACTTGCTGGATGATAGTGCTTTACAGCATTTGCCAATAGAACCTATTGAAAAGTTCCCCGAACTTTGTACTAGTGTAACCAACCAAAGGCATGTTATTGCATTAACTAGCTATGGTGAAGCCTTAGTATCCTGTGATAGTTATTCATCTGAATCAATCTTTATTCCTTCTTCCAATGAGAAATTGTCTCCCAAGTCATCATTAATTGTATTTGACTCAATTTCAAAAGATTCTCTTGACCTGCCCAAATTGGAGAATCCTAGTATTTTACTTGATAATGCTGATGAAACCAACCGTATTTCTATTGAAGAAAGTGGCAGTCATGTATACAATTCTTCTGCAACAAATGAACATCCAGAAATGGTTGATTCTCGGATATCTCCAATGGACATTTCTAGAATTTTTAAAAATTCACCTGCCCTTCCATCTGTTAGCATTCAACCATCTGTTGATCTTTCCAGTTACCAAACTGTTGGTGATATCCCAAATAATGTAAGTTTGTAACTAATTTATTTCAGTGGAATTTTTATAAGGCAAATCTCGATATATTATCAGGTTGATTATATATATAAATATGTTACAGATTTTTTTTTTAAGTTTAAATTTAATCTAATATAATTCTTAATAACATTTACCATCTAATATAATTCAACTTGTGAAGTTGAATCAATTAAATTTGTGATTTTAAGTTATAATATATTCATATATTTTCATAGTATTTTATTCATATATTTTGTGTAACATTTAATATTTTTGCATACCCTTTAAAATTGTATATCTTGTAATCTTACAAGATTAAAGTAAGGCAGGATTTAACCAATTGAAAAAGTTTTGTTTGTAATAACTTAGAAGAACATGGGTATGAACTTTTAACATATGGATTTTATCCCGGGATACCCTAGCGATCCTTCTCTATTTTCGACCCTCCTTCTTGTCAACCTTTTTTTTTCAACTTCCCGTCTAGACCACAGTTTAATCTTGTTTGGTGCAGCATAGCCATATTTGGCTCTTGCGCCAATAAACTTTACATTCACTCACTCACATATGGATTTTAAATTCCAAATCAACCGAAGAACATTGTGTAAATGCTCATAATTCAAGAGTCCAATAGTCTGGGGCTACTCTTTCTTGGCAGAAATGAAAGCATAGTATTACTCATGCAACTGAATTCTTATAGGTAATGAGAAGAAAAATTTCTTTTTCTTTTCTAAACAGTATTGCACTATGAATTAATGAAATCGAGAGCACACACTTCTGAACATGTATCGAATGGCTAATGAGTTCTCGTAACATTTTCTTTCAAGGTAAATTTCCGAGTATCCAACTTAAAATTGTGCATTATGTGTCTAATATATTCAATGTTCATCTGGGAAACTGAAGTATATATATAACATTCTTTATTTTTAAAAGGTTAATATTAACATAGAGAAATATTATAACAAGTTTCCAATGTTTTTCCAAAAGAAATCTACCTTCAAAGGCCCTTTTTAATTTCATAATGAAATTGGTACATCTATTGCTGAGGCAACTTAAGCTGATCTGTCCTGTCTCAAAGCATACAAGAAATGTCAGTATATATATTTTTCATTTCTGGCATGTGTGGCCATTGTAACCTAGTAGTCATGATCATGAACTTGTAACTGGTGTTTCTGTTCAGTCAAAGGTTCAGCCTAGGACCCGCTGTGTGCTGGGTCTGACACATGTTAAATCTGATCAAGGTCCCATGTCCTCCCATTTGAAGGTGGAGGCATCCGATTTGGGTGTCATCCTCATCACTTGACCTAGATTCAACATTACGAGGTCTGTTGTCAATATCCCTCATGTTGTCATCAAACAATCATTTAAAGCATATGTTGACATGTAAAAGATATTTAAATGACATAATATTCATGATCATGGAGCTATTGGGAGACTTTGAGCTTATCTGTAAAAAAAGTTTCTTCAATTGTAAAGAGCATGTATGTCTTACTTTTTTACTCTGTAAAGAAATAATGGATGTGATAACCTAGTTGTCATAATCGCAAACTTACAGGTTGTATTACTTCCAATAAGTTTAGAATTTGAGTCCTAATGCCACTAAACACCTTCCGCATAGCAGAGTTAATGCACATTAAATCTGTTGAGTCTTCAAATCCTCCCATTAGTTGGGAAGTTTGGAAAAAGAAGTGCCAGCTCAAATATCCTCGTCACTTGACCGTGGCTCAAATTTACAAGATCTATCAACAGTAGCCCTCGGATTGCTTTTAAGTGTGATGCTATTAAACTATCATTTGTAAAAAAGCTAGTTTTAATAATTTTAATGCTTTAAAATACTGAAAGATTTAGTGATTAGTAAAAGCACTGTAAATGAGAGTTCATTTATTTAAGTGTAAGATGACCATTTTTACTAGTTTTATAAGTATTGTACTGATTTTTAATATTTTGTCCTGGTCAATCTTAAAATGTAATTAATACTAACATGACTGTCTTGGATAGACTAAAAAAAATAGTTTTATCACAATGGAAATTATTCAATTTGTGAAAAAGCAATCATTTACTCTTAACAATATAAGTTCAAAAACATCTAATATTGTTCCAAATGCTTGTAGTGTTGTGCTACAGAGATATATGCTGTCCTTCCTATAGAGTAAGTGTTGGGAAAACTGATATTGGAAAGTACATTTAATCTGCTAAACACGTAAACCAGCAATTTTGAGTAAAAATGTAAAATGATATTTTTTTAAAAAAAGTAATTTGCAGGGAAAAAATTAGCTGCAGCTAAAGGCTTGTGGATGTATCACACGGTATTGCATAACCAGTCATTTCAATCAATGTATTGTACCTGCACATGTTTCAACATCAAATTTACTTCTAAATAAAAGGCAATCATCAATGTGTTGGGGTGCCATCATACGCAAACCAGTTATTAGACAAGGAATTGAAATGAAGCAAATTTTGTTTCCATTTATTGGGATGCATTAAACCACAAGGAAATAAAATTGGTTCCCATAACCATAAGATAATTCTCATGCCAGTCCAAGAATATTAGATGTAAAGGATTTACCAGGTGAAACATCTGACATATTTGTCAAATATGTTGTAAAAATTTTTTAAAGTATAATTTTGGATGAGAAGGTTCTTGAATTTAGCATGGATCTTCAGAGGTAAGTGAAAAATTGAAAAAAAATAACAAATCTGAGAGAGAAAGCTTATAATCATTAATTGCATGGCACATATTTTGAATAATTCTGTTTATGCTGCAGACGATTGTCTACCAATTTATGTGCAGATTCTTATAAATAAGATTTATTCGTTCTTTTAGATATTTAGTGGGGATTAATGAATTAAAAGAATTTTGTGAATCCATAGGCATTGAATTGAGGATACAATGCCACGAAGTGGTTAACATTGTACCTGCTATTGAATATGGATTAAAAATATATGCTGCCATAATGCTAAATTTTTTGTCAAATGAAAAGTCTCTTTAAGGTTATTAAAAATTATTTTATTAATCCAGAAACAGAATCTTACCTTTATTTTTTGCATAACATCATCAACATTTCACAATATTATTTTGAAAATAGGGCAGGAGATTTGTCACGGAAACCGGCAGTACCTACAAAGACTTAAAAAACAAAACTAACAGTAAGAAAAGCAAATGTTTTCTTTCTATTAAAGTGCAGTAAAATTGAAGAGAGGAAGAAGGTTTAATTATATATATACACCTGTCACTTTCAAAGAAATATTTGTGAGATTTCGAGACACATCTTCAGTATCTAGAGGAGTGGGAAGAAAATTTTCAACATGCTGAAAAAATTAGCTGGATTTTATTAAATGCTCAACCTTTTCATGAGAACATTAAAGTTTGATTATATTCTTAAGAATTTTCTTGTAATCAATTTGGTTGAGCTTTTTGAAACATTATTTATTCTGTACCATTATCTAATAAGTGGAATGAGATATTTAGTCTTTCAAGAACATGTTTTCTTTTCGATTATTGGTAAATTAGTTGAATATTTTATGCCTTTGCCAGGAATTTAAGCATCTATTAAACATGTTTTTAGTTCAATAACAGACATTTGGACTAGTGAGAAAACTAAGCTATGTGGTGAAACTTTAAAATGCAAGCTAATTAATAAATATAATTTCACCCCTACTTGCATGGAATTCTATCAAAACATCTACAAAGTGAATTGTTACTGAAATAAATTCATTTGTCAAAAGAATGCAAGAAACAAATTTTTTAAAAAATGTGAGTACTTATTTTAGTAGGACTTTTTTTTATTGCATACATGTTACCATTGCCTGATTTCCACCAGTTTTAATTAAAATGAATGCAATTTTAATGCTTTTCCCATAATGTATGACCCGTGTGGTGACTGGGGATGACAGAATAGTCTCACTGTAGCTCATGCATGTCGTAAAAGGCGACTAAAATGGGTACCCAGCGTCTGGGGGTATAGCCGGGTACCCTGCCCCTGGGGATTATATCAGGGGACCTCAGGGACTTGCCTTCTTCACGAACCCTAGGTACCCTTGTGATCTTTCTTTCCCATGGGGTTTACTGTCTTTGGTAAACACGGGTGACGCACTCCTGGGATACCCTAGCGATCCTTCTCTGTTTTCGACCCTCCTTCTTGTCAACCATTTTTACCTTTTTTTTTTTCAACTTCACGTCTAGACCACAGTTTAATCTTGTTTGGCACAGCATAGCCATATCTGGGTCTTGCGCCAATAAACTTTACATTCACTCACTCACTCACATTCCCATAATGTATTCAGACTTTCGATTTTTGAAAAAAGGTCACCTTATATTATATATTTATATTAACTAATGCTTCTGTGTGGTTTGATTGAAATAGCTGAATGAATAGAATGTAGGGCAAATATATTGGTTCCAGTTTTTCTCTGTGTGAGCTTCGTTCTTAGAAAATAAATAGGGCTGTTTCGAAATAGCAATGGCATAAATGAGGCATGATTGTGAATAGACTTCTTTTGAGAAAATACGTTATGGAAATCCAATATAAAAAGACAAGATCAAATTTTCCGTAAGTTGAGTGTCATTGCAACTGTATGTATTCCACTTGAAAATTAAAAGATTATATGCTTATATAGGCGTAAAAAAATGATAATTTTTGTAGATGAGTCTAGAAATGTTCAATTTTTTAATATATTTTGAAAACCTAAAATTCTCGTTTTCTCAAATTTAAAAGTAAGACTACATATGCAATGTTTTTCGTATGATCATATTTGCTGCAATTGGAAATCGCTGTACATTGTTTTATTTCTCAAACTCTGCGATAGTTTGTACTATTGTTTTCATTAGAATATCGCCTAGAGCCTGATTAGTAGCTATAACAAATATGTTCTCAATAGACAAAACTGCTGTGATGTATTTTTTTCACTGCTTTTTTTATAAATTTCTTGATTCAATTGTCTTTCATTGGCACTAATAATTTCTTCAGTGATGTTATCAAACAAATATTTTTTTAAAAATTCTATACCACTTGAAAATATGAATGTTGCTAAAGCATCTAATCTAAAGCCATCACATGAAGTTTAAAATTAGCTGTTCCACTCTCTAAACCTTTTTAGTGGATTTTATCATTTCATCAATTATCATGGTTATAGTCTTAAAAAAAATCCCCCTTTTGCAAATTATATTTACAGTCCTTTCCATATATTACTTAAAATTCTCCATCAGTGTGCCACTTGTGTTGCTGTCAGATTAAAAAAAAAACTTAGTTGAGATAGTAGAATTTTTGGTGTTGATTCAATAGTTTACAATTGTACTTTGAAAACTGAACTAGTATGCTCATTACATACAAAGATGTATCAACTGGTCACAAAATCAGGAACCAGGAATTTTGTGAACAGATTCTAACAAATGTAGAAACAACTAATATTAGTTTGGGCAGCAGTTTTGAATATATATCAGTGTGTCCATTGCAGATTTAGAGAAGTAAATATTGTTTATTAGAATGATTAATTTCTCTCATTACGAAACAAATATATGTTTATGAATTATAGCATGTTAACATTGTATTTGCATTATCGTTGATTGTTTTTAGTTGTCTGTGGTGGTGATTTTTTTTCTTTTCACATAAGGACCTGCTGTAAAACTATACAATAGATTATTAACAATAAACCCTCATAATTCTGAACTAGTGATAATGGTAATCTAGTTAGTTGTTCCATACAAGCATAGCAGAATTTTGACTTAAAACTGTCATTTTGTTTGAAAATAGGATTTATTCTTATTATTTTTCTCTTAATCATTTTTTAGACCCATGTGGATACCGGGTATGTCAGAATAGTCCCATTGTAGCTCATGCATGTCGTAAGAGGCAACTAAAATGGGCACCCTGCCTCTGGGGATTATATTAAGGGATCTCAAGGATTTGCTTTCTTTAGATAAGTACGTGCATCATGACCCCAAGGCACTCGTGATTTTTTTTCTTTTTAATGGGGTTTACTGTCTTTGATAAACACAGGTGACATACCCCAGGGGTATCTTGTTGATCCTTCTCTATTTTCATCTCTCCTTGTCAAACAGTTTTGTCTTTTTTTCATGTATAGACAAAAGTTACATCTTGTTTGTCACAGTATATCCATATCTGGATCTTGCGCCAATAAACTTTACACTCACTCACTTATTTTTAGTTCTTATGCTAATAACCTTTCAATTCACTCTTATTGTTTTTTTAACTATTTAAAATACATAGAAATCTACTTGTGAGTGTAGTACAGTGTGAACATTTTAAGCTATTGTTAACTTGAGTGTAAAATTTTCCATTCTAAATACTCTTAAGCAATTGCTATGTTGTTAATAGCCCATTTTGCACATTTCTAGCCATACAATAATTCTCTAAAACTTGTTTTTATACCACATCTAAATTTTCAGTGTCTATTTAACATGTATTTTCTTTCTTTGATATTAAGCTTTTTTTTTATTTGAATTTTTATTTATTAGATGTTAGAGGAAGACAAGAATGATGGTGAAATTAATGCTACAGGTGTTATGAAAATTCCTGAAAGTACTCCTGGGCAATATGTGTATGAATTTGAACTGCCTCAGGAGCTTTGTGGTCGTTTAATTGGAAAGCATGGGAAGCATGTTAAGAGTATAAAGGATCGATCGAATGCTAATGTATATATAAAACGCCACCCATATGATCCACAGCTGAAAACTGTTGTTGTTGAAGGTATTCCGTTTCTATTCTCCAGCATGCTTTTTAGCATAATACAATTGATCAAATTAATTTTTCTAAATTTTGTGATCTGTTTCTATGTAATACCTCTTCAAATATTCCACATTTTTTTGTGTTTCTCTTTATACGGAATATGTTACACTGTTACAATCATTTTGAATATTTTTTTGTGTTTTAGGCATTTTTTTTACTTTGTGAAATGTATATGTGTTGTAATGAAAAATAGAATTAAAAACTGGTTTTTCAGAAAAATTTTAATCATGGTTGCATTTTGGTATAACAAATTTAAGCTTTTATTCATATTTTTAAAAATTATTTGGCTAATATCATTAAAAATACAAAAGTTTATTTTGAGTGCTATTTTTTAAATCTAAATTTCTGTCCTTTTATGTCTTCATGTTCCTTTATAAAAAAGTTAGTAGTACATGGTAAGCTGAAAATGATTGTTTTAGTTATTTTTTGTTTTAAGAAAAAAAAATTATTTTTTTTCGCCTTTTTTAAGAAGAGTACGATGCAAAACTTAAATGAATCCTGGAAATTTGTTAATCATTTTGTAATTAATCCTATATTGCATTTGTGAAAAAATGAATGTTATTGTTTTAGTTGTAATAAAATTAATTTTAAGTGCATTTTTGGTTTTATTTAACACTTTCAAAACAATATATTTTAATTTTTTTTTTTTTTTTTTTTTTCTTTCTTGCATGGATAGAAGAAAGATATTAATAGTATGTAGTTCCCTTCTATAACTGAAGAAATTTTATGAATTAAAATTTTGTTCTGAATGTTAAACATCAGAGATGCATCTTATTAACACTTTTGCCACAACATGTACACTGATATGTATTGATTTTATATGTTGTGAAATCAATCAAGTGTCAGTTAATCTTTATATTGAGAATTAAATTAAGTGAGCTAATTTTAATTGGGTATGTCATTACCAACATTTTAATATTTGTAAAGTTGTATATTTGTAAGTTTCTTTTTAAAAGTGCTGTTTCTTACATCTTTTTTTAATTCAGTTATGAAAATATATATCTGTAAAGAAGAAACTGCATCAAATTATTCTGAACAGAATAACATTCTTGAGAGTTAATTTGCATAAATCAACAAAATTTATTTTTTACTGGGATAAATATGAAATTTGGCTTCATTTATAACAATGGAGATTTCAGTCTTGAATTTTTTTTTCTCTTGGCTTTATAATCAACTTTTTCATTTTTTGTAAAATTTTCAATGAGTGCTTAATCATATTTATTCAGCTTTATATATATATATTAAAAAGTAATTTTGAAGAATCTTCTTGGCTACATTGCCTAACATTCTTCTGTTTACAAATTACTTTACACAAATATATTATTTCAGTGTGTTTAAAAAAGTCTTGTTTAAAATTATTTTCAAGTCTGGAAGTTGGAAAATTAAAGAAAGATTAATTATATTTTTATTAGTTAGGGAGAATGTTATTTACAAATATGACTTAATCCCTGCTGTTATTCAATTTTGTGCTAAAGAAACTTAATTTTTACTTGTAAAGTTAATGGGGGAAATTGTACAGAATCTCTATTTGAGCTTAATGAAAACTATTAAAACTGAGGCATTTGTTATATTTTTTCATGCAAACTTTGTATATTACTATAAATTTGTTACATTTCTTTAAAAAATTTTAAAAGCTGTAAATTTTCCATGTGACAATTCTTGAAACAAACTCGTAATTTAATAAGTATTTTAGTACAACAATGATGTATTGAAACAAAAAAAAAATTTCAGATTATTTCAAGAAAATTGTGCTCTATCTTTATAAAAAAAAATTTTTTTTGTTCAGGTAGTCGTTCAGATGTAAGTGGTGCTTTAGAGATCATCCGTAGGAAATATCCTTTATCTCGTTATCCTACGGTATCCTTAGTAAAGACTAATACGGTTGCCCCTACCAATATACTTCCAGATTCTTTACAGGTATTAAACTTAGAATTAGTTTATTATTTTTATGATATTTATTTATATTTGTACAAAAGTATATTTGACAATTGAATTTCAAATCTTGAAAAAAATCTAAAAAGGAATCTTAAAACAGAGGAAAATCTGTTTTTCAATTTATTTCATAGGCAAAGAAATTTCACTTATGGATAATTTTAGAAAAATTAAAGATAATCTAAAATTTTAAAGAATCTTAAATATTATGAAATTTCAGCTTTTTTTACTTTGAGATTTTATAACACTTTGACTTCTAACAATTTGTGAAATTGGAAAAATAGACTGTGACACAAAAACCTTGGATTCCTGCTTGTTGTGATACAATCTTTATTTACATTTACATAAACGAGTATAACTTATTTGTGTATTAAGTTTAAATAAAGCAGTGAAATTTTTTTTATTCAGGAATTGTTATTTTGTGCTTGTATTGTTTATAATTTAATGCAAAAGCTATTTTTAAAAAGTATAACATAGGTTGCGACTGAATGGCTAAGGGCATTTAAATTATACTTAAGATTACTGATCAATATGACCATTAATTAATTATATAGGAATTTTTATGACTATTAAAAGATTTTTCATATTTTTTTTAGGAAAATTATAAGAACTTGAAACTTAAATGTTATAATAATGCATATTTATCTTGGGTTTTTTATAAGTTAGGAGTTAAAAGCATTACTCTTTATTTAAAAACCTGCATATTAACTTCATAATTTTTCTGATTGTGAAACACCCCATTACGAGCTGTGACGTTTCCATATTTCTAATTGAAATATTTTCTTGGATTATAACTTTTTTGATCTAATGTTGTTTAAAATTATTTTTGCAAGCAAGCTTTTCCTTTTAAAACTGACACCAAACTGGTAAAATGAGTTATTTCTACATACTATTAACTGTACATGTTGATTATAAATTTTTGTGAGAATGATGAATGTTCATGTCTTTAGTGTTATGCAAAGTCTAGTATAAGGCAATGTATATCTTTGCCATTTATCAAACCGTTTCTCAGAATCATTTTTGTGCATTTAAAAAATATATAAAACTTTTGGCTTGTTTAAATATGAATTCTAATTTTTGTGCTTTGAATCATTTGAAAAAAGTTTTAATTAAAATTGGCTAAAAAGGGTGCTGTTATAAAATTATTTTTAAAAAATTGTGAGGTATTTTTGAGTAGATGATTTTTACATGAATATTTTTCCAACCTTAACTAAATACCTCAATAATCCTTTTTTTTTTTTTTAAGTATATAAAGGAAGAAATTGCTTTTGACAATCCAGAATAATTTCTTTAAATTATTGCAATTTAATATCAAAGTAAATTATTTGTAACAACAAAAAGGCAAAGATGTAGCTATCTTTTGCTTCTGATGTCACAATTTTTTCCTTGCAATTCATTAACTTTTGCAGTTAATGTAGTATTATTGGTCTATTGCCTGTTTTTTTTTATATAAAAATACTGTTATCAAACTGATATGTTTCAATCTGAAAAAGGCAATTTCGGGAGCAATGCTTGCTTATATTAATTTCCCAAAAAAATTTGAAATATATGTGAAAACATTTATTATTACACTAATTATGTTGGTTTAAAAATGTAATCTGAATTTTGTTATAACAATTATGTTCAATTAATTGCTAGTATTATAAAATTCTGAATGATAATTACCTGATATTCCTAACATGTATTCTTAAAAATACAATTCAGAAGATATCTAGATACTTTAATTCATTATCATTCAAAGCAAATCAACACATTATTTTATCTCTGTAAAAGGTAAAGTTTGTTTTACACTCAGAGTCATACATACTTGTTTAGAATTAGTAATTGAATTCTGTCCTTGACAAAAGGTATATCATTTACTATGAATGATAGTATACAAATATTCTTTTTAGTATATTGTACAATAATGTTTATTTTCTGTTTATGAATACTAATGTATGCAAATTTTATGAATAATCTTAAAATAGTAAAAGTTTATTAAATATTAATTTTGTGAATATTCTAATAAAGATGAGTTGTAATTTTTTTTTTTTTTTTTTTTTTTTTTTTTTTTAATATTTCTGTAATTTTTCTATTATAAAAAATTTATTTTTTTATTAAATTTTTTATTTTTTTTTTTTTAAGTGAAGTTATTTAGATTTTAAAAGCAGAATAGTTTTCTCCCCAAAATGAAAATGTAGTGGTTTTGGCTGATGAATTAAATTACTGTTGATATGCAAAAATTTGTTCTATGAAGGTTTTTTTTTTAAAAAAAAATTTAATCTCCTGTAATAGGAATTAACCAAACTTCAAATTATATTTTTGTTTTTATTTTTGAAGGACCGTATAATCATGGGTGCTAGATTAAAAAGGGTTGCTGCTCAATTGAAAATTGAAAAATATTACTAATGCAAACTGCCAAAATCAAATCTGAATTTTCTTCAGCTTCAAAAAGTGCATTTGTTCATAGAAATTTCTTACTAATTTAAATTTCTAATGGTGATACAATAGAATAACCGTGCAAATTAGCTTATAAATATAATTTCCCTAGTTAAGAAATCTGTTTATTGTAATAAAAATTGGTTTGCCCTGTTTTAGGATTTTAAAAAATTAAATGTATTTTTGCTGTAACATTATTTGTCAACAAACTTATCCAATTTTTGTGTCTTAATTTTATCTTTCATTGATATTTCAGTAATATATTTCTATGTGGTATAAAAGTTAAATAACAGCTTGGGTGTTTTCTTCTTCACTTGACCTGGTTTAAAAATTATAAGATGTCGCCAATAGCTTTTATGTAGCTCTGGTGCGACATTGATTTTAACTGACCTACTAACTTTTCATTAAAATAATTCTTTCATAAGGTTTTTAAATAATCCAGAATGTACATTTTCTCAGTGTTAAGCCTTCCATTTAGTAACTAAAATATAAATATAAAAATTTATTATTTTGTACTCAGGAAATTTAAATTAACATTTCTGAATACTTATGTGTATATTTTCATTTTTAAATGAGTGGCAACCCTGGTAGAATTTTTTTCCCTCCTTCTATTTGATTTCTATCACAGTCTTTCTTTCTTTCCATTCTAGTGGTCCCGTTTATATTTCTCTTACTTGTTGCCATCTCAACGCTCTTATATTTTCAATAACTGTGTTGTAAATTTTGCTGAATTATTGTCCATCTGTGTTTCGCAGGTGGGTGGCTGATCCTTTTCATTATTAGTAGTGATGTAGAATGAGTAGAGTTAGTAGATATCATTTTATTATTTAATCCTCCCTTTCCCGCTCTTAAGTAAAGTGCTTGCATTTGAATCTTGGAGAATGCAAATTATGAGATTTTTCTTTGTTTTAATCTCTTTACTTAATCACTTTTTCAATGGAACATATTATGCATAGATTTATCACAGTTATTATGATTGTATTGCAGGGTTGCCACTTGGAGTATGTTGTATTTTGTTTTTTATGGTAGAATTTGTAGCATTAACAATTTCTTTTGTTATGCATCAAAATTATGATATTTTCTTCTACTGTAGGTGGGGATTTGAATAATATAAAGCTATATATTTATGTATGTGTGTATAAATATTACTATCAAGTTTTTGAAAATTGTGTTATTTTTAAAAGTAAAATTGCTTTTTTCCCCCTTCCGTATCTGTATAAATGTTCTGTGTTTAACTAAGAGGAATTAAATTATTTTCAATTGAGAACTGGCAGAATTCTAATGGTTAATGTAGTTTTTATATATTTTATGTAACAATTATATCAAAACTTATTTCTCCCATCCTCATTTAGTTTAGATAAATGTTGATTAAAGGAGAGAGACGTAAAGGACGTTCTCTATGGCATTCATAAAAATAAAAAAAATTTAAAGATAAGGTCTGCAGGTGCAAATTAATGATCTAAGTTATACAAATTTATAAATTTCTTTATATTTAATATTTATGAAATGCAATGTTTTTTTAAAGTCAATCACAGTCAAAGAGCGCACATGGATGAAGTTATTTAAGACATTTAAATTATTTTTTACTTAAATATCTCAATGTCAATGCTTCTTTGATTTTTATATAGAACTGCTGTAATCGTTTCCATGTGTAGTTCTGTTACTTTAAATGTTGATATTTATATTCTATACAATCATTTTCAAATAAATTTACTACTCTGTCAGCCTAAATAGGTTGAATAAATGTGAGGGCATATAAAGTCTTGTGATTTCTTTTAGCTTCATCTTCCTGAAGGTACCTCCTGTGACGTCATTCTGTCCAGCCTTGTGTCTGCTGGTCACTTTTTCCTCCAGCAGCCAACTCATCCCACGTATCCCTCCCTCAGTACATTAGATCAATGTATGATCAACTGTTACTCTCAACTGGATACACCTTTGCTACCACATCCTGTGGAGCGTAAGTATTCATTCCTTATATTGGATTTATCCTCCATTTATTACTAATTCTACTGAAATTTGATTCTGCTTCGGAAAGATTATAAAGCCAATTGTGTTTATCTCAAAAGTAAAATGTTTATAATTTAAATTCCATTGTTCTTAAATTTCCCGCTATTTAAATGATGAAATTACTTTAAATACAGGGTATTAACACATTCTGATCTCGTGCTACCCTTTCTTAAATGAATATCTTACTAAAAATGGCATTAAAAATCCTGTTCAATGAAGGTTGGCACTATTCCAGTCAAACTTACATCAATCATTTCTAGCTGCCAAATATCTATAATTCTGTTAAAGATAGCATCCAATGGGTCTTCTACTTTCAGGATTCGATACCATGTAAATTCATCTTTGTATGAATTTAAATTGTGCATGTGATTTCTCTCTTATCTTTCCTCTTTTTCACTTTCTGGATAATTCTTCTTTCTTCTTGAATGATTATCTTTGTTAAAATACTTTGCTTTCGACTTGATGTTTTAGTTTTTCTCCAGGTTTGACCTCTTAACCTTTATCTCTCATGCTGCTGCTCTTCAGGCTTGGCACCTGTGAGAAATAATGTTTGTTCTTTTTCTGCAGTCTAATCTTGGCAGCTGTCAGAGAGAGCCAATACTGTTTATCCAGCTTTATAACATTGCTCCTTTGCTAACTGAATGACTTTCCATAAGAAATTTGATGGATGTAAAATTTATTTTTTGTTCTCAGATATTTATACATTCATGAAAAAATATAGAGGAATAAGGCAAATATAACAGTGGGAATTCTCATTAAGTGCGAATGTATATCAATTTACAAGCAATGATTATTTGTGGCAGTTGCCTTATGGGCAAGCAATAGCTTGATGAATGTATGCACTTCTCTAATAGGACATACTACCAGTGGAGTGTGGCCCTTAGGCTTGTGATATTACAAATTTGAAGATTTGAGTTTCAAGAAGTTGGGTGATTTGTCAGCATTTGATACTACCTGTTCAAGGAAAAAAAAAAACCAATTTTAGAGATCCAATTTTGGACTAAAATAAGTTCTTTATTTATATTTGTTAAAATATAATGTTTTAAAGTGGAATTCACTGTTAGAGTTATGAAATGTAAATTTATTGTGTTTTAAACTGTCTAAATTTAATAAACTGAAAATGTATTAATATTAAATAACTGTAATTTTTAATTCACTTTTCCAATGAAAGTATTCTTAACTAACTTTGCATTTTCTGTATCATACTTTGCTTGAATTATTTGTATGCTGGAAAAAATGTCTGAAATGAAACATATGTAAAAATATCAAAATGAATACTTTTAGTAAAGCTTTGAATCATATCAAGAAGGCAATTGCATCTCATATAATCATGATACCTACATTTATCAAATCAATTATATTAAAAGTGTAATACTGTATACTCAAGTACATATTTTCTTTTAGCCGGTGTTATCTGTGCTGCCCCTGTTCTCAGAGGATGGTACAGAGCTCAAGTGATTTATGTATATGAGAATGAAGTAGAATGTGAGCTTAAATTTGTTGACTATGGTGGATTCACTCAAGCTCCAACTTCATCGCTACGTCAAATCAGGTACATTCTACAATTGCTAACTATAAAATATTTTTCCAAAATAAAAATGAGAAACCATTAAGCCTATAAATTTTAACTCTGATTTTCCAAACACACATTTTTGTGGGTTTCCAACTATTACTTGATCGTTAAGTCTGTAAAAAATAAGTTCAAGATCTTTTTTGTGATTTTATGCATTAGTCAAGGTATCGAGTAGATCATCTACATAAGCGTAACAGCAAGAAATGTCTATTGATACTATCATTGTACCTCTGCATGCTTTGTGTCACATTTCAAAGTCCAAAAGTCATGTACACATATTCAAAAAGTTCAATGGTAGTTATTGTAGCCGTGTTAGGAATATCCTGACTTTGCAGGGAGATCTGATTATTAGCTTTGACCTGATCGATTTTTGAAAAAAATCATTTTTCCTCGTAATCTAGTAAAAAAATTGCAAGCGCTGGGGAGAGGACAGTGATCTGGTTGTGTAATTGTGTTTTAAATTGTCTGAAATCCCTATAAATATGTCAAAATCCATTATTTTTCTTGAGAAAATTAAACAGGTTGGAGTAGGAACTTTTTGAAATTGTGATACCTTGAATCCAACTTGTCAAATTCTTTTCTTAAAAAAGGGAAGTTTTTCAGGATTTAGATGTTTATTAGCCTTGGCATACACAGGAGATCCTCTTGTTTCTATGTTGTATTATTGTACTCTTAATTAAGTTAAATAGTTAGAAATTAATTTTGAATATTTTGATCATTAATGTATGAAAAAATGAAGTACTCATTACCAGCATTAAACCTAAAGATTTGGATTGGGTGAAAATTCCCTTGACAGATAAATATGTTTGACTATTAAAAAGTCTTATATTCTTGACATAAGTAAGAAGTTCGAAATGTTCCACAAAAACTTCATTGAGGATGAGATGTGAAACACATCTGCAATGCTAAAAATGTCCAGATGAAACTTTACCCAAGACCAAAATCTAATTGTAGTTTAAGAGTGTCATAAGTTTGTATTTCTGAATCATTAGCTATATGAAGTACAAGATCTTACTTTTCATTCAAATTTACAAAATGTATAGGGTTGCAACTTACTGCTGCACCATTATCATCCTAAATATTGTACCCAAATAACCAATCTAATATAAATAATCTGCTGTTAGACCTTCATTGATAGCCATCAACAAAATTGATGTGCTCTCTAGTTTTCTGACCCACTACATGGCTTCATGCACTTGATTGTTCTGTCTCCGAAGTGATGATGATACCAGCTAAGATCTTTATAAGTGGATTTCTTGTTATTTACAAGATGAAGGAAGGTTTTGGGCTTTGCCCATATGCTTTAACTGCTTGATCTATCCCTTGGTATAAGAATTTTCCTAACCATTTCTTTGAGTTTAGATTTTTCTGCTGGGAATTCAAATCCAAATCTTAGCCTACAACATTTGAAATTCTCATTACCTCCCAACACTTCAAAAATCTTATCCACAATATGTGCCAATTCATCCAATTGAGTTTTACAAACCAACAGTATTTTCTGTAAATGAACAGGCCACCGTAAAGTTTGTAGAGTGTCATCCTCCATGTTTTCAGAAGCTAAATTTCTCATTTCATTCAATGAGAGAGGTCATTCGTCCCACCTAATTGTTAATCTTTTAGTAGTAAATTTAAATCCGTTGAACTAGATCAGGCAAAATGTTGAATTACCCTATCCTTAAGAGTTTTAAACGCATCCACTGCAGGTGGATTTTTAATATTATCCTTAATACACGATAGAACGTTTGAGCTCAAAGCAGCAGTAACTGCGTGGAATGGAGTAAACTCAGCAGTTAATAGTAGCCTCATAAAAAAATTAGGATTCAATGTGGTAAAACCAAAGTTCAAGGTCCTCCTCCCAAAAAGCTGGTGCTTTGAATGCCACTTGGAAAATGGATGCCTAGTATTAGGAAGATCAGATTTTTGCTCGAAATTAAGCATGTTAACTATAAAAGTTAAGTATTTGTAGAAGAGAAGATTTTAATGACCGAAAATAATCAAACAAAATAATGTAATTACATGGTGATTGAATAAGGGAGCTAGTAAAAATACGGGTCCCTAGCGGAAGAGTTGAATCTGGCCATGCTAAGGCAAGCAAATGAAGTACTGTGAAAGACCAACCAGAAAAAAATCGGGCACTAGTCTATATAAAGAAGAAATGAAAAAATCTTTTAAGAAATGAGGAAATTGTCACCATTGTGGGGAGATACCAACTGACTCTGTGTCATAAGATATTTAAACATCACACCAAAAGATAGGCAATTACTCATTCTAATAAGAATAAATATTGATGAACATTATTAAAAACGTTTTTTAAAAAGTTGGAATTAAGGAAAACATAAGCTGGTGGCCCGACCAGCGAACAAAATAATAAAGATGAAGAAAATCCAAAATGGAAGAGAGAACCAAGTGATTCTTCTCTAATTTCTTACTTTCCAGTGTTACTTTATTTTGCAGTTACAAAATGATTTCCATTAGCTTCAATCCACTTCATCTGGCTTTCCTTGCCGAAATTGTGGGTTCATTCTCATTGTGATAAGCGTGAGGGGAAAGATGAATTTAAGTATTCACAAGTCAATCGCAAAAATTAAAATTCATTTGACCGTATGTAGAAGCATCTGTGTCATATTGATTGATCTTTTTATGAAGTGATATATAACTGCTAATGAGAAGTGAATAATTTATAACAATATGGTGTGCAATAATCTTCGTCCAAATGGGATGACTCGCCTCGATTTATTTCATACAATGTATTTAAGATGTTATATGCAAATGATGTGTTAACCCTAATATTAGCTGACAAACCATCAGTATTATGTAAATTATTACAGATGTATTTGCTACAAGAAGTGCTACCATTTTGAATTTCATTTTTCACACTGTTATCAGTCAAGTAAATAAAATACTGATTTTATTTAAATATGTCTTTCTGTTTGTATTTCTTCTAATGACTGTGAAGTCTGATATGTGTATTAGGATGTTCCATTAAATATTGTGACTACTTAAATTATGGAGTAAAAGCCATAATAGTTCCACTTCTTCTAAACTCCTTGCGTTGTGTGATTAAGATTAATATTTAAACTGATAAAGATCGATTATTCCATGAATGAAGAATTATGAAACTCGCTGAAAGATAGCAAAAGATTATCAGTTAAAATGGGCAACATGTGATTGATCTTTATTCTTTATATAAATGAATACATTGTCTTAATATTTTGTATAGTTTTATCATTTTTGAACAGTTTATCATGCATGACTTTGCTTAAGATCTGTCTTCCCACTTGACGATGAAGTTATAAATTTAATAAAATGCAGGATGTATTACCTTGCACCATGTTAGATCTGGGGTTTCATTAAAAATATCTTATACTTAGTAATTGGATTGTTGAGTTTTTTAAAATCACCCGTGTAAAAAATGGATACTTCAGCTAGTACTTTTATATCTTCTATTTAAATTTTTATGGTTCCCAATCAAAATTAATAAACAAACACAAATCTATTTAAATATTAATGAAGGAATTTGAATGGTAACAGAATAGAATTTATACAGTATTTTTAATCTTTTTGTTTAAGAATTAATTACTGATTATAAGATGAGAAAACTTAAGCATTCGTTTTATTTAGGTTTAATGGGATAATTTATATTGTCATGCTCTTTTAGATTTTTATAATCTCAAATTATTTTGTTCATTTGGACCTGTAAAACTGACATGTATGTTAGTTTTTATTGATTTGTGTATTAAGGGTTTCACAACCATTTTATATTAAAAAAATTTCTCCCCAATCCTATAGGAGCGACTTCATGAGTCTTCCCTTTCAAGCATCCGAATGTTATCTGGCAAATGTGACACCTGCAGATCGTAAGTTTAAAAAAATTGTTCATGTATTACCTTTTCTCAATTTATCTGTGGTCATTGATGTTTATTATATGGAATTAAATTATTTGAAAAAAATGTAAAGCAGTTTGCATGTATTGTACTTATTAGTTTAAACATTGATAGTGTAGTTATTTAAGTTACAGGCTCAAATTTATTTTTATACCTTTTTTTAATTATTTCTATTTTATAAACTAAGATGAGTAAAAGCATATTTTTACAATTTGGGTACTGCTTCCCCCTCCCCCCCATGTTACATGAGATTTATGAATGCAGTTTTTATGTACGTCTACCATATGTTCTCACTTTCTTATTTGAATTACAGCTGTTGAAGGTTGGTCATCTGAAGCAAGATCTACATTTGAAGAACTTGCACAAGGACAGATACTTCAAGCATTTCTTGTGGAATACGCAACTGATGGAATACCATGTGTACATTTGTATAGGGTGCAGGGAATAACTGTGAGTAGTGATATAAATTTTTATGCTTAGAATGCATCTGAGATTTATTTACTTATTTTAAAGTAATGATTGCATTATCTCTAGAATTAATTTTATTGCATATTTGAATGCCATTGTTTTCTGATTTATGGCGTTCTTGACTCCGGACTTTGACCTTGTTTTAGAATAACAATTTATTGAAATTTATTTGTATAGCATTTTATATGTAGGAAAAATAAAATGAGAATAAAGTTAGAAATGTATTGATTTCATTAGGATCCAGAAGTTATTTGACAGTTTTGAATCATAAATAGTTGTCATCATGAACAATTTAATGAATGTCATGTAAAACATTGTAGGATTTATATTTTAATCATAAAGAAAAGAACAATAAAGAAAAATCATTTATTGATAATGCAAAAAAAAAAAAAAAAATGAAATGTCTTCAACATGTTGAATTACAAATTATATACGAGGTTATGGATATTTTAATCAAATTACTGGAAAAACATCTTCAGTGATGGAATGTTACACATTTGATATTAAAATTTAATGAAGAAATTTTTAAAAGGCACCAACAGATATGATAAATGGACTACTGCACTACATCTCTTTCCCAACCAAGAGACAAGTAATTGAAATAAATTTCTTAGTGCTTAATTAAATGATATTCAAATCTGAGGACAGAAAATGTTTCACATTCATATAATATATGAATAGAAATTTCCTCTGCTTCAAAACAAACTTTTAAGATTATTACTCATAAATGTTCATGCTTTTTCAGGTGTGGTTGTGTCTATCTTAAAATCTTAATTATTCATGAGCCATCTGATATTGCAATTTTCTAGCGTAAAAGGGGAGAGAATTTTAGACACCTAAAAATATAGGGAAGGGTTTTTTTTTTTTTTTTTTTTTTTTAATTAAAGGGGTGTTTTTATAACCAAAGAGCAAAAGCTGTCTTAGCCTCACTCCAAACTTTAAATAATGTGATGTAGAGATGTATGGAATAAGTAGCAACTCTAATGTAAATTGTATTATCTGTAAACTTCTTTTACTTTCTTATACTTGATGCTTTTTTCCTCGTGTCTTTAATATTCATATATTGAAAATGAGAAAGTTAAAAACAAACAAATTTATTTTAGTCACACTTTATATTTGATCCCAATATACTTGTAGAGAGCAGTGCAGTCTACTTTTGCTCCTGCCACCTACAATCAGTTACAGCTTTCTCTTAGTGTAATGTTTTGTAGACAAAAGCAACCATATGTCATGACACATAGTGCTTTACATTCAAGCACTAAGATTAAACCCTTCCTGGCATACATTTATGCATGCAATTAATTCAATTTATGTAATACATACCACAATGTATTACATAAAAATAATCATTTAAAAATCGTATACTTTTATAAATTCAGTTGAACCCTGTTAACTTCATACTAAATATACATACATTGAAAAACTTCTAAGGAACACAATAATTAAAAGAATTATAATAAAACATGTTGGACATATTTAAGAGAAATGTATCTTTAGTTAAAATTATAAATTAATGTTGATTTAATACACGTTGAAAATTTCAAAATGAATTTGCATTAAATTTAGCAAAATAAAGGGCTCCAAGGTAACATAATAATGAAGACAGAATTTGTTATAGTCCTAAGATTTTGCAATTCTTGATTCTTTCTGTCCTTGGACTTAAAAAAATAATGGGAAGATCTTGTCACATATCATCTCTTTTAGGATTCTTGTGGTATTTGACATAGGGAATCTCTTCTGTTCTCCATCAGATTTTCAAGGGTGGATGTATACATGATATTCAATTACTGAAAATGCATTTTAGATGCTTAATAAAGCAAAATGTTTTGCCTTTTATCTTTTTCATTTTATGTTTTAATAGAATGTGGCTTTGGAAATAAAGTAATGGTCCTTTCACAGTTTTTTTGTAGTTAGGTAAACACTTCTTCCCACTTCTGTTATGTAAACTTCTTTCCTATTTTACTATACTTTGAGTTTTTACTTTTTCTTGCATTTTGAACATTTATACAAGGAAAAAAAAGATAGTTATAAACCAGTAACAAATTTACTTAATGCATACTTCACATTTGATCGTAATTTACTTTAGTGTGTGTGGTGAGCAGTGCAGCTTTTTTTTTGCATCTACCACATATAATTTGTTACAGTGCACACTGGGATGAAATGGGCATTTTCTTGGACTTGAAAGAAAAATTCCAATATTTTTCCAACTCAATGAGTTAATATCTTCATCTTATAGGCTCTTTAGTTTAAGAAAATGTAGGGATAGAAATGGTGAATTAGCGTTATTTACCATGATTGTGGCAAATATACTTTAAATCCGGAGCATGAAGACTGAATTTCATAAATATATATCTTTCCAGTTTAATTATTTTTAGAAGATTCACTCTTTTTATAAAGTTTTTGTATTGTTTTTTGCAACCAATTTGCACATTAGAACTTAAAAAAATATAATTTAAAAAAACAAGTGGGGTTATAGTAGATTACAATAGATATATATAGGGGATAGTAACTTCTGAGTATTTTTCATACTATTGGGACCATTACAAAAAAGTTCCAAGTTGTTCCAAAAAAGGAACTTCATAGAAGTTTACCTGAAATATTTTGTGAGAGAAATATGCAAAAATTATATCCAACTTCGTCCAATTCTGGAAGCATATCTGGATATGGGATATTGATGTTGACAATATGAGATGAAAAATCTTTAATACGTAAAATTATGCTGTACTTATCTCGTTTTATTGTTGGAATAACAGTTACATTTTTTTCTTAAGATACTCTTATTTTAATTATTAACCATTTGCTTTAATATTTCATCATCTGTCTTTATTCATTTTGTTGTAAAATTGGCATCATTTTTTAACTTAAGAATTTTTTTGAAGGCTGTGTATTCTATAAAACTTATAACATGTGCTTGGATTTTGTATTATTCTTACAATTAAAGCAATGATGTTTGGCATATACTACAAGGTATTTAATTTGTTAATACAACTTTGTAGTCCACAAAATTATCTAATTCTAAAAGAGAGAATTTTTCTCATTGTTTCCTCTTTGAATTTATCTCGAGAGTAATATTTTGCTTCTTGAAAATAAACTTTAATTGTTATGTATCATATGTTGTGAACATAAATGCTTCTTACAACAATGATTATTTCTTCATCAAAATGAAAATAGGCTCAATAAAGATTTTGATTATCCCACTGAAGAAATCAATTTGGTGAACTTTTTGAAAGGCACAAAATGTGAAAAGTTGAGGGCTAGGTATTATGGAGAAGAACTATTTTTTCTGCTGTAAAAATGAATTTGTGGCAAGAAGGTCAAAATATCCATGCCAAAATCTTTAACAAAGTTTTGGACAATTTGGAAAATACAGAGATATTTAAAAAAAAAAGTGTACGATGTCAATAAGAAATGTGATGCTATTCCTTTTCAAATGCGGATTAACTTGCCTTAAATTCATCTCTTGATCAGTCCAAATCACAGTACTTTATTTTAAGAACTATCACTTTAGAAGTGGATTGAAAAGTGAAGTGGTTTGATAATCTTTCCATCTTATTAATTATGAGCTCTGCAGAGGAATGTTATCCCGAGGAATGAGTGGTAACTGAATTGGCAACAAAGATTCCTCTTCAAGTTCTGAACCATATAGCTTCAAAAATTTTGTCCATAGACCTCATGAATGAGAGGTTAAAAAAGAAGAAACCTGAAACTCATTTTACAAAATGGGAATTCTATGGCCAATGTGTACAAACAACCTTTTTTGTGGAACAGTGGCACAAATATGGATGACTGCACTGTACTTGACTATGATAGTTAAAATCAAATTAACTTATTCAGATAACTAATCAATTGTATGGAAAATTCCAAGACCCTCTTCAATACACTTTTGTAAACTTGTGAAATTTCTGTAAAGAAACTCCAGAAATCACCAAACAGAAAAAGGAACGAATACAATTGGGTGTTGTATTATTGATACCCACACAGATTAATCAAATAAAGGTAAAACCCTAACTTTACATGACGATGGTTAAAGTCAAAACCTAAATGTTATGACTGACACAAGTTCTTCCATGCATTACTACACCAACAATGATGAATAACCTGAAGTGGAATTGATTCCAACTGCTGAGCATTACAGGTTTGGCATTTCTCCTCTCCATAGCAAAATCAGATTTGCCTAAGAACCAACAGCAAAAAAAGAAAAATGAAAACAAAAAACAATTTAAAAATAAGATGAGACTGCGTGTTGATCGGGTGAAGCAAGATGCTGGAATAAATAACAATGGCAATATGGTGCAAGTGTTTTTCATCCATCTTATGGCTACAGCAAGAATCACTGGACTTAATGAAAAAGTCATCTGGAGATTTTCAGTTGTATTGCAAGCAGTTTCTTCTGCTCAGTAGTTTTCCCTAGAAAATTCAGATCATTTTCTTGAAAAACAACCAAGATTTATGTCAAGCACTATAGGTGCTTGACATTTCTGCCAAGTGCTTGATAGGTGCTCCCATGCCACTAATCAAATGTGCATAAAGTATTGATCCATAGAGGGAAAAAAATAATCAAAAGTTTTATTTTTCCCAATTGAAAAGTTCTCAGAACAAGAAGCTCTTAAAAAATTATCCCATCAATACGGAGAGTTCAGAGCCAAAAATCTACAAATGAGTATATATAGGTAATCTCTTAATCAGCTCTGATCTCAGGATTTCAATGCTGAAACCATAGTGTTATCAAATAGCCAAGATTATGTTCTTTGAAACTGTGTAGTTGCTAAATGTGTCTCCAAAAGATGACTCTACAGCAGATTTTTTTTAATGTAGCGAGAAGATGTCAGAATATCTATATCAAGTGTTTTGAGTTGGATCGTAATAAGTGAGTCAACCAAAGATTTTAAACCTTAATATTCATGTAATTAAATTTAATCAAGCCCAACTATAGGCAAATTTCAACCTGGCTAGCAAAAAAACGGAAGGAAAATGGCTGGAAAAATGTTAATGTTACCATGTGATGATATTTTGTCATTATAACGAGTACAAGTTATCAGGTACCTGTTTATGTTGACCCGTGTGGTGACCGGGGATGACAGAATAGTCTCACTGTAGCTCATGCATGTCGTAAAAGGCGACTAAAATGGGTACCCAGCGTCTGGGGGTATAGCCGGGCACCCTGCCCCTGGGGATTATATCAGGGGACCTCAGGGACTTGCCTTCTTCAGGTAAGTATAGGCTTCACGAACCCGAGGTACCCTAGTGATCTTTCTTTCCCATGGGGTTTACTGTCTTTGATAAACACGGGTGACGCACTCCCGGGATACCCTAGCGATCTTTCTCTATTTTCGACCCTCCTTCTTGTCAACCATTTTTACCTTTTTTCAATTTCCCGTCTAGACCACAGTTTAATCTTGTTTGACGCAACATAGCCATATCTGGCTCTTGCGCCAATAAACTTTACATTCACTCACTCGCTCACCTGTTTATGTTGGATAGATACATGGGTTCTATTTCAGGCGAAACTAAATAAAACCAAATAGATTTATTCCAAGAGCTCTAGCTTCTTTTGCTTTGCCCCCATCTCCAAGCAGATATCACCTTTTGACTCAGCACAAAAAATGCAAAGATAATAATCCTCATTGAAATTGTTTTGGGCTATAACAGTTGAAAATGCTATGTCCAGTAAATTGCTTCTTTCCTCCCACTGTGCAGTGTTTTTTGTGACCAAAATAAATACATCCTTGCATCACTTCACTTACTGGCACCCTTTACTGGCAAGTACCAACACATTTTATTGTAGTGGCAGTGGCTCTCAAAACTCGCATCCTTATTCCCAATAGTGTAGGATAGCCCTAAGGACTGTTGATTTTAGTTAAGTCTCAAAGTGATTTTATGTTATGAATTTTTTAGCCACCCAAGAGGTTATTGTTTCAGTGTGATCACTTTTCAATTTTTGTTTACTTCAATTTTAATTACATTTAACTTAAATGTATTCAATTTAATAATTTTTTATCATTTACTTATATTTTTAAATTTAATTGATTAATTTAATAGTAACTTTTTTTTTTTTAAAGCGCACCTTGAGTGGCTAAATCTGTTCTTTGCGAAACTCTGCACAGAATTTTTAAGTTCCAATTTTAATATGATAGTGATTTTAATTGGTTTGAAATAACTAAATTCATCACAGAAAGCTATTATACAATTCATGAGAAAAGTGAACTGAATAAATCTCATGCTTCAATTTCTTAATTCAGTTTGACTATATTTTATTGAATTTTTATCTAAAATTCAAGTTGTCTAATGTGTTGTGTAATGATTTTTTCCTCCAGAATACATTCATCAACAAAGAGTTGGTGGAGCGAGGCCTTGCTGTTTGGGTTAATGACAGTCACTGGGATCCTCACTGACCACTCCCTTTCTCCTTAAATGCCTCACTTTTAAACTGGCCACTGAAGTGCTTCACAGGGAAGAGTGCATAGTTTGATGCTTCTGTCCGAGTCCTAGGAGCTGGAAGCTCTCTCCACTAGTGTAGTCTTCAACAGTCAAATAATATAGGGCAAAGTTTTCTTTTCAAATTGCACTTTTTTTTAATGTTGTGCTTAGTTTCATTGACCTTCAGGGAAATTATCCTGAAAATTATGTAAATAGTTTTTTGCTAATTTGTTTTGTAATGATTACTCTGTTATATAAATATTAAATGTTATTTTTCTCCTCTCTTCCTACAATGTAGATATTTGACTTTCAAACTATCCATTTATTGCAAACAATGAAATGTATTTTTTAAATGACGTAATTGCACACGTTTTGAACTTGCAGCTTTTGTGCAATTGCTTTAAGTACAAAAATTTAGATAAGATTTTTTTTGTATATCTTTTATTGTATCAGATTCCCCCCCCCTTTTTTTTTGACAAAAAGTACTTTTTCTTGAAATGGGATACAAAAATATATATCGAGAATTGGGAAAGTTATGTATCCCTTTTAATTAATTTATTTATTTCCTATGAATGAAATTTGTGCAACTATTTATTTTTGAGACTTAAAGTTTCCATAGAGTGATTTTATTAATCGATTTGTGACGAGCAAATGGAAACTTGTATCCATAAATCCATCTATGTATTTAATTTACAAGCAGACTGAAATAGTTTGGAAATATTTATTTCGTTGTAAAACAGCATTTATTATCTTTTTTTATAAAGATTTAGTATGATAACTTTCTTTCATCTCAATATTTAAAAATGAGTTTTGAATGTTTGAAAAACTACGAGAAAATTACATTTGTTGAATTTTAAATTGTATCTTTATTTTAATGGATTAACAGTTGTTCCCAAGTGTTCCCCCCCCCCTCCCCATCCAAACATTTTTACATCTATTATTTGATAAATAAAACCATAAGAGCTCAACAAAACATTATTTTGACTTGCAGTAAAATTTATTAATTTTTTTTTTTTTACTTCATGTCATATGTGATTGTTTAAGTTTACATTACTATCAAATATTTTTCATTTCTCTCCAATCACAATACAGCACATTTGATTTAGTCATATAAATATATTTCCATCTACTTGAGAATAATTTCTTTTTCTAAATTGTTTAAGTTAATGGAATTCATTTTTTTAACCAACATTTTGCATTAATTTGTCTTTGAACTATTCAACTGTTTTGAATGGAGAAAAGAAATGCTGTTTTGTTTATGGCATTTATATAGTTATATTGTGTGAATTTGATTAAATTTTTAAGGATACTTTTTTATAACTGGCATTGTTTGCATTTATAGATTAGTCATTTTCTCTTGTTATAATTGTTGAGTGCATTTGTATGAAATAAAATACCTGGGTCTATATATATATATATATATAACTTTGTGATTAATTCGATGTTTTAAATTTGATCTTGTTTTTAGTTACTAAATTATAACTGATTAATGTATGGAGATGTGTTGGGAAGAAAATGCTGTGTTAAGTTTTGCATTTTATATTGAGTTCAGGTATATTTGTTTCTCAACATAATCTATATTGTGCTTGGTTTTGTTTTATCCATTTATTTTTGCCATAAATGTTTGTTTAGTTAAAGACTTTTGATATTTCAAACATTTGTTTATTCACTAAGGTGCATTTGTCATTCATGCATAACCATTTAATTGTAAATGTATTGTAGTTCATTTTTAAAAAGAATGGATTGTTTATTGTTTTTGTCTTGTTAGATTTACCTATTTCTTCATAATCATGAATGTCACTTTATGAAATACTTCAACGACCCTAGTCGTGTTTTTAGTGTTTAACAGTGTATGTGTTATAGTGAGATCTCATCTAACGTTTGCATTTAGTTGAAAGTTTGTTAGCTTTTTTTTTTTCAACAATTTAAGTTTTTCTTGTTTAACTTTATATAGTTTTTTTTCTGCCACTTTTCTAAATAATATTGAAAGCTGGCATGTGAATTTTACCATTTTGGTTGCCTTTAATCCTCTTCATCTATGCAATCATCGTCAATAAATGTACGTGCATACTTTTAAAAAATCACTGGGAAAATTTTTGCTTTAACTTCTGTTATATAACTATTGCAGCATTGAATTTTAATTACATTATGATTATGTAATCCAGTTTTCTTATGAAAAGGAGTACATCATATGAAATATAGATACTTAATTTCATTAATATTATACAGTTTTAGAAAAATAGTTATTTTTTTAAACTTATAAGATAGTTTTGTCTTGCTTATCAAAGTTAGAATTTTTTTTAGTTTACCATAAATTGCAGATTGTTTTAAACATTTTTCATTGTTTGTAACAAAAAATTATTTCCGTAATAAAAAATATTTTTACAATGAAACTTCCCTCTTCTGAACACCTAACTCATTTTTTTTTATAAAAAAAATGCACTAATTAGGTTGATGGAAGGATTGCTTTTATTCATTATTACTAGTTTTTATTTTCAAAGATATTGGGATATCGAAATGAAAATTTTGTTTCTAAAATCAAATAATTTAGTTCTTTTTACATAATTTTTTCCCCCAATTTATTTATATTGAGGCAGCTCTTAATAAACTTTATTCATTACATCATTTTGATACTGTTACTTTTCTTTCGAAATCTAACTAAAATATAAATAATTTTAGTAAATATTTTTCTGATATCTATCACTTAAGGTTTTGAATGTATTAGTATTAAATCTGTAATAAATTGACTCATACATTTGGTATATATATATTCACGAATGCAATAAATGTTAAAAATCACCGAGAGTTTACCCAATGAAAATATTTAATTTCTTTATAAATTATACACTTATCATACAATCATTAAATCAAAATTTGTTGCTTGTTTATTCATAATTGTATTTTTCATGTTTTCCTAGTGATATTGCAAGCTATTTCATTGTGTAATTTCTTTAATTAAACTACTAAAATGTCACTCTGTAAGTGTCTTCATGGGAAGTTGCACCTTTAAGTTTTTTTTTCTAGTTCAAAGTATTGTAACATTCTCCCCACCCCACCCAATGAGTTCCCGTAGTTCTAATTGAGTCTTGTTTGAAATACTGAAAGTGCAATTTAGTTTTGTAACTTTATGCATTTCATACATGTGTACAACAGTTTTTGTTCCATTTTAATTTTAAAAAATTTCTGTCTCAGTCTTATAAATGAATAAAAATGAAATGTCATATGGTATTAATTTATATCATTTTTGTTCAAAAATTCATTTTTGTTGTTAAAATATTATTTATCTTTTAAATTTGTCCACTTCATATGCATCTAAAGTACACAAGGATGAGTTTGCTACTATAAGTGTACTTCAATAAATATCTCCTATTTTGTAAAGTTCCTTGATTTCTGGAAATATTAGTGTGTAGATTAATCAGTAAGCACTGGTTTTATTTTTATTTTTCCTGGATCATAGAAATACTATTCTTGTATTAGCTAATTTAAAAACATCAGCTAGGTGCTTTAATAATTTAATTGCTTTTTTTTTTTTTTTTTTAAAAAAATTTTTTTTTTTAAATAATTTTTTTTTTTTTTTTTTTTTTTTTTTTTCCTAATATTCCTGTTTTGAATAATGTTGTATTGTATTTGGTGTCATATCTATTTCAAATTTATGATAAAAATAATTTTAAATTAGTTTCATATAATTTGAAGTGCTACATTTATTGACGAAATATAAAAACTTTCTGTGATCTTGTCTATGTTTCAGTTTTTTTTTTTTTTTTTTAAATCAATTGTTCATTTTGCCTTATAAGTTGTTATAAATAAAAAAAAAAATTATATAGTTAGTTTTTATTTATTTCATACTTTGAGAACACAATTAAATTTAAAATAGAAATGGATTGATTTAAGAAATGTTCTTAAGTGCTTCCCAATATACAAATTTGTTTCACTTTTTAAAAACTTAATTCACAGTTTGACATATTTTATATTTACCTAAAATTTCTATTTCATGTTTATAATATTGCTGTTATGATCTTGTTACCTCAAAACACTGTTCCCATTTATTTAAAATTTTTAAGCTGATGGATGCAGAAATGTAATAAATATGTTTACTTTTAAAAACTTGTGTTGATAATTTTGACTTCTGTAATCTGATTCATGTAGAAAAATACACATTTAATTTAGATGCTCATTACATTTAATTTTATTTTCCATTGTGTTGTTTGATTTTTTTTTTTTTTTTTGAGGGGAGAAATGTGAGGATTTCTTTCAAAGAAATCCTCACATTTCTTTTTATACCTTAATTTTATACTGATATAAGGTATTTTCTATTTGTTCAACTTGTAGGTCGTTGTGAATAACAGAGTTTCTTACGTAACCATGGGGCGTTTGTCATGATTCTTAGAATTTTATTTTGTAGTGTTTTAATGTGTTTCAAGTAGGTCGGGGCAGCTGCCCCCCAAGCAGGGGAGGCATGGTGCACTGTGGGAAGGACACACTGCTTCCAGCGACTTTTTATTTATTTGCACACACGAGTTAAGGATCGCTTATGAATGGACATAAGATACACTTAAGCCCCCAACAGAAGTGACAAAAACGCATTCCCTATTTTATGACAGACGTCAGGACTAATGAAAAGGGGGTTGAAATGATCCTGAAGGAAATCAAAATTTTTCGAAGAAACGAGTGGCCTAAGCTCTAAATTGGCGATTCCTTCTTTTAAATTTAATTTCTTTGAAGTAGCAAAAGGTAATTATGTTCTTATTTTTGAATTGTATTTCTTCGAGATTGAAGATAATATTCAAATATTTATATAACATAAAAAAGTAAAATAATATGTAATTGTATTTGTTTTTTTATGTAGAGAGAGTTATAAAAAATAATATCCACTTTAAGAAATTCTGCTTTTTTTTTTTTTGTGTGAATTTTCTCTCTACTCCTCTGAACAACAAGAAATAATCTCTTCACTGCTCATTTCAATTGACTCTTTAGAAAATTTTTATATTGATTAATATGCATGAATGCGTGCTTCCTTCATTTTGAATGCATTGTGATCTTCCAAAAGAATTTTCGATGTATATGGTAATTCAGAGAAATATCCTTATTTGCTTCTAATATGAAAAGCGTTATTTTACTCATTAAATTCAAATGATTGTCCTTTTATTATTATTATTGAAAACCAAATAAAAAAGAACACATGTAAATGAATATATTACATTACTACAGGTTGTAGTAACGTAATGTAAATGTAGAAAAACAATCATATAACAGGAATTCTAGTGTATGATTTGATAATTAGATAAATAAAAATACCTTTACAATAACTTAATGTTTTAAGAGTAAACTTCAAAAATGGAGGAAATTTTATCCAACACAGTACAAAATAAGAAATTTTTTGTGTATAAGACTCCTCTCTAAAAATTAGCTATTTTTGTATGTACGTTTAATGAGATTTTCCTGCAGAAAATTGAAATTTATTATATATACTTTAATTTTAGTTCTTATACTTTAAAACTTATGATATATTTATATTTATCACTTATTAATATTTTATTACTTACTAATACTTTATCACATATTAGTATAAAAACTTCTAATGAAAATTACTTATATAAATATAATTCTCTTAATTAATAATTTATGTAATAATGTTCTTTAATTTTTGGAGTCTATGACTTCCTTTTTATCATAATTATTTATTTCGTTTCATAAGCATAATAATAAGGATATATACATTTCATATAGTTACAAACAAATATTTTTCTGAGAGTTTTTAAGAGATTCCAAATATTATACAATATAGAAACCTAAAAACCATTTACAGATTTTTTTCTGCATCCCATTCCCATTGAAATTAGTTTACTCGATATTTTCTTAGATATGATTTTATATACGCAGTTTAAAAAAAAAAAATTAAGGAAATCTAATAATTAACTATATGTGATAAAACTGATATTAATGTATATTAGTATATAGTGCATATGTATATCTGCATTATAATGATAATTTGAAATATAATGTTGTGTACATTAATAATAATAATGAAATAATCATGATAGGAAAATTGTTTACAAGTAATAATAATTTTAATTGAAGCTTTGTTCTTTCTATCCACGAAAGAGTTAAAATAAATTATTTAAAAAATTCTATCTTATCACCTTCAGAATTCTTATGAAAACGAGTTATATATTACTCTCATTTTGTGCACATTTTTATTTACATGCTAGTGAAACAACTTTTTTTCTGAAACCAAAAAAAAGCGAAATGCTACACATACTTATGTGCATATTATGTGAGATATGGCATAATAATTTTTAGAATAGTGAAACGTAAAAGATAGAAGGAAAAGCAGAAATCTATAGAAAAATTACCGAAACTCGCCCAATTTTTCATTAATGCAAATTCTACATTTATCTCTACCACATCTATCAGTATTTCCAATAACGTACCTGAAGTTGAAGGACAGGGAGGAACAGACTATTTAATTATTCGAGAAGGTACTATAAGACCTACAGAAATAAGTACAATAACTGAAGACATTTCAAATATTTTTAGTACAACATATCCAGGGCTGTGGCCTTCATATATTGACAAGAACTTACAGTCTTACTGGGTTGAGAAAGGTCTGTCAGTTTGTTCCAACAAACATAATTATTTTGAACAATCGGCGCGTATGTACAACGAACCAAATGATAAAACTAAAACAAGATACCTGTCTATGATATTATTCAAAAAAGAGTTATACGCAATGGTAAGTTTGTAGAACGTGAATAGCAAATATATTCTTCGTCCCAAGGACAAGTATACTATTCCATTTGTAAATTGTTTTCACCACCTATTATGCATTCAGCAGTAGCGGATTCAATGATTGGAAGCATACAAATACGACTACTTCACAGCATGAAAACGCACCTGAACGCAGAAATGTATGATGAACTACCACAGTCGATTACAGTTATCTAGTTGCGTAGACAACCAACTTATTTTACAATTCAATGATGAGCGTCATTATTGGAAAGAAATGCTGAAGAGAATAGAGGCTGTTATAAAATTCTTAGCATCGAAGAGGACTGCCTTTCATAGAGGAAAACAAAACTATAGGTTCAATGAATAACGGGAATTATTTAGGCACTTTGGAACTTCTAAGTAAGTTTAAACCATTTTTAAATGAACGTATTAAAAAGTATGGCTATTATGGAAAAGGTAATCCTTCTTATTTATCTGCTACAATTTGTGATGAATTCCTTGAAGTGATGGCATCAAAAGTCTTGGAAATTATCGTCACTGATATTCAGAAAGCTAAATATTATTCTATTTCCATTGATTCTACCCAAGATGTGACTTATGCTGTCCAACTAACTTTTATTTCACAGTATGTCCAAAGTGGTGCACCCATTAAGAGATTTTTGCAATTTATTAATATTAAAGGACACAAAGTATCTGACGGATGTTGTGGTTTTATTTTTAGAAAATAACAACATTTCCCTCAGTGGTTGTAGAGGTCAGTTATAAGATAATGCCTCGAATATGTCAGGGAAATATTCAGGCTGGCAAACCCAACTTCAAGAAAAAAATAAATACAATATATATACTTAACATATGCAGGACATTCTCTGAAATTAATTGACGTTCAAGCAGTAGAATGTAGTAGTTTTAACTATCCTTTGGAATGACATTTTGGCATGTATTGATAAAGTAAATCTATTTCTCCAGAGTGAATATGGATTTGTCAAAAAGTGTATAGTTATTAAAATCGTTAATGATATATATAAAAACCAAAACTGATTCCTTTGACTATTAGGAATTAAAAGCCAAAAAAAGTATCCTTTGTAAAAGAGTATCAAAATATTCACAAGCGTGTAAGACAATGGAGTGTTAGGGTAACTTTTCTTTAAGGAAATGGAGACACCGACACAACGTTTGAAAAGAGCCACAGCCAGAAATTTAAAATAGAAACCTTTTTACCAATAATCGATCCTCTAATTTACAATATACAAACGCGTAGTAAAAAATATGAGGGGCTTTTTTGAAATGTTTGGATTTCTTGAAAATATTTCTAATTTGGATGAGACATAAATTAAAACAGCATCCGGGAAAATATCAAACTTTTACGATAAAGATATTAATGGAGAGAAAGTGAACTTGGAATATCAACATTTCAAGTAATATATGATCATTGATGATGAGAAGCTGAAGAAAAAGCGAAGATAAAAAATTGAAAAAAAGAGATTAATAAAAAATATAATTCCACAAATGCAGATGAAGACAAAGAACAGTTGTATGAGGGGACTGGAAGTGAAATCAACACAATCTATGCATACACTGGTTCTTCATATTACATAGAATACTCGATGTATAAAGAAACACTATTCAGCTTTTCCCAATATTGAAATAATAATGAGAACTTATCAATGATGATTACTAACGCGAGGAGTGAGCGTTCATTTTCAAAACTGGAATTGACCTGTCAAAAATGAATTGAGAAATTGTATGACTCAAGCTTGTTTGAATAATTTAAGCTTGATGAGTTTTGAAAATGAAGAATTATTAACAATTGATTTTGAAGATTTAATGATTTTGCGAATTTAAAATGTAGAAAACGAATATTGACTTAAAATCTCATTTTACTATGGATTACTTTTATTGAACTGCACATTATTATGGATTACTTTTATTAACTTCCTAGAAATTAAATCTGCGTTTTAAGTAAGAGGATAAATTATTACTAAACATTAAAATACCATAGCTTTTTACGATTCCCCCCCCCCGGGGGTTTTTTTTTTTTTTTTTTTTTTTTTTTTTTTATTTTTTTTTTTTTAATTTTTTTAAAAAAAAAAAAAAAAGAATTTAACGACTGACTCGCATACAGTCAAAAGTATTTTAAAATCAAATCATTGAATGGAAAGGGAATCTTTAAAAAGTTAATTCTACAATAAAACATTTTATACTTCTACAATATATTTTATTTTTTCTACCTTCTTTCATTTTACGATGAGGCCGCGGGAGCCTAGGGTCATAATTTCGGACTCGTGGCTCGCAGTTTTCGTTGAGTCGCAGGTTCGAGCCTTGGCCCCCAAAGACCACCGCGTAGCCGGGAATGATGCACTTTAAATCTGTCGGGGCACAAAGTCCTCCCGTTAGCGTGATGTGGAAGTTAGGAGAGAGGGTGCCAGCCCAGGTATTTTCCTCGTCACTTGACGGAGGTTTAAAATTACAAGGTCCATCGTCAATAGCCCTCAAGTTGCTTCTAATGCAACGTTAATAAAAACTAAACTAAATTCATTTTACGGTTCTCTGCTTACAAATATCAGGAATTTCTGTGAATAATTCCATTTGAAATAACTTATGAAAATCTGTTATTTTTGCACTCAATTTTTAAATGCATCACTATAGCCCATAAGTGATCATTTGTTGGAATAGCTTTAAATGTAATCTGAGTTCTCTGAATCTTGTACTTGGGCTCATTATTAAATATATCCATGCGCGCGCATTCGAGCACATCTTTTTATAGCATTAAGCCAGCATTTCGCTACACTTCTCGTCTGCTATTTTTTAGGACCCTCTCTTACAATAACTAATGTGCCTTAATTATTAAGCTATACAAGTTTAACATTTTTCCATGCAGACAAAATTAATGAAATCAATTTACGTGACCAAATCGATAAAGACACAATCTGTTTAAGAAACGAAGCAAAATCTTAAAATATCCTTAGAATCGCATTTTTTAATTTGTACTTTTGTTTTATTTATAAACACATGTTTTGTATTGCCATTTCTATAACATATATATGAAGTTTATTTCTATAATGAGTTTAATCATTAATTTTTTCAAATATAGTTGCACACTCCATTAATGAGTTTGGAAAAATGTATCATCACAATTGAATCGAAAATACAAATCCAGAAGAAAAAAAATGTCTGAGAAATTATAAATATTTATTAGATTAATTCTATACGTAGATACCTTAGATAAGTTTCGTAATTCTCTCTCGGAACAGAAGGATAAAATTGATGACACTCTTAAAGCTCAAAAAGAACTTAATTACAGTTTAAATGGGTTAATTAAGTTCTAAAACCAATTTTTGTTCCGCAATGTTATCCGTTGTTACC
>BMAW01050861.1:623154-666601 GCA_019974015.1 Nephila pilipes | reverse complement strand
TTTTTTTTTTTTTTTTTTTTTTTTTTTTTTTTTTTTTTTTTTTTTTTAATTTCGTAACTGTATTTAGTAGTTCATATTTTTCAAAGATGTTTATTTATTTCTTCCTAATTTTTTTTCCACATTTCTAGAATTGAAAATAAATTATTTATCGTTTAATATGAAAAGTGTTCTACTAGATAAATTTTATCGTCCAATATACTTCAATCTCTTATAACATTATAGAAACCCTTTTTAACTCCTATTTCCGAACGCAGAAACTTTCAAATAGAATTTTACGAAATTTTAAATTCACGCCAGCTTTAAAATGAGAAATAAAATGCATGAAAAAAATTGGATTGCATATTAGAAGAATTCTGTCTTAGAAATTGGAAATAACTGTTAAGTTACCTATGATTTCCTGAGTTTGGTTCGTTTTCAGCTATATTAACATTGATATCAATTTTGTCCAGTTACAACGATAATTGAAGTTTTTTTTTTTTTTTTTTTTTTTTTGGAAATGTCTTTTTGATCATTATTATTTCTTATGACTGTACTACTATATGAAAAACGTTTCACATTTTAACTCATTTCCATCAGAATCTTAAAAAAAATTATTTAAAAATGAAACATAAATTTTTCTCGTATTTATGTGCTTAAAGGTATTGATTATGATTAAAGAATCGAAGACACAGTAATACTTTAATTTTGTAGTAAGAAATGTTTGAAGAAAATGCAATAAAATTATTCCATGAAATGATACATTACGATTATAAAAAATTTATTAAACGAACATTTGGTATTGAAAATATTTTATTGTATCGATATTAAAAACATTTTAAAGTTAAAGTTTACTTTATTAACAATCTAAACTAAAATTAAGAGGAAGATAAAACTCAGTGGTTTCTTTGAGTGAATGTAGGTAGTAGAATGGCGTTCGTAATCATATTTCAAGCTTTACAGAAAAGTAGAATCAGATGTTCTTATAAAAAGGAAACATGGATTCTCAGGTGTTCAAATATAAATCAAAACTCTTTCCTTTAAAAAAAGAAAATAATAATAACTGCTTTTGTGATTACGTTTCCCCACTCTCATCCTTCTTGCGAAGTGGAACACGGCTAATTTTTACTTTAAAATAAAAAAAAAAGAGGGAGATATTTTATCGTTTTGTTAGTCAGCTTGCTCTTCAGCGTCATCTTTCTTTTATATCAGTATGTGGAATATAATTGCCTCAACCAATCGACACACAACAAAAATCGAAACAACAAAAAAGAAAAGAGCCCACATAAAGAATAAGCCGATTGTATCATATTGTTGATTATACTAAAAATACTGGAATTACATTGGCAAAAGTAAACGCTAATTGGAGTACTAAATGCACTAAAAACGTGCTTCTTGTTTCGCTTTCGTCAAGCTGTTAGTAATCATATTTGTAAATTAGAAAAAAAAAAATAAATGAACTTTGAAACTTATAGAAAATATACAGCTCGCTAGTTGAAAATGTGAATTTTTTGTCATATTGTATCATTTTTTGAAAATAATAACGTTAGATTATAAGAATAGAAACGAAATATCTGGAGTCAAAGTGCTCTTATGATCAGTTTTTTATGCAAATGTGTTGTTTTAAGATAAAAACCGTGACTGATTATAGTCTCTCTAAGTGTTCTGTAATTGTGTTTCAAATGATATTTATATCTCAAATGTGCAGAAACAGAAACTGTGTACAACATTAGTTCCTTGGAAATATATGTATAAATAAGAGCAACATGATACACGAATCATGTTATTCTTGCATAATCCATACGTTCCGCAACTAAAGAGGGCCGCGGTAGCCTAGGTCAAGGTCGTGGATTAGCGGCCGGCGGTTTTCGTTCAGTCGCGGGTTCGATCCTTGGCCGCCTAAGACCCGCCGTGTAGCCGGGACTGATGCACGTTAAATCTGTCGGGGCTCAAAGTCCTCCTGTTGGCGTGGTGTGGATGTTAGGAGAGGGGGTGTGCCAGCTCAGGTGTCGTCCTCGTCATTTGACCATGGTTCAAAATTACGAGGTCCGTCGCCGATAGCCCTCGTGTTGCTTCTAGTGTGACGTTAATAAAAACTAAACTAAATCCGCAACTGAAGAAAAAGGGCTGATATGGGTTAAACATCAATACATTGAATGAATAAACTGTAGTCTTAGATAATTACCATGAAATATGTCTGTCGGAGGAGTTGTTCAAGAAATTTTTTTTAACTCGAAATATATATCGATTAAACATGTAGACGTGTTGTCTTTTTTCATTAATGAATTCAAAGCATTAGAGAAGTTGGAAAACAGCTCTTCCTTTCAATTTGAAGAAAATAAATGCTGTATTTTCCTTTTGAAAAGAATGAATGACACGCATAATTTCAAATTATTGTTTTTTTTTCTTTTCTTATTAACGTGTATGTACTTAATAGTAACTCGAGGGCTATTGGCGATGGATTTCGTAATTTTAAGTCTCGATCAAAGGACGAGAATGACCCCTTTCAAAAAAAAAAAAATGTTTCCTTGAATTATCAAATGAATATAAAAAACATTTATTATTTAAAAGGCGTGTTTTTCTTTTTGTGAAAATGTAGTACTCTCATTTATTCATATTTTAAAATAGCTTTATGATATGTTTAAAACAAAAATTATGGTATTACATATCTATCTTTCTTTATGCTGTTTGTGGCCTATCTTTCACATGTAAAAATTTTACTTAGTGATGAGCATTCATTTATTACTTAGTGATGATTTCAAACATTTATTTTTTCTACACTTTATTTTATAGTATCAGTTAAAATTTACGTGGCCAATGCTCGTTATAAATTTGGGAATGAAATAAAATTTAACCCAGAAAGGGAAATATACCTTATGTAAATGTCTTCTCACCAATAAAATAAAAAAATGGAACTTTAAAAGTATTGAGTGAAGTATTTAACTCAGTAAACATAATTTTAAATCATTTTCTAACGTTTAAACTTTTCAGATTCAGTAATACTTTCTATTCTAATAAACAAGGAGTAATAAATATGAAAATGAGACAAAATGTGCTTTTATTATTTGAAGAATGATGCCATTAAATATATGCCAGGATTTGTTACATTTTAAATCTGAATTGCATGGAATCGTTTCCATAGATTATGTCAATCCGGCAGACTTGATAAATTGCACTCAATGGTTAAAAAGGTCAGGTTAGCTGAAAAATTTTTTTGATTCCTATTCGAGAAGACAAAGTTTAAAATCTACATAGAGAAAAAACTGCGCCTCCTGAATCTTTTCTATAGGATAAATACCAGCCAATCAGATTGCACCAGATAAAACTGTGATAAACTTGATGCAACTGAAGAGTTCGTTTCCCAAAGAAACTGTCTTCATATATTACTTATTAACTTTATAATATCAGCTCTACAAGTTCTGTTGTAACTGTTTGGAGAATGTGATATGATGGCTTTTAGAATAACGATCGATATTGTACATAGGGTGCAGTAGAAAGTGAAATAAAGCGTTGATTAAAAAACCATCTGAGTGTAAACTGAATTATGAAACTATTATTAGCTCCTTAGGTATTGTCTATTTTATTTCATTAAAGAAATGCATTATCTTCATTTCTTTTTTGAAATAAAATGTTTGTAATATTTCGGTTTTAACAAGCAATATACCACAGCCATTATCAATAACCCTAGTGAAAAAACACTAGTTCCCTTTCCCCCTACCAGTTATAGTACTTTTTTCGAGTAACCAATCATGATGCACAATACCACCCACAAACTTATCACAATTCACAAAAGACAGGGTTTGATTGATTAAAATTATTTCTATTTTTACTGTATTTGTTATTTTTATAAACGGGCTCTACATTATTAAGGATTACAGAACACACCATTTATTATTCCAAAGTACTATTTTTTTTTTTTTTTTATCTAATCGAAACTCAAAGTATCCTTTCACTCTTTTCAGAATTTTTCCCGCTTAAAATGGCATTTGCTATTTTGTTTCTCCTGACTCTTCCAATAGCACGAAATATCTTCTGTTTCAATATTTGTAATAGTCTATAACGTGTAAAAAGTTATCGAAAAATATTTGTAATTACAAGCATAATAAAACAAACTGCAGCATGTAGAGAACTTATCTCTTTGCAAGTGAAATCTTTTCACAACATTATTTTTCTCCTACTTTTTTCCACAATACAAATCAATATTGCTATAATTGTTCCATCACTGTAAAACAGAGACCAAAATTTGAACCCAAATCTAATTACTTTATTCTTTATAAACTTTTTAAGAGAATACCTTCCGTAGTACCTGAAAATCACCTCATAAACTGCAATGTATCATGAAATAATTTCCATTTCTAAAATTGTTTGTTAATCATGTCGAATAAAGGGCTTATCTTGAAATCCTTCCCCTCCCCCCCCTTTTTTTTTTTTGGTATCTGATAAGTGTATTAATGATTTTAATTCTAAATGTACATTTCAGATCATTGCTGTTTTCAATTACCAGAAACCTTATCTCCAGACCAGTCATCTTAACGATAAAGTAATCGATGGTATCCAGTAAAAACCAGAAACCATTTTTTCCCCATCAGAAATTTTATTTCTTCTTTGCACAATGTTTTAGAATTTTTATTCTTGGTTTCAGTAACGTGGTTAATTGTTTCCTTCACAATCAAATGATAAACATTAAATTTTCATCAAACATTAAAGTTCAATTACTTCAATAATAGATATGGACTGTTTAATTCGATCTTTACTTTCCATAAATTATCACCTATGTCATCTTTTGCATCAGAAAATGCATATTTTGGAATTTTTGTAGACCATTCAACGATTTATTTTGTCCTCTTTTTAGGAGGTCAATTAACGATATTTTTAACTTCATTTATTATTGAGGTTAAGAGTGGATCAATTTATATTAATCTATGAAAGTTAAGTATGTTTGGGGGTACCGTACACATTCTTCATCAAATTTTTCTGTCAGTTTAATCATCAACATCAGGGCGTAAAGAGTGGATGTCAATTTCAATTTCTCTGGACATTAGATGTACAATAACCTCTTTTAAAGATTTGAAAAGTTTATTAATATCTATGAAGATTTTTTTCAATTAAGACGGGAAAAGAAAGTGTCTACTTTTGATTTTAGTGATTTGTATTTGTCATTGAAACGAATTTTTCGTAATGAATCCTAGAATTATCATTTGAGGATACTTGATAAAAACATGAAATTCAAAGTACAAAATTGCTTTTAATTGTCGAAAACCTTTAAGACTTCATATAAAGAGATTCTATTTATTAAATCGTAAATATATGTAAAATTTGAAGTTTGCCAGATAAAATATTAATGTATAGTATGGTTTAAAAAAAGTAGGGAAAATGGCTTACAAAACAGACCAATCACTTCTAAATGAAACCTGTTTTGGTATTATCATGAAATAGTGAATCTGAGTAGCGTTACCAACTCTCCCAAAAAGTTTCATTGACGTAAGGTGACCAAAATTTTAGTTCTCCTGATGTTGTAAACGCGCTTGTGGTAACCTAACTTTATGTGGCGGCGCTGACCAATTTCAAAGAGACATAGCCGAGGATGATATCTTCAATACGCACTGGCAGCTATCGCACTTCGGCTCCCAGACATTTGCTGCTCTGATACCTGTAATTTTACGATTGAAACTAAATTTTATTATGGGAAACTTTGTTTAATTATTGAAATTTTATATCTTAATTATGATGAGAGGGTAAGCTAATTTAATTTAATTAGAATTTTTTTAAGCTCACACAAAGTCATTTTTGTTACAATTAATAGAAAATATTAATTTTTTAAACTGTCATCATATGAGGACGCTGATGCTTAATGGGTTAAGTAACACAGAACAAAATTAAGTAGTCAAACTCTCCTGAAAATTGTAAGTTTTAAAACAATTAGGTTGATTTAAAGCTTGAGCTGAAATAGTATGTTGCTTAATAATTCTTAAATAGTAGTTATGTACTTTTGAAATATTCATATTTGTTCATATCTATTATTAAAAATATGTTTTATTTACAAATGACCTTAATGTTCATAATAAAAATACATAAATTCAAGTAAGCGATAAATCGTCTGGCAGGACTACATTTAAAAGAATTATGTTTAAGTAATGAAGAAATCTTATAGCATTGTAAATTTTAATTTACAGAAAAAAATTTATTGTATTTATTTGATTGTCTTTGTTTTTTGAATGTCGATGCAAGATATTTCAAGTGCCCATATATGTGAAAGTATTTTAAAAAAAATACTTCTATTAAAATTCAAATATTATTTTCCTTTGTCATTTTCATAGTTTAATATTTTTTTTTTTTTTTTTTTTTTTTCAGTTTCCGACTTACGCTGAAGATATTGATATAATTCCTAGGAGTGTCCCAAACTTGAGAAAAGCATTCTCTTCCTAAGAGATTTCTGCAAATCGTATGAGATTGACAGTAAATGAGTTTAAAACCAAGTATATGTCTGTAATGAAAATGCCATCAAGCGATACACTCAATCATTTAAAAATTTACCCACATAAATTTGAAACTGTAGCATGTTTTAATTATTTGGACTTCTGGTTAATGCAAAAAAGGACGTTATCTCTAGGAACCAAAAACGTATTTCACTGGCCAACAAAACGTCCTTTTTTTTTTCGAATCCACTTGTTACCGAGTTTCCGTTTCCTTTCACAAAAAACAAAGCTTCTTATTTATAAAACTCTTATTAGGTCGTTTTTAATGCATGACTCGAAAACTTGGTCTCCAACTAAAAATGAAAAATACAAATTTACAGTTGTTGAGAAAAAGCTTCCAGAATTATACACAGTGGCGTAAAAAAAATGGCCTTTGAGGAAAACGTTTTTATTCTGAAATTTATAACCTGAATTTAATGAACCTGGTATCATTAAATGTATTGTGAAACGAATAAGCTGGGCTCCTCATATTGTTAGAATGGATGAAAAAAGTCCTGTAAAGAAGACTTTTGTTGCAAAGCCGTTTATATTCAGAAAAGAAGAAGACCAAAACTACGGCTTAATTCTGTTGAATCGTATTCGGATTGGAGAGAGAAATTGGCAGATACTAAGGCAAAAGGTAGGTTAATTTGGAAGAATTTTTAAAAGAAGGCCTTAGCCCGCCCTGATCTGTTGAGTCAAATATGATAATGAATATATTATATTGGTATATTGATGGAAAAAAATATTTAAATAATTTTATTTAATTTATAACCTTGAGCATTATAGAAAAATTCCTAAAATTTTTTAAATAATATTACACAATCAATATTTTTGATGCATTTATGTTTCTGCCTTTTCCTGATTATTTAAAACTGAAATACTTCTTTTTCATCTGCAATAGAATAATCTAAGAAGGGATACAAGAAACACGGACCTCACTTGTTAAATGTCTGTGTGATTAATAGGCGACTCTAGCTTCTACATATGTTGAAACAACTTAATAAGTTACATGATGATTATTTTTAAGAAATACCAAATTTCTACAGAAAAATAAATTGTTTCTTACATCTGTTAACAAAACATCTTGTTATTCTGCTCGAAAATGCACCCGAATCATGGCAATTTTTGTTCATTTTTCATGAACAAGATAAACCTGTAAAATAAACTGATCGTGAAGACAATATTCCGAATTTTATATTATTAAGTCATAAAAACAGTTATATAAATCGTTTCTAGGTGATGCATTAAGAAAGCATCTTTGAATCTATATATTTTGCTGAACAATCTTTTTTTCATTTATGAGTAGTACACAATAGAAGGTAAGAATTTAATTAACCTGAGAAAATATTAAGTTAGTTTTGAATTTACTTGCAAGAAAATGTCAAAATATTTCTAGGTTTTCTATGCTCTGTAATTTTATTTTATAATGAAATTAAATGTGGAATAAATATAACTAATAAATTAGATATCCTGTATATATGCAAAGTGGAAACTAGGGGATGGTTTGTGTATTTATACTGCAATATAATTGACCTGACTTCAAAATAAATGCATTGTTTTTTTGAGTGTAAATCCGTCTTACAAAAAAAACAAGTTGTACAAAAGACGCCTTTTGCTGGATTAACTTGGAAAACTGCTGACCGAACTCACAAAAATATTAGAGAGATGAAAAATATCCCGGTAACAACAGAGAAGAAAATAGTAACTGCAGCAGCTCCCCCACCCCCCGCAGAAAAATGAGAATAATTAAAAGGAAAGAGAAATAAAAATGCAGCTCAAATAGAGATTGATTAATACAAAAGAGATGGGCTTCATGTTTAGCTTTCTTTTGCTAAAAGCATGTACATGAGTATTTTAAAACTTGTTTATCATTCAAAAAGTATCTTGAATAATGGACGTAAGGCATAATAAATTTGTTGTTAAATTTTTTTTATTACTTCACAATTTTTTAAATAATTAACATCGTTTATACAAACAAGAGATTGAACGAAGGGAGGGAAGGAAGAAAAAGGTTGGGAAGAGAGTTATAAAAGGTATAAAATGTGTTATCTCTGTTAATAAACACAAAAATTAATAAAATTAAGGTATATAAAATATTTGTTATGGTCTAGATTAAATACAAGTCTCTCTAGGTCTGATAATCCCGTAGAGGCACAAAACGTAACTTCTTTTCAACATGATAAGAAAGTTAAAGAAATGTATCTTCTTAAAACATTGCTTGCTTAGCTTTCTTTAATGTCAAAAAATGCAACGTAGTATCGTATTTAATAATTATAAATATTAATGTGTGCCTGCTGATTCTTCTTACATCACAATTTGTTAATAACGGTATTAAAATATTCCTCTTTAACAGGAATAGTTTAATATCTTTGAAGGAAAAAAAACATATGGAAATAGCTTTAAAGAAATTTAACGTATGGAAATAGCTTTAAAGAAATTTAACGTATGGAAATATTTTCTCATTTTTTGCCGCACATGACTAATTTCAGCTGATGTATAAAATGAAGTTTGTCAAGGTTAAAGGGAGAACAAAATTGTTTTTTTGTAATTTCTGATACTGAATCCTCATGGGGATATACTGTGTCAAATACGAGGTCAGGGTATAACGTTTTTTTTTTTTTTTTTTTTTAAATAAAACAGTTTAAAATTAAAACATAAGATAAAGGACAAAATAAAGTTAAATGTATGCGGTAAAACCAATATCATTCAAAGATTCAAATAAATTTGATTAGAGAATCTCCCCAACCAAGTCAATTAAGAAAGTATAAAAGATTTGAAATGTTCAGAATGAACAGGGTTAAAAATAGAGCATTTTATCAAAATATGCCTCACGGTCAAAATACAAACTCAATGGTTACACATAGTGGGATCCTCCCCCCAAAAGAGTTGTCTATGTGTAAGTCTCGTATGTCCAATTCGTAAACGAGCTAATATCTCGTCCTGTCTTTTACATGAAAACGATTTCCAGTGAGATATTATTCGAATTTAACTTGATTTAGTTTATTATTTACTTCAAGGTTCTACTGATCTTGCCAATGATTATCAATAACTGATTTAATGCATTTTATAACACGGTAATATTGATTGGTAGGAGACGGTTCACCAGATGTGCCGATTTAGCATCAATATCGACCATTTTATTTCTCTTAATGACCACGTGGGAAGGTATCCAACAATGAATCAATTCTATATTTTGGGACTTCAGGTTATGTATTTTTTAACGAGTAAGAAATCAAGATATGCGAAGAATGATTTTAGGATTGCAATGCACTCATGGAATCGGTGAAGACGATAACATTTTCATCATTTCGATTAGACAAGCTTTCTAAAGCTTTGCGAATTATAGAAATCGCCGCTTTGAAGATAGAACATTAAGGATGAAGAGAGTGAAGTGAAAGGTCTATTTAATAAGAGGCGCTGACATTACTCGTTCTCTTAGAACATCAGTGTAAATATGCTTAAAATCAGTTTATTGCTCTACATAGTCATTAAAAATTTAAATAAAAACATTTTGCCTAAAGTCTGATTTTTAAATTTTTCTGAATGATTATTAAAATTAAAACAATTCTTGTGCTAAGGAGAGATCCCCTCGTTCGCATTTATCACTGAAATGTTAGATATCCCATAGCCCTAAATTAAAAACTGTACTCTTCTTTGAAAAGGAGGTATAGATGGGGGTTTTTTTGGCACCATGAGATAATAGCACCATGGATTAAAATGGTATTACAATACATTTCTTCATCAGAATGAAGCCTCAAGACAAAGGAGGCTTCATCCTGATCTAACTTGTATTCATTAAAGTGAATACAATCTGTTTTCGTCAATGAGAAGCAGAAGCCGTTTTCATTTGTCCATTTTATTATTTTACTTATAGCCTGTTTAAGTTTTCTCTCAATGCCATTCATTTCTTTTTCCCATTCATGAAATTTTGGATCGTCATCGTGAGCTTTTACAGATTGTGGATGTTCGAAACGATATTATTAATTGTTTTAATAAAAAGAGTAACAAGTAGACCCTTCCCCGCAGCAGCTCTTCTTTTTGAGTAAAAACACATGATTAAGTCGATCTTATTGTAACTTTAAAAAATATTTGAATAAAAGTTACGGGTTAACCTTTAAGGCATAATTCTATAAATTTTTGAGAATTCTATACTTCAAGTGAAATCGTATGCCTGTTCAATATAAAAAAATACAGACACATATATTATTCTGTACGAAGGCATCCCTTATCTGCGTTTTCAAAGTGACTAAGTTATCAACAGTAAATTTGTTTCGTTAGGGGCCACTTTGGAATGGTGAAAAAATAATATTCTTTTTTAAATCGGTCATCAGTCTGGCGCTTAACATTTTTTCCATGACTTTACACTGACAACTCGTGAGGGCTATGGTTCGATAATTTATTACATGTGTGCTCGATATTTATTACATTTTCCGGATCTTAAAATTTGAATAGTAAAAGCGTGTTTCCATGAATGAGGAAAGACATGTTATTTCTAGATTTTGTTACAAAATTCTAAAATGTTAATTAATGAATTATATGATAAATGTTTTATGAGTTTATAAATGATATTATTTGGTCCTTGGGATGGTCACTCTGGAAACACACCTGAATCTGTCCCACATCTGTTTACTGGTAATATTACTATAAATATTTTGAAAATATTTTACCCAAAATACTTTTAGGAATATTCGTTGTATTTTTCTAAAAACTGCCTTATTTGCTTGTACGAAATAAAATTTGCGTGTCTTTGAGTATCTTTTAAAAACATTTCATGACCTCCTCTGGTTTTTATAAGCTATTCAGCAATCTTCATTCTTTCTTGGTTTATTAGAAGCTATTTTTACGGATGCATTAGCTCTTAGAATTATTAGTTTTTTTTTACTTCTTCTGTAACCTTATCAATATTGTGAGAATTTATTCGTTCGTTATTTATGTTTTTATTCGTCTTTTTTAAAGATCTGATATTCAGTTTCATTGGAGAATTATTAAAGGTTGTAAATAGTTTTTTTCCCTTCAGTTTATTCAATTGTTGTTTAGTCGCAGAAGCGCCTGAATTTTTAAGAGGTGAATTGAATGATGGGATTGTGTTATTAATTGATTTGAATGTTTGAGTTCGATTTGAATGGATGCATGTAGGAGGGGAGGGGGGATTTTTTTAGAGATTGAAATTTGTTAGCAGAGAGTTTGGATACAGAAGTCACTGTCTGCGAAACCGCTTGACAAGTAGCTTTTGTTTCTATTGCTACTGTTTGGTGAGTTTATCTTTTGCTTTTGGAAGATTAGAAGAGTGTGGGACAGAATTAATGTTATTTAGTGCAGCTGCATATAATACGCCTTCCTTGGGGGGGGGGGGTTCTTTAACTATTTTTCGTGATTCAGGGAATGATATATTTTGGTTTATTTTTATTGTCTGGTTTTTCTTTCGAATGATTCAGCGAGGGCATTTTGGAGAATATGCAGGATGGTCGCCTTTGTAATGTGGACAGAGGGCTCCGAATAGCAGTCCCTGCTTTCGTGCACAGTGAAAGAACATCGGGCAACATAGGTTCGTTGACCACAGTAGGCTTTGTAAGTAGTACCCAAAAGCTTTGGCATTCGAAACAAGGTTGGGTATGAACGGTTGGATGAGGCAATTCGAATAGGCAATTTTAACCGATTTAGATAAAGTTGAGATATTGAACATTAGGATTTAGTGTTTCGTAAGCAATATTTGACCGTCGAGGTGGATTGTTATTCGTCGGATGGTACAAACATTTTAATTCTCTTAAAGATTCTAATATGTCCTTTTCCGCTTCAAATAGTGGTACCGGTTTCGATATAACACAATGCGATGAATTTAAGGTGTAATTAGAAATAACTATTATTATATTGGTATATATAAATTTCAAATTTAATGTTAGTTCAGCTTGTGTAGAACTTGACACTTCTAGAAAGATAATGCCCATTTTTTTTTATAGTTTTAACTTTTCTTATCATTTTCTGTAAAGTTTTACTTACAGGAAATTGCCAGATTGCCGAAGTGATCAGCCACTTTTCTTTATCATAAAAAAAACCCTACAGATAGTAATATTTGATAATTCAAAAGGTTGCAATTTGTTCCATAGAGATGTATCAATTTTATTTTTCAAATGTTGCTCCAACTCTACGCATGGAGAGGAAGTTGTTGGATTAAAGCTTCCATCAGGGCATAAAGATGAGTTTGGATCAATTAGGGGGAAGGGGGTTAACATTCACTTCAGAGTATCTCTACCCACCTAAGAGCCCAACAAAGGGAGGCAGCCCGCCGGTCATCTAACGAATGTCATGCACGGCACTTACCCCAGAGATGACACTGAAGTATAGTAATACAAGTACGGGGTGAAGGTCCGTCGGTTCATTCGAAGCACCTGTAACTGCATTACTAACCCTAAAACAATGTCTGAGATTCCAGAAGAACCCCTCATAAGCAATTACCAGTCGATTGACAGAGACACTCTCACTCCTGCCTTCCGCCCATGAAGAAGCGAGTGTCAAAGCGATCGCAACAGGATCCCCAGACTCCACTTTCCCCTGTTTCAGATTGCCACATAGCAAACATACGGGTCAGGTCATAAAACAGAAACTGACGTAAATTTCACAAAAAGAAATTTTTATTTTTAAAATCCCCAAGGGAAAAGGAATCAAAATAAATACAAAAAGTAAAGAACTAAGATGAGCTAAACTGAGACTAACCGTAAAATTAATTCCTAACAGAACTAAAAAAAATTGCAGTTGGAATCTGCTACATAAATTGGGGGGGGGGAAACAAAGACTTTCCCCCCTTTCTTTTACAAATTTTTTTTTCTCACTCGGATATCTCGGATATATATACCCCCATACTCACTCAAAGATGAGCAACTGAGAGGAAAAGCAGAAAAAAGATGCTAATGGATGATTGAAAAAAGGATAAGATAGTTAGAATGTCTCGGGCCCGCGTCACTCGTGTTTACCAAAGACAATAAAACCACACGAGAAAGGAAAATATTACTAGGGTCCCTTGGATTCGTGAAATCGGTACCTACCCGAAGAAAGCAAGCTCCTGAGGCAGGGAAAATAGGATTTTAAATTCAGTATAAATTTCTTTTTTAACCTTTTGACTGTTAGACGAATCTACAGTTTTTACTTTCTTATCACGACCAGAGCTATAATGAAACATTCGCTGAAAGTGGCAGCCATTTTCCCCCAGTTGCTTCTGTAAAAGTCACCCTTTTTCTGTCAGAAATAGATAGCTCGCTCGCTTTTATAAGATAAACCTTAAAGAATTATTTGCGGTACATTAATGTAATATTTACAAAAATTGTAACCGGCCCTTTTAAATAATTCAATAAATGATAAATATCAGAATTATTAGTTTGTAAAATATTAAATTAAAATATCTAAATTAATACAATTTAAAATATTATGAAGCATTTAATTGTTATATTTACCTAAACTTTTTGTGTGTGATACACCTTAAAACATGGAAATATTCATTACATATATGGCGTGTTTATCATCAGAATTACTTACTTGTGGATTTTGATTCATTTTACTATCAGCAAGAAAAATAACTAAATCAACGACAATTAGATTGGTAACATTTCCCCTCATTATGCAAAAAATTTTACGTTACCCCTACTGCTATCAAATAACTAAACTTTGTAGAGAGTATCGCTTAAAACCCAATCAACGAAGGGTAATATACGCGGACGAACTCAGCTCGTCAGTGCTCATTAGGGAAAAGTTTCGTTGGGCGAATAGGGCTTGACTTCAACCATTTGGATTGAAAATTTCAGACGAATTGAACTCGTCTGCTATAATGGTGCTCTATTCGAATGTGGGCTGAGCATCAAAAGCCATTAAAGAGTTAAAACCCGAAAATATGATATTCATTAACATTTTCATTTTGAACAAAGTTTAGTTGCTTTCCCACTTCCGGAACTTTTGCCTGCTTCTTGAAAGATCTTTTATAAATTGCAAACCATTACATGATGGTAGTTCAAAAACTACTGATTTAAAAAATAACCTTTTATCAACTTATGTCATTAATTCCAGATGATTGGCGCATCCAAACGCTGTTTTAATTTATAAAATTTACTTTCATGTTTGATCATTAGCAAAAAACAGATTAATTGAATTTTAGCAGTCATACTAACTACCTTTTTGATTGAAGTAAATCTGTGTTTCTTGGTGATAATTCTAAGGAAAATGCAACCGAGGAAGACAACATTTATGTACAGGATTTTTGACGAATGAGTATCCTTTTACAAACAGGATAAAGATAAAAATTACTAAAATCTCCAAAGCAGCTATTTCAATAATTGTGATGGTACTGCATCTTGCTAAACAACGCTATTATACAGAAACATTGAGGAATAAAATCTGTAGCGTTCCTCCTTGATGATTAATTTATCTGAGGGACTAGGTAGAGGTATGATGTGATAGCTTTAAGTTTTGAAAAAAAAAATTTTCACTTTTAAAATCCCAAATTAAAAATTCAACAAAATGGCATTCATATTAAATACATATGATCATCGTTAATATTAACCACAAAACTATCAACATGAATTGATTCAATCTTTTACTGCTAACGAAACCAAACCGACTATTTTTGTCGGGGAACATAACCCTCTCGGGCTTTAATCATTGCTAACCAGCCTTTCAGCTTGCTACTTCATCCATAAATTTACAATGTAAACAGTTTTCCTTCTTAACTTCAACCGGATTTATGTAAGAAAAAACCTAGCAAGAGCCACAAGATGGCAGTAGTATCGCCACTACAGCTGTTTTTAGACATGCGTACTTGATTCTTAGGAGGGAAGGAAAGAAATACTCATCTCGTTCGGGTATGATGGATAACAAATTTCATCAATCTGCAAAGTTGGTATTTGACAGGACTTAAAAGTTCGGTATAAAATTAGAAGCGATCTGTGATGCGTTTTTCTATATTCGCTCACCGAATTGTTCCGGACCATTCACGACTATTAATAAACAAATGATCAAGTAGTTGATTTTTACAATATTGTGTTTTAAATGGAGAAGGTTGGCTCGTATGAGTACAAGAGTGATAATATTATAGGCCATGGAGCCTTTGCTATTGTATTTAAGGGAAGGCACCAAAAGGTAAATAACAAAGCTTTTATTTCTCTTCAACTTTTTTATGAATATTTATGATCGTTGTTTATATTTTCACTTGCTAATTGATGAATGTATAAAGAAGCTCAAATGATGTTTATATAAAGTTGATTGTTATATATATGTAGTTTAAGTGTCAAATCAGATTGTTTTATCTATGTTTTTTACTTTTCCATCATTGTTTGTTTTGAATCTTGAATTTACAATGAAGATGTACTCGGCAGATTTTTCTTTCGATCCACTTAGCGTTCTGCTTAGGGTTAATGTGACCTTATGATTATCGGAGACAATTTGCAAATTATGTGATACATAACGTGTTAATTTTCTTAAAAGCTCATAAATATATCTAAATTTTTAGTAGGAGTTGTAGTTATCCAGTAACTCTCAAGAATTGGATTATTGATTTATGGATTCAGTTTGTGTGCGAAAAAATAGAGGGTACATAAACGGTTCAAGTTATATTGGTTTGATTTTTTTTAATGATTTCGTCATTATTATTATCGATTACTAATCATATTTCATTAGTAAATTTATGATTTCATGTTATAAAAAGAAATGATGCTCCTATGAAGCTATAATATAACCAAATAATTAAATATTACGTATAAAAAATTTGTTTATTTATGGTTCAGAATCTTATTAGAATCTATTTTTGATCATCTTGGTAGTGTAGTTTAATATTAATGAATTGTTAGTAATCATGCATTTAATTTGATCTATTTAAATTGAGTTTAGTCCATTATTCATTTCAAAATTAAAATTAATTTCACTTCATGTGCTTGTTCTCTGAAATCAAATATTATGACAGTGATAAATTATCATTTGATTTTTTAATATAAGGATGATCCTTTAGAATATCTTTTGAAACTGCTTGAAATTAACAACATAACCAATTTTGCTCTGAAAATGTTTGAAATATTCATATCTGAATAAATTTGAAATGGAATACTTTTTTTGTCAGTGTCATTAATTAAATGCTAATTTAAAAATGTAAAGAAAAAAAAAGAAATTACGTGATATTATTCCATTCTCATAATCCCAGATTGTCTTGAAATTCAGCACTTGCATACTATTGGTATAAACTTGGAAAAATATGAAATTATATTTAGATATGTTAATTTGTTTTTGAATTAAAGAGCTATAAAGTTCTTAGTAATGCCCCCCAAAACAGTAAACTCCATCTTTTTTTTAATTGCTGTAGAAATTTTTCATTGAGCAAGAGACCTGGAATTGGATTCATTTTACAGCATTTTGCATGTATTTTTTTAAGATATGCAATAAATACTACGTAGATTAAAATTAGGATAAATTTTTTAATTTAGTTTTGAGTATTTTTATTTAATTTTATCAAAAAATACTCATTTAAAAATGTTCAAATTAATTCCATGAACAATTAGTATTGTTGTAAATCCCTGGGAAAAAATATAAAACTTCACTGTAAAATAAATTGAAAACTGAAGCTCCATTTCCATTTATTCAACTATTTATTGATGTTAATACAACAGTGATAACATTGATATTTTCTTGAAAATAAACATGAACAGTGATATGAATAGGTTATACTAATAAGTCCAAAGTCTAACTTACTACTAAGTAATAGAATAAATTTATCATTTTAAGTTTTTTGAAAAGGCTACATTTGTTTGGCACATCACTTTTAAGTAGAAAATTGCTTCTTGGAATGGAAGTCACAGGATTTGGTTTTCTCCATTACTAAGATTAACTGAATATCAATGTTTTTTGGCTATGAGAATGATGCAGAGGGTCTAGCTAGATGAGTTTGACTGCCTAACCATATAATTCGGTGCATTAAGTTTCCGTATAATCTTTTTGAGACTCCAATTTTCAGATAAACGCATTAGAAGTATTAGTTTTTATGTCCTACTTGTACTACTTGACAATTTAATATATATATGTGTATAAATATATAAAGAGTATTGCGGAATTAAAAATTTTTAATCCATTAATTTCAAAAAAAAAAAAAAAAAATCCACTTCACGACATTAGGATTACAACAATAGCTAGTTATTAGTTTGGCTGTGAAGAATTTTTTTTCATAAATATGGATATCACTTAAATTTAAAGACACATAATTTATTCTTTTATTTAAAAAAATATTAATTTTTATTTTTGAACCTCTGAACTTGAATTTTATGTTCTATAAGGATCTTTTTTGATGTTTGCTTTTGACTGAAATTTATTTTCTTTGTTAAGTTGCTTTTCAGTACTCTAAGAAACTTATCATACTATACCTGATGTAATCAATATTAGTATTCACATCATATTAGCAACTTCGCAAATTTCTGGAGATTCTAATTTGAAGGGATTCTTGAACTTTTGCATTTTATATCTTTATCACTTGCTCTTATATATGTCTTAGGATACATGACATACTTTTTATCAATTAAAATTGGAATTTTATATTTAGTTTAAAGAAATCTAAATCTTTTTGTAAGTGTGGAGGGTTGGTACTATAAACATGTTTAACTCCACAATTTAGTCCCCAGTCTATCTTGTTTTGCTGGGTAATCATTTCTTTATTAATTTTTGTACAAAAGTTTTGTTTTTTTTTTCTTCGTTTGTAAACTGTTCTTCCTGTTTATTTTATTGTTTGATTATTATTATTATTTTTTTTTTTTTTTTGCACACACACATTTACATGATTTAGTTCTTGAGTAGTAAATTACAAAGATATATACAAATATTTTATTTTTTAAAATATAAATTATTAATATATTTGCTATTGTATATATGGCTAAATTTAATGAAAGTCTGTACTGAAATTTTTTAAAGATTTTCGTAAAGAAGAATTTTGTATTTTAGAAGAAAATATTTCTGTTTTTTGAAGGTTAGAGATGGAAATTTATTATTTCTAATCAATTTTAAGGAAATTTGTTTTTTAAATAAGATTTTTCAAGTATTATTTGAGAAAATTAATCTTCTATGTATTGCTATTTGATATTAAATTAATAATGTTGTGTATGAGTATTAAAAAAATAAATTTTTACTGTTGGTTAAGTAATAATTCTGGGGGAGGGCCCCCATAGTTTTTTCCACTTATTTTTCAAAATTTTTTGATTTTTTAAAATTTTTTCCCATTTTATGTATATTTTATGATTTCTGGGAAATCTGGTTATTTTTTTTAAACTACTTCCTATTAAATTATATTTTTTCTTTTTCCAATGAATTTGTTTATTAAATTATATATATACTTTCATTATAAGAATTTTATGGAATATGAAGAAATGCTTAAATTCGTTCTGTTATTGATGGTTAACAATGAGGTAAACAAACAGTTGCATGGGTTACAAATTATACTCATAAAAGTTAGGTGATACTGTAAAATGTTTATGAATCATCATTGATTTTCTTTAGTTATTATTTTATGACAAGATAGTTTATCAAATTTTGAGCTTTTGTAGGTCACTTGAAGTATGGAATATGTTTAAAATTATTGTGCTTGTATGAGTAGTTGTATTTAAGAAAAAAAAATTCTTTTGGTGTTAATTTCAGCTTATAATTAAAAATTTTGGTAAACACTAAAGATAAACATTTTAATATATTGGATTATATGTGGAAACCATGGAATATACCTGCCTCATTTTAACATAGATTATGTTCTATGATTTCAGATCTTGTTATATAGAGAGAAATCCCCCCCCCCCCCAAATAAAAAAATAAGAATAATGATTTCTGGATATAATGAATGATCAGTTACACAATTAAAAATTGCTTAAAATAAATAGGTGATATTTTGGTCTTTGATCAATCATATACATATTAAAAAAACCTGTTCTAAATTAGCTAATTTTAGATTTTGAGTAAATTGCCTGATTTTTCGTTGGTGACTTTTAAAATGAATTTAATGATGCAAAATTATTAACTTCCTAAAACATAAAATTCCTGCAACATTTCTGATATGATTTAAAATTATATATATATACTTGCACTGTTAAAGTAATCATTATTCTGCATTTGTTTATATAAAGTTAACTTTTTCATGTATTTTAAGTGGATGTATCGATTCTTTACTTTGTTACATTTAAGTACATTTCTTTTATTATCTTGTATAAAAGGAAAAGTTACTCTGTCAATGATTTAATTTCTAAAGGTAAATTAATCTTTCGTTAAATAAAAGGGAAATACCATTAATGCGTATTTTTATTGTATGATTGTAAATATAAATAGAAGAGCTTCAACACGCACAAACACACACATATATAAAGGCAAAATCTATCTAAATGAAAACACTATTTTCAGATTTATTTTAGAGAAATTAGAACAGTTAAGAAATTCAAACCATATGGATAATCATTTGAAAATCATTTTACATAGCTTTGTTCTAGTCAACTGTTGGAAAGCTTTTGTAGTTCTCAAATTTAATTTTGCATCAATTTCTTTTGTTAAAATTTACACTTATATATCGCTAAAGAGCGAAAGAAAATTAAATATAGTAGTTTAATATTCTTTTTTTTTTTGTTCCTTTATTGATTTCCTTATGATTAAAATGATTGAGGTGATGTTTATACATGACACGTTACTAAATTGTTATTATTTTTTTTAACAATGTTTGTCTGAAAAATAGTTTTCATCCGAAATTAACATGTAATGTCAGAAATAACTTGTCTCTTCAAGCAAATTTACCTCTAAGAAATGATTTTATAATGATACTCAATAGAGACAGATTAAATGTATTTCTACCGTGTAGTGTTTCCATAAAATTTCGGTCATTAATATATAACTCTTCAATTAATCTTGGAACACTGTGTCACCTCTCTGCATGGAACGATGGTTTTGAATCTGGCATCAAAACATTCACCCCAGAATTGGCAGAGTGCCCAGTTCGAGGAAGCGAACGAACGAATCATCATTATGATTCGTATTCTGTTTGTTACGTAATCGCCTGCGTTTTGTTCTCTGGTTTGCGCGAAAAACATAAATAAACAAAGGTAGCTGCTGCTCAATACGCATTAAATGCATTTTCAAAACAGTTTCATATAATTTCCTGATAACTCTAAAGCGGATGATTTCCTTTCTTTATAGCTTGTTTGTGGGTTAAGTTTTTGGTTGCATTGATGCGATTAATCTATTCTGTGAATGTTATGCCATCTGCTTTTTGGCGTATCGTTTGTGTGAAAATAAAATGAAAAATTGTAAATTTTTTTTTTCTCTGGGCGTCCCGCTTTTTCTATAATTCGACGTTTCTGAGTCTCAGCTTAACAATGGATCAAAATCCTTACATGCCTTGTTTATAAACTGTTAATCCTTTTTTAAAAAATATGGAAGCGGGAGGGGGAGAGAAGAAAAGATTTAATACTTAATATTAAAGAAAATGGAAAGAATATATATATTTTTTTCAGTGATTAGTTTTTCATAAAAACGCTTTATCTCTTCCGAAATTGATTTACAGGTCAGCTGGAACTTAACGCCAACTTAAGTTCCGATTTGTATGTGTTTGTTATTTACTTTTAGCAATTATGAAACATATGTCTTTGTTATAATGAAGATAAATTGCCTCCAACACAGAAAACTTTTCGGAATATAGTTTTTAAAGAAATGGTCAATTAATGATAATAGTTAAAAAAAAAAGCATTTGAAATATTTAATTTCTCCAAAATGACATGTTTTGCACTTTTTAAATAAAATAATTTTTACTTATTTAGTGTTTCTTTTTTTAATTATTTAGTTCATTAATTACAGTTTTATTAAAATAACTGTACTCTTATCTCTTTGTTTTATAACTTTAAAAATGTTTATTTCAAACGCATAAACTTCATGTAAATAGAATTGGACAACTACAATATACTAATTTGTAGTATAAATGTAAATGAAGTTTTATGAAAGAAAATTTAATTATACTTGAATTATGAATCCCTTCCTCCCATCTACTTCTACATTACTCTTTTAAAATTATTTTCATTATAAAACATGTTAAAAAATGAAGTTATTTCTCTTCGTAATGAACTTAAGTTTAATCAAGGTTTACATTTTAAGTAATTAGGTATATGTTAGTTATGAAGGCCGTGTCATTGATTATTGTAACTTCATAAAATTGATTTTTACCGCTTGAAATAGCTATTGGTATTTCTCCCCCTTCTATATCTGTATAAGAATGTCTCTATACAAGTCTGTTTTGAGAACAAAGTCATTTAACTACTGCACTAATATTCAAAGATGGTACAATCACAATGATCTGTTCTAAAATGTCTTTCAGATTTTCTTCCTATTTTCTCAGTGAATTTTCTTACTTCCGGTGGCAATTTGTTCGCGATATGATCATCATGAATCATACATTTCTCACAATGATTCATTACTTGGAGAAACAATCTTAGAATTTGCAATTAATCGCTAAATTTTCGCGACTAGAAAATATTTTTATTTAAACTCGAAAACAACCATGAGAAGTATTTTTCAGATTAAGAAATCTGTACTAAATTTTAATATTACTTGCGCATTGATTGTAATAAATATTTTGTTTATTGTACTACTTGTGTCTGCAGTGAACTGTTTGGAATAGAATTACTATGCATATTACATTTAAACTGAGCAGTTATAAAGGGTTTTGCAAAATAATATCTTAACTTTGAAGAGTTACAATTGCAAAGTTACGATCTTTTTGGACAAATTAAATGAGTAATAACAATTTAAAGTTTATAAATGTTCAATGTGATCGCCACCAGAAACACGAACAATACCAAATGGTACGATATCTTTTGGGGTTCAATTTCTGTCATCAAGTGCTGGAATTATAATCCCAAGGAATATCTTAGTCATATTTTTCTTTCCCATGGGGTTTACTATCTTTGGGAAACGAGGATAATGCGAAACCGGGATACCCCAGCAATCTGTCTTTATTTTCGATTCTTTTTGAGAACCGATTTGTAACTTTCCCCCTATTTTTTCGTGTCTCGAACACAGTTCCACCATGTGTGTCGCATCATAGCCGCATTTGACTCTTGTGTCATTGAACTCAGCTGTCACTGACTCACTAGTGGTATGATACGTTGGATTGGTTTCATAGCAGAAGACGACTTGTGGCTCTCGTAAAGCTCTAATCAAATTCCCTGCGATTCCCTCTCCTTTCATTTAAAGATCAAATATGTCCCCCCACCACCACTACCGACGAACACTGACGAACTGAAAATTGCAGCCAACACCGGGCATACAGATAAAAACATGGGATGAGTTTTATATCGTTCGCATTTCTGGTGGTGGTCACAATGAGTATGTATAATTTTATAAATTTTAAAGTATCATTTTTAATTTATTTTTTCTAAAAAAATTGTAAGCTTTTTAGTTTTGTAAAAGTAGCTTTTCAAAATTGGAATAATCTTATGTAAACACCTTATATAATTCAGTGACTTTACTATTATATTTGATGGATTTTAATACTGACTTCTTAAAATAGGAAATATATGCCCAGAACATATGTTATTACTATCATTTTAGCTATAATAACATGGTAGCTTATTCATCAATTGACATTTATGGATTAGTGCTTTGTTTAAACTACAGATTTCTTAAGCGTTTTCTTTAGTCTAAACTTTAACTTTCTTTTATGACTGAAGATAATGTCTGGACTAAGTGGAGATTGTGTCAGTTCCCTAACTGAGGCAGGGCCGGCAGTAGGCAAGGTAGGCGACTGTCTACAGCGCAAAATTTAGAAGCGGCAAACTTCCTTAATTATAACACAAAATAATAATTAATAAATAATAAGAAATATAATCTATTATTTCTAGAAAATAAGAGTAGTAAATCAAATACAACATGAATTGACAGAAAGTCCAATTGACTGTCTTAAATTCATCATTTCCCTTGAAATTGTGCCAAATTTGTACGTTGCTTTAAGAATTTTGCTAATCTGTTTATAATTGTTACGGGCGAAAGAATTTTTTCTCTATATAAAATAATAATAAAAAAAATATTTAAGAACCATGTCTACTCAAAAATGTCTTACTGGGTTAGTAATATTGGCCATTGGGAACATGAAAGAAAGTAATAAATTAGATCTGAAAGTTATTCGCGATTTTGCAGGAAAGAAACTTCGAAAGAGATTGTTTTAATGTAGGATTAGAAATTATTTATAATTCTACTAGTTTTTTTATATTGTTTTTAATATACATTTAAATCCCTGAAAATAATTGCTACTAGTTTCAATTTGTAAAATTGCTGTCGTTGCTCGTTGAGAATGTAAATTTTGTTTTCTAATAAAACAATTTTCCGTCAATCTTGGTATTAGTTATATTTCATTTTTCTGGTTAACATGAGTCTTTTATAATTCTTTTTAGGGTTCCTCCTTTTGTACAGTTCTCCGAAATTTTTGCAAAAAGGTCTTGACCTTGAATAGTAAGGGTCCTGTTCGCAGCGGAATATAATTATTGGGGTGCATAACCCTCACAGGCTTTAATCCCCAGTTTTAGTAAAAAGTTGAAGGATGAGACAGAACATTGGTATTACACTTGCCCAGGAGTTAAAACAAAAATATTGTAAATGTTTAAGATTACATGAAAAATGTGAATTGCGAGCAATGCTTGGTTATTAATTAATAAAAATTAAAAATTGAAATTTTTATTCTCTTATTATGAATAAAATTCAGAATTGTTTAGAGATATTGTCATTTTTTAAGTTTTTATTTATAAAGATATTTTTTGTTTTATGTATTTTAGTAAAATAGCTGATATTGTTAAATTTGAGTCATGGAAAAAATTTACTTTTGGAAGAATTTTCTTGCGAGTTTTTTAATGAAGGTTTTGAGAGATAGGTATTTTATTGAATTTCTGATATCTTTATTTTTGAAATACCAGCTTGCTTTAACTGTTGTACGAATTATTGTTGATTTGATTTTTCTAGTGAATCAAGGGTTGTGTGCACAGTGAGACCAGACAGGGCAGGTGTTAGTCAGGATAGGTCTGTTTGAACTCTTGTTTCGCCTCCTCCTTGTTATTCTGTAACCCCTTTGACAGAAAAATAGTGCAGTTACTTATGCGAATCCAAGGTTACAAGGAGTTGGCATTTTCAGTCATTCTAGGGAAGGAAATTTTGAAGGACAAATTCCGGTCATTTTGCTTCACTACATAAGTGCACCGAGTCTGACTATAGTAATCGGTAGTCAAGATGATTGACAAGTATTTGACGGTCTTGCCGTTTAAGCTATGAGAACTAAATGAAATTACTTACCCTCAGAGAGAGAAGGGGGGGGGGTTTTTTTTTTTAATTTTAATTATTTTTACCCCCCAACCCCCCCCCCCCCCCATCGCCACGGATCTTAGAAAAAAAAAGCTGAAAAAACTTTATTGATTTAAACGTAAATGCTAATTTTATTAAAACACATTGTTTCTCTCTTCTTGAGAAGAGAGAATCATATTACATTAGGAATATTTTACTATCTGAAAATTTCGAGTCTCTTAATCCAAATATGTGCCAGAAAGGAAGTTAATTTTAAATTAACCTTTAAAATTTCGTGCAAAAATCCGCAGGTGTTTTTCGGTGCCCCGTTTCCGCACCCAACCCGTTCGGCTTTGTTCCGGGTGATCGTGTGATTGTTTTGGCGCGAATGGAGCAAGCTTCGGTACCTTTCACCTGATTAAACAATCATTTTCCTCTTATCGCTCCCTTCTATCGGAGGTGGCCTGAAAACAGTAGCGTTTTTCACGATTTCATGTTCATATTTGGGTCGTGTGATGGCGAAAGTATTATTTATTTATAAATCGCGCTGGAGGACAAGGGACAAAACTCGTTCCTTTTTTTTAAGTTTCTGTTGTTAATTGGAGTGAATAGGTATTATGTAAGTAGTTAATGGAACTTGGACTAGTTAGATAAAATAGAATTTGTGTGTATTACACTGCGTAATTAAGGTTGATTCTGAAGTTTTTTTTTTTTTTTTTTTTAAAGTAAACAAGTACAAAATAAAAAGTTTTTTAATTTTTTTAGATGATATTTCTAGATTTTCTTTTTCCCCTGTTGTTTTAATTTGTACTCTATTAATAAATCTGCAATTTCACATTCAAAATACCTTTTCGATTTTGAATGCCAATTCAAATGCCCTCTGTAGCCAAATGATCATAGTCGTTAATTCACAGCCGGCGTTGTTTTCGTCGAGTCATTAGTTGGAGGTTCCTGAAGACCCACCGTATAGCAGGGCTGGTGCACGTTGAGTTTATCTAGGCTTCATTTCCTCCTACCGGTGGGCTGCGGTAGCCTAGTGGTCAAGGTCTTGGACTAGCGGCCGGCGGTTTTCGTTCAGTCGCGGGTTCGATCCTTGGCCGCCAAAGACTCATTGTGTAGCCGGGGCTGATGCACGTTGAATCTGTTCGGGGCCCAAAGTCGTACTTCCGTTGGTGTGGATGTTAGGAGAGGGGGTGGTGCCAGCTCAAGTGTCATCCTCGTCACTTGACCGTAGTTCAGAATTACGAGGTCCGTCGCCAATAGCCCTCGTGTTGCTTCTAGTGCGACGCTAATAAAAACTAAACTAAACAAACTAATTCCTCCTACCGGTGTGGTGAGAAGTTTGGAGAGAGTGGTGCCAGTTCAGGTGACATCTTCATTATTTGACCGTGGTTCAAATTTACGAGGTCTCTCACCAATATTATCGTGTTGTTTCTAGTGCGTCGTGTACAAAACCAACCAACGGTATTCATAATACCGTACGATTTTGAATGTCATTTCAAACTGACTCATTGTAAAGGCTAGTTACTGAGTCATGAATTGACTGATATACTGCAAAGACCTTTATTTGAATAATGGGGAGTTGCAGTATGTCTTGATTTTTTTTAATTTTACGTGTGGCGTAATGTGAAAATTTGGAGAGTGAGGTTCCTTAAAATTGGATATTATCACAGTATAAATTAAAGAAAGAAATTGAGCTTTATGAAAACTGTAACGTATGAAATGTTCCATTTTTTAGGTACTTCAAAATCATGATAAAAATTGTTATAATGAAAAGAAAGAAAAGTAGGATTTGATATTTTTAAAATAACACATCAATCAATAACTCCCGAGACTAACATTGAAAACAACATTTTTTTGCAAATTTTTTTTTTATTTATCAACATAACACCTTTTGTTAATCACCTTTTAGGGTGATACAATCGTTCCAACGTTTTTCCAAATCTTTTTTTTTTTTTCCCCAAAATTTTTCTTTCTTTCTTTCTTTTTTTTTTTTTTCCGCAAGAAATCTTTTTTGTTGCGAGTAAATAGCGATAAACAGCTTTCTGAATCATCGACTCGTTGCTGTTTTTGTTCCATCGAAAACAATCGCGGCACTCACTTGGAAAAAACCTTTTTCACTTCACTTCAAAAAACCCTTTTCAGTAAATACACTTCCATATGATATCTGTGTCATCTCAGCAATCTCACGGAGCTTCACTTTACGATCTTTCATTATAATTTTTGTCACTTCACTCACATTTTCCGGTGTAACGGCTTCCACAGGTCTACCCGAGCGTTCCGCGTCATTTGTGTCGGTACGACCACGTTTAAACTCGGCAAACCACCGACAAATCGTTGCTTTTGATGGACAAGAGTCCGGGTAACATTTTTCAATCCATTGTTTTTACCCATTAAAAAACAATGTTTTATCAGAACACGAAACTCGGTTTTTTCCATTTTTTAAACAAACTACAAAACGACTTTACTCCAACCTCGATAACTCAGCTGTTTCTGGTCCGATCGACTTAAAATTTTGACTCGTTTCAAGCAAAGGTTAGTACTCTAGAAAGACCTGGTTACTGGTTTACTACGAGCGCCATCTCTGGGTTAGTCTCGGGAGTTATTGATTGATGTGTTAAAATTGTAAATTGTCTCATGATTAAAAATCCTGTTTCAGAAACAGGCATGCCTTTGTTTAACTGAAAAACTTAACAGAAACAAAGTTTTCTTTTTCTTAAAACACGACGAAAATTGATTGAAATAAAAACTGAATTTCGTCGATTATCTTTTATTTTCAGATAAATCATTCGAGTAAAATTAATACAATTCATAACATTGGGCAATAGAGATAATGCTGTATTTCTTGCTATTACAGCAATTACAGTTATATTTACATTGTTCAAATAATAGCCGTGGTTCGAATTCTTATTCAATCGACCAAATGTTTTGCGGAATAATGAATTGGCATTAAATGAAACTAGACTTCGAAATCTCGTGATATGTATGTTAGAATAAGGCATCAGCTAAAGTGTCGTTCTTGTCATTTGATCCAAAGCATGAGGACCTTCGTCAATATTTCCATATATTTTTATGGAGTCAGATATGGTTTTCTTTTAGGGAATTTTTCATGGTAACTTTGCATTCGATTATTGTCTTAGAATTCAGTAGATATCATTCTCAAAAACATCATGATTTATTTCGAAACGAGAATTGTTTAAAGCTCCATGGCAACACAAAGCATTGAAAGTTTTCCATTTATAGAAATACGTATAAAATGTTTTATTCATATGTAATTTATTCAATGAGTACTGTGTTCGGAGAAAACAACTTTTTAGAGATTCTAAAAACCGATAAAATAAAGAAAACGTTTAAATGCAATGCGATTTAAATTAATGTATGACTTCTGCTTCAAAACGAATAGAGTTCATAGAGTTGGTTGTAAAAAATATCGGAGAAAAAGCGGACTTAAATGATGAAAATGAGCATAACTTGTGCTCTCTATAGATCGTATGTTAATTCAAGCCGATCTCAATTTAAATATACGAAACGCATTTATTTGTGGGCTTTTTTGAAAATTAATTTGTAAAGTTTGATATTGTAATTATAAGTATAATGCTTGAACTCCTGTCACTAACCGCAACATCATATTTAGTAGTGTTATCTTTCTTCGTGCCCGTGACAGATGTGTCAACACAGTACACTTAAAAACAAGAACATCTTATCTATTTTCATGATGTTTTTGTGATGAGAAAATCTGTCATTTTTACGGACATCTTTTTTATTGTCAAAGTTTGTAAACAAAACTTGCGCTTTTCACACACCTTTTTTTTTCACCTTGTTTTTCATGTGATGCACATGGTGTGCAAATGTGGGCATTAAAAAAATTCGAGTACACTCTATATCTGTAGCTCATCTGATATTCACCAAAAATTTCTTTTATATATCTCCTCATTGTTGAATACAAATGTTAATTTAAATGAATGACCGCTATGTTGACTAAATCCAAAATTTTATTGGGAATGATTATTTTACGTTTTGTTGTAAATTTCGGTATATTACGACTAATGTTTGAAATGTATTGTTTCAGTTCTATTTTTACGGTTTCCAAACAATAATCAATGCTAGTGAAAGTTTCGCCTCTACGCTAGGAAGGGATTGCATATTGGTTGCCAACAGTCAAAGAGATAGGAATAGCTGCTTAACTCTAAATAACGTAGATAAAATGTTTGTAATATCGTGTCATTTATAAAGATATAAAATGCTTTTCTGTTTGCTCTTCAGAAATTTTTCTAGGTGGAGGAAAATCATACACTGAAAGTCAATCTTCGTAAAGCCCTGGGTGCTCATAGGCCTCAAATCCTTGCTCAAATTCAAATCAAAGGAATCGTTGCTCAAAATTATTTCTTGCTATTTTTATAGTTAAAAAAAAGTATAAGGTTATAAAAGTTAAAAGTATTTTGTGAAAATCATTGATAATTGGTACAATTTTTCAAAATAAGTAAGTTCATATTTATTGATAACTTTTATAAATGAATGTCCTAAAAATATTTCGAAACATGAGAAAATGTCTGTAAATAACCTTAAGTCTTAAAAAAATTTGCATACCAACGATTCATGCGTATTTTTATGTTTAGGAGAATTTCCTGATTTTTTTTTCTTCTTCTCTACTAATTATCGCCCGCAAACTAATTAGCTTGCTTGGTTTTTTTTTTTTTTTTTTTAGGATAATGAAGTTGAGCTATATTTAGACAGATTAAAGCGTCTTTGTAACCGTTTGGAGGTAGTTATGAAATATATGCCGTGTTTATTTATTAAAGCTGCTTAAACGCTAAAACTAAGGTAGATTTTGGTCAGAATGTTTCAAATTTTCTCATCGTATAGAGTATCCTCTTTTTTTTTGTAAATTACTTCGACATTTGTTAAGTAAAGTTTTAGTGTATTGTCAATTAAACTATCCATAAAAGTAAAGAAAACAGCTCTATTTCATTATTAATTATAAATAAATTTCAAACGAGGTTAGCGAAAACAATTTTATGGAAAAAAATATGTAGATAAATCTATTTAAGGTACTAATAAATATCGTTGATTCTTTCAACGATACGGATTACAATAAAATAAGTAAATTTTCACACAAACAAAATTAGCTCTTTTTTATTATTATTATATATATATATATATATATATATATATATATATATATTTACGGAAAATTTCAAATATTTCTGGTACTTAATATTCGCATGTATGCGCTATCTTTGATAATTAACGAACGTCAAAACCTTTTTAGTATGGTAAAATCTGAATTATAAAATGCGGTGAACATTCGGATTCACCAACTTGAGCAGGTTTCAGGTTCGTTAAACTATGACTTGTTTACTTTTTTTGTGTGTGGCTGCTTTGGGATATGTGAAGAAGGGGGCGAACGGCTTCTGAAGTCATTTAAGTCTGGTTTGTGAACGTTCTGTGAATAAAAACTTTTTGTATTCTTTATCTTTCATAATTCCTGTTTATGTCTTGTAATCTAATTCCCTAACGGTTTTCAAATATCAGAAATTAAGCATATTCCGTAGAAATTTGAAAAGAGTTTTTACTAAATGTTACTAGTTTTTACACTTAATAATATCCAATAACTTTTTACGTAGGACTTGGATTTACTTTTAGATAAAATTGTAGAATTAGCTAAGACCATGTGAACAAGAAATATGAGTGTATATTGATAAACCGGTACCTAGTTAATTGTTGAATTTGCTAGGTATTATTTTATCAATGAATTTGAATTGGTATTAAGAGGCATAAAATCATATGCCTCCAAAATAGGTAAATTTAAAATATGTTTGGGGCATATAACTCTGAATAATTTAATTATTTCCTAATGGATTTATGTTCCGATTTTAAAAGCTTTCTCTGTCTGCTTATGGATTAGGCAAGGTTGTTTATTAATTGTTTCACGAATTCACGTTTTCATACCTGAATGCGTTCTTAATATACACCATTTCCGTGGGTCCCCCCCATTCAATCGAGTTTGAAATCACCTGCAAAGATATTTTCTTGCTGTTGAAAAGTTTACCAATTTATGTCAATTTACTTCCTTTTATACAGATAATCATTTGGCCGCTAAGTTTCGCCAACGGCCATGAAAGCTCCACTGTTAAGTCGAATAGTGTGCTTACCTATAATTAGTTACTGATCTGATCTATGTTACTAAGTTGATGCGTGAGTAGTTTTCAAGTGCAGAGTCTTTTGATACCCAACATATTAGCATTGTTCTGATTCATGTTTATCTATAACGATGTATAACTTTATGGATTACATTCATGTAAATTTAGTCGTTGACATTATATTATTGCTTGAACTCTATTCGTAATAATATTTCATTTTTGTTATTTATATGCTGAGCCTTCAATATATGGTATTGGAGATGACGTCGCTTAGTGGTTAGGGAGTTGATAGTTAGAGCCTGGACTTCATTTAAGACCAGGCAGCCGCGGTAGCCTAGTAGTCATGGCCGTGGACTCGCAGCAGGCTTTGTTTTTATCGAATCGTGCGTTTTAGGCGTGGTGCCACTAAAGACTCGCCGTGTAGCGGGGTTGATGCACGTTAAATCTGGTCGTGGTCGTTGGTGTGGAAGTTCGGAGAGGAAGGTGCCCGCTCAGGTGGCGTCCTCATCATTTGACCGAAGTTGAAAATTACGACGCCCGTCGCTAATAGCCCTCTTATTGGTTCTAAGAACGTTGTTAATAAACAATCGCATCATCCAAAGACCAGGGCAGAATAGTAGGAGCTGTTGTTTGTTAAATCGAACCTTGATTTCAATATTAAATCCAACTAAATATCCTCGTGTAGCATTGCGTAAAAACTTATAATTTGCTATTTTGTTATTTCATGATATTACTATTGTTATCTCTAAGTGTTTGACGCCCGCCTGTGGAGGTCGTCTTGTAAGGGGCGAGTGTGAGATGTCACTCACACAACCCCCTCAGAGCAGAGCAGTTTCAGGTCAGTGTCCGAGTATAAGCGATCGAGTTGCCACTCGTGAGTAAGATAAGGGTAGCACTTAATAAATTAGTTGTTGTGCAACCAGGCCTGATCTTTGTCGCAGGAATATAGACAACAGTAATACAGCGGTTAAAGAAAAAAAATATCGTAGGATGACGAGATATGCTAATAAATTGCGTGTGATTGACAGGGTTTAAAAGAATGAAAGGAGCAGTTGTTATTTATTAAAAAGTTGCAAGTCTGATCTCGTCTGAAGTTTAAAAATAAGTGAAATTATGAAAGAGTAGGCTAAGTTAAGAAAAGTAAACGACAATTAAAGTATTATTAAAAGTCCATTTTTGTAAGAAAAGTAAAAAAAAAAAAGTGTCTCTCTAACAAATCAAAAGTAGAAAAAAAAAAGTTTAAAAGTGAAAAAGTAGTAAAATAGTAAGTTAGAAATATTAAAAGAGTAAGTTAAGGTTTTCTACATTATTTTTTCATCATAAGTATACGGTTCAAATGTTTTGGAATTTGAATGGTTTGTAATGTAAATGAAGTAACATATTTCAATATAATTGCAGATAATTAATTACTTTCTATAAAAATTAAAATATCTAATTATTAATTATTCTTATTTACGTTTTCCATTTTAAATTAAATATTCTTTGCATTTTTTTTAAAATCATAAGCTTGTGTATTAATGTAATATGGTTAATGATCATTTTATTTTCGTTGAGAATATGGTTGGGAGATTACAGTTAGTCATTCAATTGTGTGTGTGAAATACGTATATATAAATATATCTACACACACACAAACGAGAATTTTAAATGTATAAACACATTTCCACGCAGTTGACTGGTTGTCTATTAAGTGCGTATATCTGATCAACAAACGCATAACCAATTCACGAGACCCTTTATCGTCTTTGCCACTCGCTTCCATTGTATTTCTATGTTCCATTCGCAAATAACACAAAAGAGTTAACCATCCAACTCGGTGACGAATTTCAACTGCGTGTTTCATAATCTGTGTTTTTTACCTGTTATGCAATCACTTCGCAGATCCATTTTTAGATAAGTTCTAAATATAGCATCGCCAAGTCTGCCAATCCAAAGGTCGAAGTGATGTGAACTAGACTAGGAGAAGGGGGGACCTTATCGTTTTTTAAAGTATTCTTCCCTCCCTAGGACTTTCACTGGTGGTTTCTATCAGTTGTTGGACTTTTCTTTGTTGAGGTCTTTCAACTTTCGTAGGATGGCGGAAGAGTTTGACGCCTGCTGGTGTCATTCGCACAACACTTGAAGGAAAGGTATCTTCTCTGGTGTATGTTACACTTCCACGTTTGGAACTTCAGGCATACGAGCTGCTGGTACTAGATATCATTTGAAAGTTAAAAGTTTAATAACTGAATTGATTGTACACCATTAAGAATAATCAATTCCCAGTATGCTGAGAAACGGTTGCTTGGGGATGTAATATTATATTGAAAGGTGTATATATGTGTGTGTGGCTTGCTTTCGCTTTCCAATCTATTGTAATTTCTACTTTCCAATCTATTGTAATTTCTAAGTACTGTACAAGCGAAATGTACATTTTATAAATATTTAAATTAAATAAGTAATTTTTAAAATAACAGTACTGCGATAGATTTTGTTGATTTACAATTACCCTTTTGTTGTAATTTTTTTAATTTTTTTTTTTTAAAGAAATTAATTATTATATGTCACTTTAGTCAGAGACGGGGATATCTAATTGTTCAAAATTTGAGCGTCGCGTGCTCTAATTTTTATGTATTAGTCTTAAAGTGTGTTTTATCACATAACAAACTATTTTCATTTTTTGGTCGAAAAATCAAGTAAATTGGACGTGTTTTTTTAAAAAAAATCTTTCATTGTTTATTTAAGGAAACCTCCAAAAATATTTGAAACAGTTTCCATTTAGATGAATGAAATTTTATAAAATTTAACTTTCAGGGCTCATTCTGTTTAAAAATAGGCGTAAGAGGGGGAAGAAAAGACGTGCATTATGCTATACATAATTACTATTTTAGAAAGAAATGTTTTTTCGAACAAAATCTCTTCCTTTTTCAAAAAATTACTAACTATTCCCCCCCCCCCCTTCATATGAAAGAAGCGAAAAATACGTAGACTTCTCTCTAATAAATTATTATAAATAGATAATTTATATGGACTTCATTCACACACGCACACCTTTTAAATGAAAAGGCAGCATAGAGGACCGCCGCTGTGTAACGTAGGTGTAATAAAGACTTGAACACATCTACTCTTTGCTTTTGAAAGCTAAAGTAAAATAATATCTAAAGCATAATTTTTTGGCTGTCTGTAACAATTTATTAATAGTTCTTGAAGAATTATTAACAATTCATTAAACACATGTTTTATGACCGTTTGGATACTTTGTTACATCATCCTCTCCGAAAGCGGAAGATTTAAATTTCACCGACCGTTATTATTTATTCTTAATAACGGCTTCACATCAAGACGTCATGTCTCGGGAAGTTCGGAGACCTTCGCGACAGAAGCTCATTGTGTAATGATATACGAGTATCTCTGCTTGTGCGAAAAATGAATCCTTTGTTTTAAGGGACATGGGCATACTTGCTGAATCCGTCTTCTTTCGCGCTATACTGTTGTCAAGTTGTCTTGACGTCTCAGATTGCGCGCGACTTTCTATCTTCATTTCTATTTGTTACATAATCTTGTTTTGTCAAATGAAACAGTTGAAATAGTGTCTGAGATGGGAATAACAATTTCTGTCCGTTTTAAAGGCTGTATTTTCTAGAAGAGTGGTGGCCTTCATGAGCTGAATTTATTTGATTCTCTAGAGAAGAGTTTATCTATGAAAATGTCTTAATGTTTACGTTTCAAGGCTAAGTTTCGAAATTCAAGTTTAAGTATGACTATTTCAAGTTAAGTTGATTAGATGCAAAATTGCTTATTTTTTTCATAAGTTTTCTTTTTAAATTTCTCACATTTTAAAATTTTAATGGTAAATGTAGTAGTTTTTTAGTCAGTAAGATTTAGTGATAAATGTCATGTTAACATTTTACATAATGAGATTTTGGAGGGAAATAGAAATAAAAAAATATGAAACAAATGAATAACTTTGAAAAAGGAAATGATTTTACACATCAGATTTTGGGTTTTTTTTACAGATATCATGGGCTGAATTTTAATTTTAGTATCTTTTATTTTAATGCTAATGCTGCAAATATTGGACATTTTTATTTATTATTAAATTAGTAAATTTTCATTAATAAAAAGCTTGACAAAAAAGTATGTAAATGATATAAAGGTGATTCGCATGTATGCGATTTTGTTTATATAAACAACAGTGTAAAAGACATGTTCTCGACTCTCAAGATTTCTGACGGTTAAATGAACGCGTGGTATTTATTGGTAGTTGACGAGAGAGGGTTTTAGTTTTGCCCTAGCTTTAAATGTATGGGTTTACAATCCAGTTTCTAATCAAGAATTGATTTAAGTATCTTCGTAATATATGAAATGTTTGTTTTCATCTAGCGTGTGGCGCGGATTATCTGCTAGATCTCTGGAAAGTTGAGTTTTTAGACGTGCCTATGTGTTAGCTGATAAAGTGATCAGTGTATCTTTAGCTAAAAAAAAATTAGATGTATACTAATGATGATGGATATATATATCTGATATTGGACCAGTACATCTGGATTACTAGAAAATTACTAATAATAGCGCATTGAAGGAGTAAAATGCTATGATGTATTGTATAAAGCTTAATACAGTACATGCAAATAAAGTATCAAACACGCGAAATAATTCGTTGTACTGTTTTGTATTGATAGTCTACACTATTCTATTGAAGCAGGAAGTATAAAATAATTTTTTCTTTGCTTTGTCAGTGTGTGTAAAACCCCCGGATTATTGTCAGGGAAGGAAAGGCGAAATGCCGGATTATAAGGGAATACTGCAGTAATAAAATATAATAATCTTGTACATAATATAAAATATTAAGTATATTGAGCTAAGAAAATAAATCTCAATTTGTAGATAAAATGTTTCGGTTCGTAAGACCAAGTTAGTGTTTACATTAATGTGTGCAACCTATAAAAATAAATTTGTTAAAAGAGAAGCATACTGCTTCTAAAGGCCATACATTTTTTTTTTTTTTTTTTTTTCTTTTGTAAAGAAACTAAATGGATAGTAACGTCATTTTTTAGATTGTGAAAAATGTTTCTCAATCTATCCTGGCTGCGATTTTCTGCTTTGCGAATTGATTCATTAAATCGATAGGTATCTTTTCAACTCGCCATTAAGCTATTTCCCCTCACTTTGAAACTTTCTCTTCGAAAGCTGTTTTACCTACCGCTGGCCTCACTGCGCAGTGACAGCTATTTTACAATGACAGCCCAGGTAGTCGTATATGATTCAGCTGTGATGAAACTTATGTGGGAAATTTCAATTGCAGTTACTGACATTAACAATGTACTATGTACTATGCTTATTTTATTTATTTATTTATTTTTTGTATGAAACAGTGGCGTTACTAAAACTTAATTTCAGTGATTATATAAACATTGAACGATATTGTTAGTTGTGATGTGTTTAATGCAAATTATTATTATTTTGCATCGAAACTACTTTATGTGTATAAAGTTATATACGATAAGTATTAAAATACAATTAAATATATCTTCGATTTGGAATTTACGTTGGAATGTAATATACAAGAATCACAATTCCCCCCCTCCCCATTTTCATACAAATGAGGCAATGAAAATTACAGATCCATTGAGTGTGTTTAGTCAGATTTTGAAATTTATTTTTGTAAAATCTTTACTTTCTGTTACTACCTTTTCATTACTTGTAGTTAGTCCCATTAACAATCTGCGTTGGTTAATGTGAAGGGAAAGAAATTTTTTGTTTATATATATCTAATCTCGGAATAAAGTATTTTTTTTTCTTTAAACCCCTTCACATATTTTTTAACAGTGATTAGAGAACTGTGTTAAGTAGTTCTACGTTGCGTACCACAAATTAGCTTTTCATAATTAAACCGAAATCTAAAATTAATAATATTATAGACATTGCAATAAAACTATACATCAAGTTAATGGCAATGAATTTGAATTGTGAACTCCGGTCAAATGATTGCGATGCCATTGCTTACCCTTTTTCTGAAGTGCAACATGACACCATGCGGGCTCTTTGAGGCTCACATATATATTAAAGCAAAATTGCCGTCATTATTTCTCGCGACGATTTTAAATGAATTAGATTTTCCATTAAAAATTAAAGGAAAGTTATTTTAAAAATTATTTTGTTCGTTTTCTGAAATTTTTTAAATCAATACAATTTTTTTGAAAGTCTTTCATGCATGTATTTATTTTATTAATTGTTTTTAATTTTGGTTTATTTTTAGAAATACTTTTCAATTTATATTTTATTCTTATTTTCGAGTGCCCGGAATTGTGCGCAATCAGACACCAAAATTTGCTATTGAATTATCGATTTGTCATCATGTCAGTCATTCACCGAAGTGGCTAATAGGAATGACCTCGGCGGTTTTGAAAACACAAGCAGTGTTTGTTTGAAAATAGCTTTTTTTACAATGCTAATAACAGGATAAACGCATTCTTTTGAAATGCGCTTTATATTTTTTCTCTTTCTGATCAGGTATCTGTTTATGGAAAGTAAGGGAATCTTTTATCCCTGTTATGGTTTTGCGAATACTTTTACGCGTCAATCATATTTTTTTCTCTCTTCTTAACCAATGTTTTAGAAATTCGTTTCCAAAAGTGTGTTAAAAACACGTGAAATTAGCTGTTTGCATTATATGTTTTTCTTTTGTATCCAAAACGTTAGACTTGCAGTCAATTTTCCTTTATCCCCCCCCCCTTTGTAATCGTGCTATGCCACTCCTCCTCGCTCCCAGCTCATTTTTTTTTTTTTTGAAATAGGCTTTTGTTCTTGCGGGGTCAATATCTTCTTCCTTTCCACTTTCACCCCCTACTTATTATTTTGCTCTTTCGTTACGTCACGATGATCGAACGTCGGTAGGGGGCGCTTGAATTCTCCCCTGCCAATTTTGTCTCCGAAACTCTTCTTGCTTTTTTCGCACCCAATTTTGGCATGAGTATAAATTAGTGAGACGAATATTTGCTGTGAATCCTTGTAGAGTTCAAAATAAGGGAGGGGAAGAGAATAAATAACCTTGGATGAAAGAAATGGTTGACTGAGAAGGATCATACGGTTTTTTTTCGATATTGATCAAATTTTGCTTTTAAGAGACGATTCATTTTTATTAGTATTCTTGTAGAATTAAATTTGATCATATTTTATGAATTGTTCATTCGGTTAGGAAATCACCTTATTCATTAAATGTTGACTATTTCTTTTATTCTTTCAGTCATTGTTTTACACACACACGTGATATTTTTGAAAACACTCAGTTTTCACCATTTTCCCAAATGCTCTAGCAGATGTAACAATTTTTTAGAATCTCTTTTTGCCCAAAAGGTACGCTTTTAATGAGTTTTTTTGTATGCAATTCGACTTTTTTTTTTGAAGCTTAAAAAAATTTCGAAGCCGCATCAGCTTTTGTTGTATGTGTGTGGTCGGTACAGTGCAAAGAAGGAATTACCCATGAGCACGAAATTTGGTACGCTGAAACTGTAGGTGCTGATGGTGTGCACCTCGAAGATAAATTTTCGATTTTTTTTTATTGATTTTATTTTTGCAATAAATGTTGAAATGATAGATATGCAAGATTTTGTCCTCACTGCGCATACGTCAACATTCAAATGTTGCTACATGACATCATGTTTTATCTTTGGCTCCTCTACGCATAGCTTTGGCTTATACTGTCACGTGACGTCATGATCTATTTTGTTTTTAACAATTTATTCGCATTGGAGTTTTTTGAGATCTTTATATGTATATATTATTTGTTCTTTGAAGCAAAGTTACGATTTTGTTTCCAAAGCATCATCGCAAAAAAGTATTTTCAAAGGGTAAATTTTAATTTTGGCTGTATGGTTTGTGTGTTCTGAGTACCTTACTTCAAATAATGCCGTTTATTCAACGTGATACTAGAGCTGATAATATTACTTCCAAATCAAACTTGCGTGATACATGGAAAGTTTAGAATGATAATACTGAAAATAAGAATAGAAACGATAATACCGAGGAAGACAAGCTGTGTTCGTAATCGGCAGTTATGAAAATTTTATACTTTTTTGCTCTGAATGGAAAGTATTATTTTGGTTAATGAATTCTATTTTCGAGATTAGAATTTACCGATTACAATTATGTGCTGAATATTTAATGATTTCCTAGACTTTTTCATTATAACCACGGATTCTACTAAAAGCCAACATATAAAATCTGTTTTGGGTGTTACTCAAAATGCCTCTTTTACTTAGGTATTAAATATCAGCAATTCTATTTTGACACAGTCAAATCCGGTAAGTTACTCTACTTTATCTGCGCTTCAAACATACTCTATTAAGTTACCGAAAATTATTCATAGACTAGTTTACAAAATTGTCATGCAATCCCATTATAATAATTAATTTATTTTACTTTGGGTTCCGGTACACCCAAAAATATTTTGGAATGAGCAAGTCGATAAACTTGAAAAATCGGTATTGGAATTAAAGTTGTACAAAAATTGGATTGTTCCGGAAGACATCTATTCTAACATTTATCAAACAGAATGCGAAAATCCAACAATAATTTTTATTCCAACTTATAATTTGAAATTTTAAGGAGCGTCCCAAACGTAAAAGTTATATCCAATTGGACGACAAACAGAAGAAAAATTCTAAACGCTCTAATTTTCAGCAGAATTGTCATTACTCTTGGACTATATTTTATTTACCGGATAATGCGATGCGTAATATTTGCAGCATGCCAATGATCTTGAACATATTCTATTAGTCTGCATGAAATATCACTTTCAGAGAACTTTTGGATGAAGCTGCTATAATTGTAAAAGTGTTTGTAGTATTTTTTTTTTTTTTTTTTTTTTTTTTTTTTTTTTGCAAAAGATGGAATCTTTTGGTATTTATTAGTCTAAAATAAGAATATTGAAAGAGGTAATAGTCTCTGTTGCTCCAGATCCCTCATAACCAAACTCTTTTTATTGCTTGTTAATATTTCTTCTAAGTTTAATGCTATAATTATTTATTACTTGTGGAGGTTAACTATTATTTAATTAATGATCATTTTGAATCATTTTTAATTACTATTTCGGATAGTTTGTTGATCACGCATGGCTTTGCTTGCGAGCTATCTTTGCACCACAAAAGTAAACTGTAAATATAATAAAGTTTCGGAAATGTTGGCTTGCACCACGTTAGATATGGGATCTCATTAAAAATATTTTACCATGTCAGCTGGATTGTTGAGTTTTTAAATTTTCTCGTACGAAGAACGGGCACTTCAGCTAGTTTTAATAATGATAATTTGCCAATTAATGTAAATGAGAAAGGCAAAGAAGTGTATTGACCTGGATTTAAATTTCTTCGCCAAAACAATACAATGCATCACTTAACAATCGAGTTTTTTTTTTTTTTTTTTTTTTTTTTTTTTTTTTTTTTTTTTTTTTTTATTTAAAAATTAGTAGTTTTCTTCAACATTTCAAATCGAATTATATTGATATCAAATTGTCTCCTTGTTTTAAATACAACTTTTTCTTCTGCGGTAAGAGCGCAAAGAATAAAGATATACAGCAATATGAATTAAGTTTTCGAATGGCTTTCTATAATGTATTACCTTTCTTTAGATTAATATCAGGGGAACTTGCTTTAAGCTGCTCCTATTTTAATGTAAACAATTTACCTCCTCGTAATAACTGTTGTATGTATGTATGTATGTATATATATATAGAGGGAGAGAGAGAGTTAAGAATAATTAGAATGTCTTCTAAATATATTTGTCAGTAATTTTAAATTTTGTCTCATCAATTCCATCTTTCATTTTACACATCCTTCTTTACATTTTTTTTTTATCAACCACGTACTCTTTCTGATCAAAAGAACGGTTGAAAAGAGATCGTGAGAGAGAGGCTTATGATCTCTTGATTTTTCTTATCCAGTTTAAATTGATGATTTATACTTGAAGCAGAAAGGCAGACGTCGTAAAACATCATGCTCTTTTATTTAAAGGTGTTTTTTCCAGTTGACTGAGAGGTTTCTTTTTTTAGAATGCGGTATAGGATGTATGCATTGTTGTTTGAGAAGCATCCGGTTCAAATCTTGTAAGATTCAAAATGCCATTTTCTTCTGCGAATATGGAAATATATTTTTGATGCAATGTATAGAACAAAGAAGCATTATCTACACAACTGATGTCCAACATTAAAAAAAAAAAAAAAAAAAAAACACTTCTTACATTTCGTTTTAAAATTTAAAGAAGAAAAATATTGATAATAATTTCACTTAATTAGCATTGTGGAGGATTTTTTATAACTCTCGAAGTTATAAAGAAACAATTTTATGAGAATGACATGTTATGCAGGATTTGCTGTTATGTAAAGAACTTATCTTTCCATTGGTTAATTTACTTTTGTGCTGTATACATATTCTGTTTGTTGAGGATTTTTATTTTGAAATTATATCGATATCTTTTGACAGTGACATTAACTCCCAAAATTATGTCAGTGTATGTGTTTGTGCACATGGTTGAAGTTTAATTTATTTTTTTGGAATTTTTGCATTTTTCAAAATCAGCAAATTTTGTCCAAAGCGTGTTCTGAAAGGGGGAGAAAAGTGAGAGAGCATTTTACTATTATTATTTTTATTTTGGATGTTCAGTGTTCTTTTACTTAACATGTACACTTTTAAACAAACGATTTTAGAACATATCTGGTATTTTCCTTATGAACATTGATATGCTATGCGAGCCTTTTGTAGAGTTGCAAAAATATAAATAGGATTACATTAAGAAGCAGTTCTCTCTCTTTGTAATTGTATTGTTGTCGATAAAATCAACTGAAGTTATGATTGACTCTCAACAATGTTTATGAAATAAAAGGGTTTTTTTTAGAAAAGGGCGTTTTATTGTAGTTTAGCCTAATATATTCTCTCGAAATTTCTTTACCTTGTGATAAATATTTTGGGAATAAAAATTTATTTTTATTTCTTCATATTTTTTACAAACATCATTGTCAAATTGTATTAACTTTTTAGGGAAACTTGTTTTTGCAATTTTTTTTCCCGCCATAGTTTTAAAATCTGCTTTCCCTCTTCTATTTTTTGTAACTAATCTTCGAGATTTTTGTATAATAAATTCCGCGTGATATTACTATTTATTTTAACATATTCTGAACATTATCAACAAATCAAGCGGTGACGACGATTTGGAGGAGTAAGGGAGCTTCCCTCCTCATTTTCGGGGGAAAATCAAATTTTCATTCCATTTTGACCGTCTAAAACTAGGAATTATAAACAAGCATTTGTATAAATCCTGTTGTCCTATCACCTAATTATCTTTATTTTTTTTAATTATTAAAAACTTACTAAACAGAAATATACACAAAATGTACTGCCGTTCATTCGTGGCATGGTTGTTATACTCGTGCATCACGGGTAACTGTAAAACACCATTGCAAAATGTGAAGACTTGCACACTATTTGTAGCAGGCGCTATGAGGGAAGGTAGCTTCGATGAATTGAAGTATGGAATTCTACGTCAGGCGAAGTATAGACACTTGCAGCTTTTTAAAAACAGAGACACTAAACAAATGACTGAGAAGTTAATTTTACAGTGTACATGTTTTTTATGTATTGCTCTGAACTCCTAATTAAATACTATTTAGCTCAAGCAATCTATAAGAGTATTTTTTTTTAAAAAAAAATATTTCCCTGTATATTTTATGGTGTGATGTGGGTATAAAACATTGCTTTGAATGAATTCACTGCTTGGATTTTAGCAAATTATTTTACACCAGTCATACTTATTTAAATGAAATTATCACTGATCATTTTTTTTACCTTTTAAAATTCTTTTTTTAATGGGAATGCATGTGTAATATTGTTCCTTTGATAAAAATTATATTGTATAATATTAATAAAATTTTCAAAAAAAAAATTATACTTTAGTATTAAACCTAAACCATAGTAAAGTTAGTATAAACTGTCAAATGTTATTTATCTGTCAAAAATCTCTCAGAAATATTGAAAAACTTACTGCTCCCCCCCCCCAATTTTTAATTCCCAGTCGCACCCACTGTAATCAATCAATATAATTTGTCCTATTGGATCAATCTTTTTCAAGAAATAGTTGTTGAAAATAGTTCGATGAAAAGAATTGATCAAAAAATTTTATAACCCTAACAATGAATTATGAAATGTATTAAAGGCTTAAAGGGTAGAAAATATTTATTAATTCAATAATTTATACGTAGAAACAGTAAGTTGGAATTTAGACCACTCTTAACGTAATTTTTAATGAAATATTTAGGAATTATCTTTCTTTTCATATTCATTGTTAAAATAGTTTTTTTTTACTGTAATATTTTCAACTCCTTACCCTTTTCCGACTTTTATTTTGACCATATAGATTTTTTCTGAAAGGCTGTTTTCTACTTTTTAGTACACAAATAAAAATGTTTTTTTTTAATCGCTATGAAAAATAAAATAAAATTTGAAAAATTATATAATCATGTATTTCTAAAAAGAATAATATTGAAATTCTTATTGAATGGCAAGTGAATTTTGAATTCCAATCTTAGTTGTACAAAAAACGATAATGTGAATT
>BMAW01050861.1:566191-623144 GCA_019974015.1 Nephila pilipes | reverse complement strand
AAAAAACGATAATGTGAATTTAGGGAGGCTGTTGGTCATTTTAATAAATTTGATCTCAAAGTCCGCATTTGGTGTGAATATTTGGAGTGTAAGTATCACTTTGAATATCAACCTCATCCAACGTGGTTCAATATTATGAGGTTTGTTTTCAGTAGTCAATCTATATCCTATTGATAAACACAGGTGACGCGCGCCCGTGATACTCTAAAGATACTTCTCTGTTTTCGACCTTTATCAATCGATATTTTTACCTTTTTCCTATTTTTCTCAACACGAAAACACAGTTGCACCTTGTTTGGCGTAGCTTTAGCCAGATTTGGCTTTTGCTCTATAACCTTCAACTTCCACTCACTCATTGTCAAATCGAAAGCTGCAACGAGGAGATATGAAACTTAAGCTGTCTTGGAAACTACGCTGTCTATTCGACTATAGTTTGATATTTAGAAATGTAGTGATATTATTTAAATAAAATTACAACAGAAGAATGTAAATTAATCAATTCTTAAAATGTGAATATTCAGAATTCTGAATGGGGAAAAAATTGCATTCCTTGTTGTTATTATTTTGATTTTATTCATTTCGTTAAATAAGTACTTGCGTCATTTTTACCCTCACTTAGCACATTTTTTAAAAATTTTACAGTTTCATATGAAATATCTTTTGAACATGTTTGCTAAATAAAATAAACTGTTCTTTATATAGTACAGTCTTGAAACTGCGCTGATAATTTTGTTTCCAAAGAAGCTTCATTTATATTTTTGTTTTTCTTACGAATGGTACAAAAGCATTATCTCTTCGGGATGTTTCACTTATGTCAAAGAGCGTGACCCAAACTCGGAACACTAAATCAGTATTATTACATATGTGTGTGGCTATGACACACATCATTGGGTCAGTTAATGCAACCAATTTAAAATGTTTTTTTCCCCCCTTATCTGAAAAAATATTCTCAGTCTAACAGTTGAAGGGTTATATATAGTTCTTTTAAAGACGTAAAAGGTAATTTAAATATAATAACCTCGCGAGAGTTAAAGACCCTTATATTCAATTATAACTTCCTGTACAATTTTTCGCCCGTCTAATGTCTTTTCGTCTTTCTTCCTTTTGTCTTTTTCTGTCCGTTGACTTGGACCCTGACTGACATCGGTTACCAAATGTTATTATAGCATTTATTTCATCATCCTGACCTAATGACTAGATTTTTAATTTGACGTTAAGGCACTGTAGAATTTATTTGTATTATTGAAAACCTTCCTGCAGGCTACTGACTCGGGAATTTTGTTTTTTTCATTGTCGTTTTTTTTGTTTGGTTATGTGAGTGTGTTCATTCTAGGTGGGTTTAGTAAGAGGACTGTTCTTGTCATTTAGATTCAAACCTTACGAAACATAATTTTTTCGGTCATTTTATTAAAGGTAAGACTAATTTAACATTTTAGGTTCTAAAAACAAGAAGGGTCTTTCTTTGCCTTTTTTGAACCATTTCGTACAAAATAAATACGCTTTCCCTTTTTATGAAGTGGTCGCGGTAGCCTAATGGTCATGGCCGCGGATTCGCTGCAAAATACCGCCAAATAATTCCTGTCTCCAAGAGTGGTTTGACTAAACTGTATTCCAACCATTTAATTTACCGGATTAATTAATTTTAGTTAGTTTTAACGTTGTTATGTATTTCACTTGGTGTGTGTCTGTATGTATGTGTATCAGTGTGTTATCAAATTGTCTATCGTTAATTTAACCAACTTCCCACTAAGCTAGAGCTCTGAAATTTTGGGAACCGTTCTTATTTGCCTTACAATGCAATATTTAGATAGTTGCGACCAGTTTTAACTAATATTTTAATAATTTTTTTTAATAAACTTTGCCACCATATAAAAACGTTGTTTTTAAAAACGTTGGTTTTTATTTCGAATTATTTTAATTGTATTTTTGAGTAATTTTAATTTGCATTGATGTTTTGTGAGTGGTTATTCATTATTTTTGCTTTCGAAATGCGTCAGCTGTGGAAGCGGTCATGCTATAAAACAATACATATTGACCAGCGGAAATCGAGAATTGTTATGCTTTTCATGTTCTATGAATTTATGTCGTATACATTTTCTTTTTAAATTTTATTCCTGGAATATTATGTATGTAGTTTTTACACTTCAGAAAGTATTTGGAGCACTTATCTTACAGCCAACAGTTACTCATCTTTAAAAATATTTGTATTTTGTGATGCGTTCTTCGTCACGTGTTTTTAAGATTTTTTTTTCCTTTAGCGAAGAACAATTACGGCATCAATACAATATTTCGATATCATATAGCTGTTAATTAAATTCAAGGATAATCTTAAATAACCAAGCTATTTAAAACAACATCGCATACGCATACATTAAGTACTTAATTACAAATGCATTCGCCATTACATAATTAATGAACATCTTATACATGAGATGTTTATTAATTACACAATGACGTATAACACTTTCGCGACATTACGAGTTTTTTCCCCCCTGTAAGCATTTCAATTTTATTTATGATCATTATGTACTGATATGCCATAAATAGCCTAATTAGTTTAGTGAAAGTTATCTAAAATGAGAGATAAGAAATGAGTTCATCCGACTGACGGTAAGTTCTTGAAGCAGAGATGGCCACCGAACTGGGATAAAACACAATTAATTTTAAAACATTTATAAATTAAATAAAAATGGTCAAATAAATTAGGAAGGGCCGAGGAAGTCAATTACACATAAGAATCAAAAATGTGTTCCATTTCTTCAGCTCGCCCATCCATTACAGAGCTTCAGTCGTGGCTTTGCTAGGAAGTCGCCTCAGCGGCACAATGGTTAACGTAACTAAGATTCAAACCTGCTGTTGTTGGGAGGTGTTTGAATCAGAACGAGTGATTTGTCTTCATGCTCCTATCCATTCCTTTTCAGATTCTCAAATTTCGATCCAAAGTCGACAAGTACTTGAACATTAGATGCTGTCTTGAAATTTTGCTAGTTGCAACTCAAAAATCATCAGCTCGTCACTTGACTGAAATTCAAAATTACAAAGTACATCGCCAAAATGCGACGTTAATAAAACCAAACCACTCCAAATTATCATATCGAATCCATTGGAAACTATTTAATTCCTAAGTATTGTAGACTACTACATCCTGCTTAATTATTTTAATTGTTAGTTCCGTATTAGCTATTCTTGGACGATGACCATCCGTGAACAATGCATGTCACCAAACTGTCTTGGCGTGTCACCTATGACACGCATTTCAATTGTTCACCGTCACTGCTCTAGAACGACGGTAATTCAAACAAGCCAATGCACGAAAAGCGTGCAGTTGTTTAACTGTGTAAATTTAATCTTTTTCTTCTTTCTACTTTGAAGAAAATATTGTGTTCCGTTTAATTGTTCCATCAATGGACCAAGACTGAGTACCTGATTCCTTTTGCACCTCTAGTTTCATTATACTCACATTAGCAGTCGTAGATAGGGACTCTTTTGTTATTCATGCGCAATAATTCCCAATTTGACCTCAATAAAGTATTGATTTGACCGTTCTCGTGTTTTATTGCGCATTATGTTTTCCTTGTCTTTTTTGAAACTGCTTTCCATCGAATATCTGTGTCATAGTTGATGGAATGGAAGTGTGTTGAAATTATTTTAATATCACACTAAAGTACATTTATATTGAAAGCAATCGGAAAAGCTACGATTTTGTCCTCATTTTTTTTTTTTTTTTTGGTGTTTATTTACTATTCCTGAATTTGTTTCGATTTATTGGAGTTTCTGAAGGAATACCAATACTGAGGCAGCTCTTAACCATCTTCCGATAATAATTTGCTGATAGGATTGACCTTTTAGGAAACAAATCAATATTTCGTTTATATTTTTTATGATTTCGGACGTTTTCATGTTAATCTCGTAATTGAATTCACAATTACGTTTACGTTGTAGATGTGGCGATTGGAATGATAATCGGCAAATAACAATACCTATATTTGGTTGATTGAATTAACGTGTGTTTATGAGTGATATTCTTATGCTCGTGCCTCCAACTTCTTCAACCTCAAATATATGAGGGAGAGGGGAATTGTTTTATTTTATACCATGTTTTTTTATATTTTTTAACACACATTAATATGTAATAATGTTGGTACATATTATAAATGTTATTAGACGCATCTCGAATCTTCCACCATTTGTACCAAGGGAAAGATGCTGTGGCCAGTAAGTAGGCGAGTTACTGTGCTTTTCATATTGGTTCCTCAACTGCAACTAATTATAAATAAATTATTATCTAATAAAAATGGACGATTTTTTTTGAGGCAGACAGTTGAAAACTATATGCATCGCTGGTTGCTGTACGAGGCCCGTCGCCAATAGCATTTGTGTTGCTTTTGAGTGTGATTTTAATAAACAATGAACGAATGATAATCCGACAATGTCAAAATCGTTGGAAGAAATGTATGGTAGCAGGAGGGGATTTCTTTGAAGATATTAGTGAAAAATTGGATATATCTGGATATGCATATTCTTAATTAATAAGGCAGTACTCACGCAGTGAATATTTCAGTCGCACAATCCTCATATACATTTCTTTCAGCTTTAAAAGTACAAATATTGTATTTTACTGGAATTGATTCTTTTAATTGCGATAAAGTTGCCGTTATTCATATGACCTACGCCTTCAATTGATAAACATGAAAAATTCTATTGCTACTTCCCCATTTTGTTGATTTTTTTTATCCTCCCACAATGAAACTACTCAGTTTGAAAGCAAGCATTTGCTCAATATGTCGAAATATCTGTCGTTCGGTCCTAAATTTCTTTTCATAAGTTTCATTCATCGAAGCATTGCGTTGCGTCCAATCCAACGGTTGATTATTTGCAGGAAACATGTTTTAAATGTCGTGCCCCAAGGGATTGACATCCGCTGTGTTGATTACATTGGATGATAATGGATGGGTCATTTGTGAAATAGCTACCAGGTGTGGAATATGATAGGTACCCAGTGATTAAACGTGTATATTCTTCCTGGTTGCAGATTTATTTATCAATTGTTCATTTGTCTCATATATTATGCATGTAACAATTTACATTTCCGTGCAATTATATATATATATATTTTCTTCTTTTTCTTGCTGTTAGAATGTGCTAAAAAATTCCTTTTCACCTATTTAAAAATAGGTTCATTAGCTACTAAGTGTACGATGGCGAAAAAAAATGGTTATTTAATTGACAAACATAGCTCTAAATATAGCACGTAATAAGTTTTGTATTTATAATAATTATAGTTATATTAAAAATTATTTAACGACTTATGAAATAGGTCTGTAGTAACTTGATGGTTGAAATCATGAACATCGTATTTTTTTCTCCTTCCTTCTATTGTCGCGATTATATCCAATGACATTAGGAAGACTCAGTGGCGTTGTGACGAGAAGAAGGGGATATGGGGTCACAACTACCCCCTTTAGGTTTGTTGTAATTGAAACTTTAAAACTGAGATTTTTTTACTGAATTTTTAAAAAAAATTCAAAAAAAATTAGCTTTTCAAATTCCGTTCTCCACATAAACATCCTGTTCACCTTGAAAAGAAGCAATGGAATTTGTAATTAATTTTGAGATATGAGTTGAAATAAGAGACCCCCTGCTCGACGAAAAATTTCTCGCTACACCCCTGGGGAGATTGATGGATGTTAAATGAAACTAAACATCAAAATCCTATCATGGTGTATTGTAGAAACTAGGAGGTTGAGGTACTACCTGAAATGGCGTTTCCGTCTTTTAATTCTAGTTTAAAATTAAATAGCGGTCGTGTGATTCTAAACTGTAGAGTGACGTTAATAAAAAAGCAGCAGCATATGATTAAAAATATGTTCACATTGACATTTCATTTTTTCTAGAGTAACTTAAGTGTTGAGTTGTAGAAAGTAGCTAATGAAGGATGGAAATAATAATAATAATAAAAGGCTTTTGTATGGTCTAAAGGGTCTTTTAATTAATTATCTGATTCTTAATATAGCTAGAGAAAGTTAATGAAATGGTTTTGTTTTCCAACTGTTGATCCATAAATGCCACCAATAAAATCAAACATTATTTTGAATAAAGACTCGGAAAATTCAAAATAGTCTTTCAGCATCAGAATTTTAGACTGGACAATTTTTATTTGATCATTGTATGCATGCAAGTATTTTACCCTTTTCTTCATTATACTCCACAATTATCTACGATCGCTTACCAAATTTGCTGACACTAATTTGAAATAATGTGTCATGTAGCAAACCGTATTCGAGTGATTAGATTCATAGCGATTAGATTAAAAAACACGCTGAGTTTATTTTCAAACACGGAAACAGACATCATCGTTTTGAAAGATATTAATCAAGGAGCAAATCCCGTTATCTTTGTATCGTAGGTTTTTTTTTCCCTCACTTCCTTCATTATTTTACGTAAGAAGAGTTTCTTTATTATGTTCGAGTTTAATGGCGTTTCTTAAGTTTATCTCTTCACCTTTACTCTGAACTAGGTCATTTTTGTGTTTGCTTCAGAATGTAATTAACTCACCTTTTCTTTTAGATCTAATTGACTTTGAAATGGAGCTGGGGTTGTATAGTTTGAGTGATCTGTATTTAATGACAGACTACAGCTCTCAGATTTTTTTTTTTGAACCTGTTTAGTTGGTCACATTTAATCGGGTGGGATTGAATGGGTTGTTATGATTCTGTTGTTGTAATGTCATCTGAGTTTGTGTTGGTCTCTTCCGCTTAAGCCTTTAAACTGTTACTTTACCCCTAAAGCGTTTTTTGAGCACGAATCCTTTTTGTAGTTTGTTCTGAACGGTTAGATTTTTGTAGAAATGAACTACAAGATAAAAAAAGAGAGACATTCTCTCTCTCTTCTGTGTGAGAAACTAGTTTCTGTCAAAGCATTCGTTTATTATTATTTTCTTGGGAGAAAAAATGACATTTTTTGCTTGGAATGCTCATTTTTAATGAGTCCGTGTAGATTTGATATGGTTTTTGTTATGTAGAGTTCTTTATTGACAAAGAGATAGAAATTTAATTTCATTCTAACGTTTACATGGCCTGATTTCATTTATTAGAATTTTAAAATGTCAAATTTTCAATTATTAATCGCTACTACTCCCCTCCCCCCACTTTTACGATGCCTTTCAAGGTATTTTATGAACTATTTTTCTTATGATTAAATTATTGCTTCATTTAATTATTTATTACGAAATAACTCTCTCCACCTACCCCCACACAAAAGGGAAAAAACCAAAAGTACCATTTTTTATAGAATTTTTTGTGGGAATAAGGACTGTTCCATTTTTTTTAAAAAAAAATCTATGGAATATATGCGATCACGAACTCCATAATATTATATTACTCAAATACCAATAAATAAAAAGCAGAGCGAAAAGGCTTTTCAAAGAAACATGTATTACTCTATAAAAAAAATGAACGATTTTGATTAGGAATGATAGGAATTCCTAAATTTGTAATGGCATAGATCCGAATCAGTGATAGAAAAGTGGTATGTTGAGAAAGCAATGTGTGAAATTCAAATACCGTGATTGTCAAAATTAGTTACAACTGTATCTGGTGGCGCGTCAAACAAAGTTCAGTGTTCTTTAAATGATATTTTGAAACTAAGTTACTTAACCCAGTACTACAATTAGCACAATTTAACTGAAAGATAAGTGTGTCCATTTCAATGCAGACATTTTTGCTGGTAGCTTTAAATTGTACTTCATGCCTTGCATTCGAATACTTTTCTTTGTTGCTTTATTCTTAGTTACACAGAATTGTTTTTCAACTTTTTTTTTTTTTAAGTTATAACTATTTATGTACTTTATTTTAATTTTACGATTTCGTGCTATATATAGTACTTATTTCCATCTACTATTCCACTATTTTCAACTGCCATTCAAAATTAGTAATTTATTTCTGAAACATTCTATAAATAAATATATTGATTTGCTGATAGAGCAGTAGCATTAAGATAAAGGGCGAACCGTTCACTGGATTCAGAAATAATTCGTAGACTTGAGTTTAGCTTATTGAATGACAATTTTGCAATATGTTATCTCTCATTGGTGGTTTCACCCCTCATTTTGTGGCGGTGGTAGTCTAATGGTCATGGCTTCGGATTCGTGGCCGGTGGTTTTCGTTCAGTCGCGGGTTCGAACCTTGATGCCACTAAAGACCCGCCGTGTAGCCGGGGCTGATGCACGGGAAATCTGTCAAGGTCTAAAGCCCTCCCTTTGGCATGGTGTGGAAGTTAGGAGAGGGGAGTGCCTGAGGGGATAATCAGGTGTTGTGCTCGTCACTTGACCAAGGCTCAAAATTACGAGATCCGTTGCCAATAACCGTCGTGTTGCTTCTAGTGCGTCGTTGATAAAACCAAACCAAACTTCCCCCTCCTTTTAATAAAACTAGCGAGAGAGTGGATGGGAAAAATCTTTGGAATAAGAGGAACCAAAACATTGTATTGTCTAATTAGTGTTGATCTTCTTATAACAATGTTTAAAAATTACATGTGATGAAAAAGATGTTCAGATATTTTTGTCCGTAATTTTCAAACTTTCCATAATTTTCAAAACAAGTTTCCTGTGATAGTGATATCAAAGAATTTGTTAAAAATAATTTATTACAAATTTAAATCGAGAAATAATATGTTAATTCGAATATGCTCGCAAATTCTATGTACACCTATTTTAAAAATTTCTGAAAAAATGTTTTATTCTTTATATGTTGAAAAATCGAATTTGGCTGAATACAAAGTTACAATAAATTTATTACTGCATTTCTACAATTATCTTATTAATATATTTTTGCTACTTTTATCCCCATCCCTTTGAGGCAAACAATGTAATTAGTTTTTTCAAAAATAATGTACGATATGCTGTGCATTTTCCTCTCTCTTTGCCTCGATAAAATTCACAGAATTCTATATAAGAGTTTTATAGATTCTTATATACATTGTAATGTAAGATCATAAGTTTTGTATTTGTGTATTTAACAAATTCTTTAATATATTTTTATTACTATATTTCTTAAAGAGGGGAAAGGGAAATCAGCAGATCACGCGAGTAGAAAGTAAAATTTTAAATTGCTACATTTAGCTTTGTAAATTTATGTTTCGAAGTGGAAAATGTAAAGGAAACATTTTCATGTTAAAATAAACACTATACTTTTAAAGATCTACTCAATTAGCCGACTTTGAGTTTTACACTTAATCTCATGTATCGCTTTGACCTTTCTCAGATATAAGTTTTATTTTTTATTTTAAATTGATCCACATGATAGTTTTACTTGAATTCTCTGTAGATTCTTGCCTGTACTGATATTTCTAAGAGGAATAGTCAAAAGGCTTCCCCCCCCCCTTAAAAATTTATTTTAGGGCTGAGTTATGCGATGATGTTAATTTTTAAAGTATTGAAAATATGTTTATTATTATTAAATGAAATCGCTCTGGAACTGGCGCATCGTACAGGCATACGAGTAATATTGGTTATTTAAACTCTTAAGTTTCTTCTACTATAGAGTGCATTAGGAATATTTCCTAAATCAGCATGTATCTGAAACGATAAAATAAACTGTCTTTCGATCCGTTTCCGGCCCACGGAAGTCTGGGAGATCAATAGTAATGTCTCTCCGTCGGCATTTCTAACTGGAGAGAAGGCATATAGATGGGATCAATAAAGGAAGCATCTCTTTTTCAAGGTCAAGTTTGGAGGAATTTGAGTAAAAGTCACTAAGATGCTTGACACAAATCTTGATGTGCTCACATTAATCATGTTCGTATGTTGTTTAGTAACTTGTCGAATGTGTTAAGTATATAAAATCCGGAAATTAGGAACAACTTTTTGATTGTAAATTTTACCCTCTGGTGACAGTGTACAAAATTGTACTGCTCATGCGAAATTAGAAATAATTCTTACTTAATTTATGCTGATATCCGTCAAATGGATAATATAACTGTAAAAATATTGCTTTATATACATAGGATTTATATCTCACCGGTGTTTTAACTCAATTGAAGTTAACTTATGCGAAATAATAATTAAGGAAATGCATGTTTTATTTTCATAAAAGTTTTGTGGGAAATTCGTTAATAATATCATCATTATTTAGCTTCTTGGCTAATTTTTATTCAGTAAGACAAATTGTCAAATAGAGAAACTCCTTAAATAATACTAGATCTTATACATAATTTTTTCGTATTTTCGATTCTCGGAAAGCATAAAGTATATAATTACCGTGGTTTAATATATTATTCTAGCTTGTATCGAAAGGGGTGGGAAATGCACTCGAAAACGAAGTAGAGAATAAAAAGAATAACGAAACTATCAGTTTTTCAATACCTCAAAAGTTGTGTCATAATACTTGCGGGACCTTTATGAGTGTAGGTTATTTATGCGGATGCTCTTTCTCATCATCATCCGGCTCGTCCTGATTAGAGTAGCTATTTTAGTAATCGAAATAACAAATTTTAAATTCTTTTTTTCAAAGAATGACATTTGTATTAGGAGTTGCTGTTGTATGTATTGGTATCTAAATCCTTATATTGTCTAGTGTACTTAGTGTTAACTTTTTGTCATGTGACAGTGGTTGGAGGTCTAAAATCAGTAGCATAATGCTGAAAGTTTTTGTTGTATGTTAATCCAAAACTTAGTCAATGTAAAGAATGATTAAATTCTAGAAATTTGTATGCAAATAAATTAAACTTGAATATTATACTTAAATTTAGTAATTTGACCTTAGATTAAAAATTATGCGGTCTATTCCAAAGTCTCGTTGTGAAGTTGTAGCTTATTATTTCTTGTAAATAATACACAATAAGTTGTAAAATAGGTACTTAATTAAATCAGTAGTCTACTTTTCGCAAAAATGGGATCGTTCATCTATCGGCAAGCGTTTGTTTGATTATGATTTGATTTTGCTCTTTATTTTCCTATAAATGTTTGCGTGGGTCATTTTACTGAAAAAAAAAATCGATAAAATGCCAAAAATTATTTCTTACCATTGTCCCATGAGAGTGAATTTTTTTTCTCTTAAATTTTTAAAACTTATCAATAAGGCGTTGATTTGTATGTGAAATAACTTAATTCATGTCTCGTTTCCTGCCGAACTATGCAAGAGCAGAAGTTTCCTGTCAACTTCTGCTCCTTAAGTGCTCTAGAGGCGTTGAACTTCTCAGAAAATTATCCCAACTTCAAGGAAATGGAAGTTTTCAGCTGTTGACTTTTGACTTAATCTTGCATTCTTTGTTCGCGAAGATTACTGAGACTGCATGGCAGCGTTTATTTATAAGAAAAAGCGCTTGGAACCTGGCCACGCTTTGCGTCGTTGGAAAACTTCATCGTGGATCAAGAAAGTCACAGGTAGTTTGTTTCAAGGAGAGGGTATTTAGATCTTGCATTCACACACACACAGTAAGAACCATCGTTCAAAGAACTGAGCTACCAGCTGAGGCGTAATTTTTTTCACCGATATTTTTATTCGTGAAGAAAAAGATTTGTTAGACTTTAAAATAGAATGCCCACAGAAAACGACGGGAAGCATGATGAAAATGTAAATAGCATGAGTTTCCATAAATTTCTCTTTCCTTGCTTTGTGACTCATTTTTGAGACCCATCCCCTTCCCATTTAGCGATGAGGAAAAATGCTTGTCATACCGTTAAATTTCAGAACACTGTAATTTTCAGTCGGGATACCTTGTCCTAATCATACGGAGCAGGTTTTTCTGATAAGTCCTGCCCGTTTTTTGGTTTCATAAGTTAGCTGTATGAAAAAAAAAAGTATTTTAAAATGAAATGATTTAAATATTTTTCATCAGTATGAAAGAGTTTCATCAACATTTTGTACTATTGATCATTCTCTTTTGTTAGATAATATTCCTTCTCCTTTCTTCTAACTTTTGTCTTCTTAAGGCTTAATTAAAATTTGAAATGAACTCTGTTACACAATTGTACATCACCAATATTGTATTGAAATCACTAGTATGAATAGTTTGGTGAAAATAGTAACGAATCAAACTATTATTAACGTATTAACAGTTTCAATAATTCGGATCTCCCACTTTCTTTCCAAAGCCCTTTTAAAAAAATTAATTTCAAACATTTCCAATAGGGATGAGATCAGATCTAGTACTGAGTTGGTTTCAAGAAGATTCAAAAAATTTATTGATGTTTCCATAGTATTTCAGCATCTTGTTGTCCAATGAAAACTCTTTAATTATTGTTATTTATATTGAAAGAAAAATCCATTTTCTTGTGTTAATCTAGATTACAGAATGTTACAAGGCTGTATTATGGTTAATATATGAAATCCTTCATAATCAAATAATTTCAATATACATTTTGAAAGATTACTAAGAAATTAAAAATTCAGATAAACATATCATTACCTGACGTTTCTTTATTTAAATCAATCACATCAATGGAAAACTTTTTTACTTTTAATTAACCTTTCGAACTTCACTTTTTAATACAATCCTCTGTTGTTTATGGATTATTAATGATGGAAATGTGTATGCCTTGATATTGGTAATCTCGTCAGTAGTAAACTTAAAATTTTCCTTTTTTACTTATTTAAATTCATGTATATATATCGCTTAAAATGTCGAATGATTATTATGTATAAAATATAAATAGCTTCTCTGTTGACTGAAATTACTGTTTCTCTTTCAGAATCATGACGATGTGGTGGCCATCAAGTGCATTAACAAGAAGAATCTCGGCAAGTCTCAACCATTAATAGGGAAAGAAATCAAAATTCTACAGGTAAGTGCTTTTTTTTCTTCTATGTCCTTGAATGTAATAAATATTAAGAAACAATGTAAAGTTTAAATTTTTTTTTTTTTACTTCTATGAATGGCAATGAAATTATGTGATTAGGGTGCTGATTAAAGATTATCCAGAGCAGGAAATTTTTTTAAAAAACAGGAACCCGAAGTCTTAAAAAATAAAAGACTGGACGATATTTAAATTTACTACAAGGAAAATAAATTCATACTTGAAGCTATTATTACAGAATAAATATAATATGCACGTTTTATCTACTAATGGATGATTAATTTTCATTTTATCTTCTCATGAAGAAATCTATATATTTACGAAAAGATGGTTGAAATTATTAAGATGTCGCTATAAGAAGTACAGTATACAACTGACTTTTGTAAAGACTTGAAATACATTTTAATAATACCGTAGCTAGTAAATTTCCTCTATTTATGTTCAAGTACTGTGTCTTTCAAACGGATCGCTGTTACTAGGACAATTTACCCAATCCTGACTATTGGTAACCGCAAATGTTTTAATCAGTAACAATTTCAGTATTGATAATTTTAAATTCTAGGAGTGATGTTTTTTTAATGTAATAATTTTTTTTTTCAATCTTTATAATGATAATTATAAAATATTGACGGATATTGGGCACACTTAAAATGAAAGAAGGTAAACAGACAACTATGTGCGCGGTAAATTAATTTGATATGGTTTTTTTTTTTTTTTTTCATTATTATTTGTTTGCATCTTTTATTTTAGATTAATCTTTTCATCTCTATTCAAACTAGATATAAAATGAAATTTTATTTTAAGCATTGCGCTAACAATGGAATGCCCTGATTGTATTTTTGATGACAGGTGTTATAAAGGTCTGGACTAAACAGAAAGATAGGTTTATCTTTATAGAAAGTGTATTAACTTTCTTAATTATTATTATTTAATTAATTATTTCTTAATTATTAAAAAAGATTAGATTTTTTGTGAGTGTCCTTGATTCATTGTATACTCGTTTCACGGAAAACTGGAATAATAGAAGAAAATGAGATTTACAGTGGTGACCAAAATTGTGGACTCTTTTTAGAATTTTTATATTTTTCAAATTCGTATTCAGGAAATCATTTGTTTTATGTAATGCAAATATACTCGTATATAATGCAAAAGTACATTTAATGTTGAATTGGAACTAGAAAAAACAGAATTTAAATACCTTTAATATTAGAAAGTTACATTAAATTTATTCTAAAAAACACAAGTTTGAAGGGTTTAGATAGCAAAATGCAAAACTTAATTAGTCAGTCATTGTCATTGTTCTCAGAACCAATGAAATATGAACTTTTGTGTGCACGTTGAAATTTGTTCTCTGAAATTTAATTTCGTATAATTTGTTCTGCAAAGAAATGTAGCTTTGTTTGTAATACAAATTTAAATGTCGGTTTCAGCCAATTTTTGGAATGTTATTGACAACATAATTGTACTAATATAAATTATAATACAATTATATATCAAATAATAATCGAACTGGGCAAACAAGTAAAGTAAAAAACTGAACACCCACTAAATTGCTTTATTGTGTGAAAATTGTGTGTATGTTTTTTTTTTTTTGTTCTGAAATTGCATGGCAAGTAGGTGGAAATGTGTTTACTTGTTTACGTTATAAGAAAACATAATCGGTAAAAAACAAGAAAGTAGAGGAAAGAAAAGTGTATTAAAATGGTAGAAAGATAGAAATGTCGCCCATTGAAGAAAGAAGAATGTTAATCGGAAGGCATCTGAAATGATTTGAGTGCAGTTTATATTTATATGTAGAGTTAAGATTTCAAGGGGGGAAGCAATTTTTTTAATTAAGGGGGGGAGAACGTAAGAAAAGATTATTTGGTCAAATTAGAGTAAAATATCCTGATTTGGAAATGATTATCCAAAAATATGAACTCTTACATGTAATTCCTCTTCCAGTTACATCCAAGTTGCTTTAAGTCTGGATGTCAAATGCCTTACTGTGATATGGGTGTATATTTTAGTAGATAGTGGTAAGCCGTTTACTGGAAGTTGAAAGAAATCGGAATGCGAGAAAAAATAAGGATATATAATCCTGGAGGCAAAATTGCTACCTTCTATTGGTGAATTGTTTCTTAATAATGCTCTATGTACTATTTATCAATCGGATTCGGCTCCTTATCACACGTCTAATATATCTATTAATGCTAAATCAACTATTGGACTGGTCAAGAAACAACCCTGACTTATATTTTTTAGAATATCTGTTGTACCGTTTAAAAAAATATTACACAAATGTCCCATTCATCAAATAAAAGACAATTAATAAATGTTAATATTGCATGTTGCCCCCCCTCAAAGTAACAATAATTTAAAAAAAAAAAAAGAACAAGTGCTTGTCAATTGATTTAAATATCGCTGTAATGCCGTCAACAAGAATAAAGGATGCCCTACTTAATATGGAATGTGATAACTATGATATTGTTTTTAATGTAATTTTTGTAAAAAAATTAAGCTCCAGATTTTAAAAATATTTATGATATTTGATTTGCACACACACACACACATTGTTTCTATACTTAACTTTAAATACTTTTTTTTAAAAAGTGACTTAAAAGACATTTGTGTTACATGAAACAGATCATTTTCTGTAGTAGGCATATGTATAAACTTCAGATTGTGTTCACAATTTCGGCCACCATTGTATATTCGTGTAAATATTTCTGTTGTGGATGTTCTGTAATGTTTCGAAAATTATTCCTTAATAGATACGTTGATATGTCTGAAATTTCATTTAATAGTAAGTGTGTGTTCAAGATGTGAATTTCATCGTATGACATGATGGGGATGCATTGAATGATAGTGGGTTTCGAATGAGACATCTTGAACTTAACACTGATTTTTTATGAGGGCCATTAATCCCTTGCATAGCTTAGTATGAAGTTAATTAAAAGAAAATAAAAAAATCCATCAAATTCTGAAGTTATGCAGTTTAAAAAAATTGACATTTACTGGGAAAAAATAGAAGTTCCTTGTAGTCTTTTGTAAGAACTACAACTATAAACATGTCATCTGAGGGGTGGTAAACTATTTGTTTCTTAGTGTTATATATATGCATCATTTCGGTTTTACTGTTATGATCATACATCTGTATACGCTATGAACCATATGTCCTCTTCACTTTAAATCACTCGGGGCTTATTCAGAGAATCTTGCGCCATTCTAAAAATCATGGTCATTGCTATCTGGTTTTTTATTCAATGAAATAGTCACGTTTTTTACCAATCGTGTCATCTGTAAGTCACTGTCTTAAGATTTTGAGTTGTGTACCCGACCTTTAAGAACTGCATTGGTTCAAAGACACCGCGCATCTAATTTCCTTCTATTGTCAAAGACTGATGCACTGGTGTTCTATTCCTCTCTATTTATGATAGACGAATTCCCCCAAAAACTACCAGGCATTGTTTTAAGTTTAAACATATTCGTCTAGCATCAGTTGTGGAATGGATAGAGGAAAGACCACGATTTTTTTTGTATTAGATAACATAATTCATAAATCTTCATGATCGTTATGTAGGGATAAGGAGAAAATTTCTGAAGGACAAAGCACTTTTTATTTTTTACATGGAACTTGTTATAGCATGGAACATCCCCCGAAATGTATAACGTGTAATGCTATCAAATAAAAAAAAAAAATAAAATAAAAATTCACTTAAGAGTTTTGGATTGATCTTATTAAAACCGGAGTGTGTAGTTATATATATGTATATAAAAGAATCAAAAATTTAAATCTTAAAATTAAGCAGTTGCAATATAAATGTTTAAAGAACAAACATGTGTTATCAAATTAAAAATTATTTAACATTAAAGGTTATTTAAAACTGGAGTTTTAGTTCATAATTGACAACAATTACAAAATTTAATTAGAAAAAAGCACAAAAGAGACATTAGAGAAAAATTGAAAATCCTTTTTAAAATAAACAAAAGGGAAATACTGTAAACTAATATTACCTCTAGCTTAGAATAGTGGAGCGTGCTTATACACATGTATTAATTATCAAAACTTCGCGTATAATGATAGCTTTATATAAAAAAAAAGGGGGGGTAAAATTTTAATTCATATAATGAAGAAAAAAAAACCAGAAAAAGAAAACCACAAAATTTTTAAAACAAAAGCGATAGGAAAGCAAGATACCTAATTATAATCTACATTAAAGCTATTGAAAGAGGGGGGAAAAAAACCAGAAATTAAAATAAAAAAAAAAAAGAAAGAACTCAATGTCATCTTGAAATTGTCATGTCGTGGTATAAATGTTATTGCTTAAAGCAATAGTTATCTAACAGCCAGTCGTACCATCTATATACAAAAGTTAGAATTAAAGACCAATATAGTCATCTATATATCAAAGTTCCAGTTAAAATCTTCAGAAGAAAATTTAAAAAAAATAAGGCAACAAAAAAATTAAAAATAATTAAAAGCATGAGAAAAATACCTCTATGGAAAAAAAAAAAGAATATCGAAAAAGAAAACTTATTTAATTTCATAATTTTTGTATTTTAATTAGGTTTTTAGAAATTTAATAGGATAATCAGTTTGAATGCGAATATTATATGGAATTTATATTTATATTATTTTATAAATCTGAAGATCTAAACTGCTAGTTTGATATTACATAGGATATCATTGTAAAATATGTTTTTGAAAATCGATAAATTTAAATTATTTTTAAAAAACTCTTGTTATATATTTAATTGAAACATTGAAAACAGAGAAGACGATGTATCATTCAGGAATCATTTTATGTATGCATGATTATGAATCAAGCTCATAGGGATGTTTAAAATACACGTTGTGATATCGAGGTGAAAATGAGTCTAATTTCAAGTGGATCCCCTCTCAGAGATAGGTCGCACTGCGTCATAGCTTACTGGAGGCAATTGAGGAGCTCTTGTAGTAGTTGATCTTGCTCCTGTAGGAAGGCAGTTTTTAGCTCCGGTATGGAGGGGAACGGTGAGATCTTACTCTCTACCGACATTCTCTGCAGGGCTAAGGCCAGAAGATCTGGGTGACCAATCCATGCGGCGAATATCCTCACATCCAAGTAATCGTCGACCTGCTGAGCTCTATGTGGGCGAGCGTTGTCGTTTATAACAAGAATCTAGAAGCAATTGCGCCCCTGAAAAGTCGAATATCTCTTCTCTGTATCTCATGGTAGTCAGGGAGCCTGTGTCAACCACGTGCAGGGGGGTGCCGCAGAATTTCTGCCCAAACCATTACACCTCCACCACCGTAATGACCCTTTTTCCTCGGTAAGAGAGGGATGGAATCCTGTTCCAGGCTGTCTAATACAGTTACGCCGATAATCGATGTCCAGGCTGAATCTCGACTAATAGCGATCTTCAATCGTCATTGTGAATCGTGCTGACTTTACCCAGGTCTTCTCGATATGGATCCAGTGCCCTGAAACTGTTTCCACAAATTGCAGGTAACACTGGGTATTATATAAACTCTATACCCACATGTGACAATCTCTTTCCATCATCTATACGTTTGTGGTTACTCATTTTATCTGATACCTTATAAAAGTTACCCACCTCTTACTAGACACACGGCGAATGAATGTGTGTGTGTGTATATATATATATATATATATATAATGTCCGGGTATTCCCAATGATGATATTTCGGTTTATTCGAAGTTATTTATTCTTATTTACAGCGATTATGTACAGACACTTAAGTATGAAATTAAATAAAGAGTAAATAATATCATCAAGTTCAGGTTGTGCTCCGTGCACTTATTTCGTAAAACGTTTTTAGTCGTGATATCCTAGACACTCCTTGTGCCCACTCCAACCTTGTAATGGCGTCTTCCCGCGCAAACGTCTTCTTTCCCCTAGCGGAATGTCGCTGAGACAGTAGCAGAGCTCTCTGGTGGTAAGACGTTCTATGGCCGCGTTCTGGGCGATAAGTCAAGTTCGATTTCCACACACATGCGCACGCACACACACACACACATATACATTCGTATATTATAGCAAAGTGAATGACCGGGTTTAAATATTTATATTTTCGAAATTACACATATTACTGTAAGTGATACACGAATTTAAAGAAAAATATACCAAGTATTATTTTCAGTTACGAATGTTTGATGTGTGGTTCATTTGTTACACTCGTCACTTGACCGAGGTTCAAAATTACGAGGTCCGTCGCCAATAACCCTTCGTGTTGCTTCTAGTGAAACATTAATAAAACTAAACCTCTTCTTTACTCAACAAACATCTCATTTGTATTCAATTTCTTTCCACACATTTTGTAGTATTACATTGTCAATGGTTCGTAATGCAGCAAAAATGCTTCTTTCACTGTCTTTGGCAACGGGGGTGCATAAACAGTGCTTTTGGCGGCGGCTGTCTTAGACTTCCGTGGACTTCGAACAAATCTCTGCTTTCTCCTCTCTACCGTTTCCGAGACTTGTGTACGGCCACTGCTTTTCTTTTCGTACAAGAACCTGTATCTTTAAATTGTCGATACTATTGCTAAATGTTCTAATGAGTATTCCTTCCCCCCTGCGTAGCGATTTTCAAATGTACGTTTTATAAAAATATAGAAAACCTGTGCTTATTTTAATACGCAAAAACTCTTCTGTCATTCTCGCCTTTTTTTTTTTTTTTTTTTTTTGGATTTCAATCGCAGCATTCTATGGATCGGCAACGGGGAAAAAAACTAGGTATATTTTTCTTTTAATTCTTGTATATTTTTTTAAATTTAAGATCTAAACTCGAAAAGTATTTTTATGTTGGAAAAAAATATCCCTATATTAGTATAGATTCCTATAATTATCACCCGTATTCCCATATATCGCAGTGGTCTCTACACAATTTTTAAATATTTCTTAAATATGTAATGTTTTTCACTTTAAGACTTGAAATAAAATTTTCATTAAAGATTAAAGTACAGGAGATGAATCATGGAACATTTTAAAAGGGGGGAAATACATCAATTCAAATGTGTATAGTGTTAATGAAATACACTGCGCTCTACGTGATAATGAATTCAAAATATATCATTTCTAAGAGATATTTTTTTAAAATATGAGAAAGAGACATGAGTGATTCTTTAACATGAAAGAGAGAAACGAAAATTTATAATTGCTGTCAAAAATTAAAAACTTTGACATCTTATAAAAACCTGTGACTGGCACTTCATTAATGAAACAACAAATATGTTTGATTATTGTTAGCAAAATAAAGTAATATATAACCTCTGATTCCCAAAATTGTTCATACTCTTTGTCTTTGTATCAGAAAATGTGCGATGTTAGATAATGACGTTAAACAATTTGAAAATCGTTTAGGCACACATTAAAAAAAAAAGCAAGCGTCGATAAAAATCCTTATAATGACGTTATTTCGTAAGACATGTTGGGTGAATACGGAAATGAACTTTCATGTAATTCGTCATTAAAATAACTAAAAGTTATTTTTCACTTTCGTTAATCTGGATTTAATGTCCTTTAAGTCTGATGCGATTAGACAGACGAAGCGTCAAATGGAAGTTCCAAGGTCGTGATTCTCGAAAATCGTCCATTATAGATTATTGAGTGATGTAATTAATATTTTTGGTAATCCATGCAGCTTAAAAGCGGTTGAATGATTACAGTAGTAGGATAAAAGCCAAATAGATTGGTTCGAGGCCATTTAAATAAGTTTGTTCTTCCTGAGATTTTTGAAATTCATTAACTGGCCTGTTATGCAGTACATGTGTGAAGTCACTCTAACTAAATCAAACGAAACGCGTTTTTAAAAATCTTAATTGCTGAAAGTTTTTCAGGATTTCGTGTATTTGTATGAATGTAATTTTTTTTTTTTAATTTTAAATTGGTTGTTCTTGTCAATTTTTATTGATCTCTAGGTGTTTTATCTTTTTTATGGGTACTTTTCCAAAAACAAAGTAATATTTTATAAATTTTTTTCACCAAAATTAGTTCCAGACTGCGGCAAATAATTTATTCTGAAGATTTAATTCGGTGTCGAATCTACTAAATCATTAAAAAGAGATCTTATAAATTATTCACGAATTGATTATATATCTTCAGTATTTAAATTCTTGGAAAATTATGAAATACTTGATTGAATATCCCCTAAAATATGCAATAGTAGGTGTAGTTATGTCTTAAATATGAGTCTAAATTTATTAAATGGACCTTTCATTTTGGAAATCTAATCATCAATTATATTCAACGAATCTACAAAATTGTGTGATGATATATATGTATGCGCCTTTTTCAATTTCGGTGAGATGTAATTACATCCATGAATCTTATTTGCATTGTGATATTTTATTTCATTTTAATAAAAATAAACATTTTATTCTGAGTGTGATCTTGTGTGGTTATTCTTCTCTCTGTTACGGTAAGAAATATGTGTCCTTTCTTAAATCCTCCCCCGCTTTTTACATTTATTGCTTTGAGAGTGTCTTGATTCCAAATGCGTATTAGGACGAAAACACTGCGAAGATTTTGACTGCAAACTTCGACGAGTACTTTTATTGTTCACTGCACATCGTTTTGAATTTTATGAGCCAACTCTAATCTTATCTTCTCTGCTTAGCGTCAGAGAAAGACAAGCCCGCGACCTTGCTTGTTGTCATTAATCTTAGTGGCAGCTAATATATGGCAAAGAGATTCGTTTCCTGGTTTTTGAAATTATTTTGTGTGAAGAAATCGCTGATGGTCGCGAGTTGTGGAAAAGTGGGCATTTTTGTTGAAAATCGTGATTACTGAACATACCAAATGTTTTTTCTTTGTCTGAAATTATGCAAATTTTGATTACTTCAATCCATTACCTGTATTATATTAATAACAACTTAGTCTTGGGAAAGTTTGTGATATACAAAAGAATATTGCAGCATAGTATAGAATATCATTAAGTTTCTGGAGTTTTGAGAAATGATTTCGGAATTCAAAAAAATTTCAATGAGTATATGTTGATTTTGTTTTGAATTTATCTTTTATATCTGAAACAGTTGCATATCAACTACTTTTGGTTTAAAAAGCTTCTTTAAAAAAGGCGAATAATAGTAAAAAAAAATTCTAAGAATTTTTTAATTATCATTCACCTTTTTTTATTATATATCTCATCAACACACATGAATTTCATTTTTATGATGGTACGAAAGAAGTTAAATCGAGGATTTTCATATTGCTTTTCAAATATCTAACGCTGAAAATAAAATGCTAGTATCTTCCTTTTTGATTAATGTTATCAATAAAATAAAATAAAACAGTGTAATTTGTTAGTAAAGTTTTTAATTCCAATTTGGTTTTTTTCCCTCTGTGTATGACCCAAACCTGATAAATGGTACAAAGACCCACAAAATGCCTAGTATATATTCTCCGGAGTACAAAAGTATCTATAACATTAAAGAAAAATCGATTATATTCGAAAGTTTTGCTGTCTTATAAAGAAGAAAACTGCAACAAGTGGGTAATATTCTCCTAATTCGATGTTCGAAAGTTAAGCGAATAAGTGAGTTAATTTTCAACTAGAGTCTCTCTTATTTTGAATTGAAATGCTAGTGAAATTATGTCAAATATGTAATCTCGTATATCTTATAACACGACAGAATTTTTCTGGTAACTAAAAATACAGGGACAAGAAATTTCACAACGATTATTTCAATAAAGACCGGGCTGCCATCTGGTTAGGTTATTATTCTTCTGCTCTGTTAGACCTACTGGAATAATCTAATCATTTGTCAGACCTTGAGAAGCCAAAAGAATCGAAACGTAAACCAATTCTGAAATTTGTTGAATTTCGTTCTTAGTTATCCGGTATGGCAAGATTGAGGGGAGTGATGATCTGTTTCGCTTGATCGCCTTCCCGGAAGTTCACGCAAGTACGAAAATGGTTCCGCTATGTTCCATTTTGGGTCGTCATCGAATGTCTTGGTCGAAAGTGGAAATGAACATCTTCGAGTCACTACCCTCTCTTTTTCCATTTGGATACTCACTGATTTGGGAGCCTAGCCTATGTTATGTACTTATTATAGGTTACTGTAAATCCTAATCTCTACTTGATTTGCAGGTGCGAATCTTGTTAATTTTTAGATTTAGCGGCAATGTGAAAGGACTCTGTTCTAATCCCTGATGGTCACGTCATAAACTTTAAACTGAATATACACGCATTGCCTGTTGTCTATAATTTTAAACCATAAAGTCTTTTTTTTTTTCCCCACGTAGAATTTGTTCTGTTTCCCATTAAGGTTTGTCGTGTTTCATATTAATTGTTATAAATGTTTTTATCTATTAGGGCTAAAAAAAATTTTATAATATTTTTCTTTTAGAGTACTTGTTGTTAATACAATATGAAATTATGAAACAAAGCTACATAATGATAATTAGCGAGTTTATTTTTTATTGTCATTGGGTAATCAAAAAAAGTTCCGTTTTTTTTTTTTTTTTTTTTTTTTTATTAAATTCTTGAAGTCTTTTACTTCAACTTTTTTAAGGGTATAGTATAAAGTTGTGTATTTTTGTTTTTCAAGAATTATTTTTATTTCTAATAAAGCTGTATATTTTTGTTTTTCAAGAATTATGTTTATTTCTAATAAAGCTGTATATTTTTGTTTTTCAAGCATTGTATTTATTTCTTAGCAAATGATGAAAAATAAACTATTCTAAAATAATGAATTGGCAAAAAAATTAATATCAGAAACATAAATAACAATTTTGTTATTTGCAGTCATGATAAAAGCTTATAGATGAGCTCGTAGTGGTGTCTTGTTCATTAACTTTTCCTTTAAACAATGCTATAATTATATAATTTTTTAGCCTTTTCCGGTGTATTAGAAAATATTAATAGAAACATAACATAGTTAAGAATTCATCCATATTTGACAAAAATGTTGATAATGCAATGCACAATAAATTCATTTAGATAGATATTTTTATTTTTGTGTAACAACTACTTCACAGTTAGCACCATTAAATGACTTTTTTTTAATAACAAATTCTATAATTACATTTCTATTAAAATTAAAATTCATTAAAACAAATATTGGATATTTCTATTTTTATTATTAGAGTTAAAATTACAACAATGAATAATTCTGTTGAATTTAATCCCAAGTACATTAACTGCACTTTTTCAGTTGCATATTTTTTAAGTAATTAGATAGTAGAGTGAATGGTTGCGAAATAATGTTTAAGCAATGATTGACGTAATTTTTTAAAGCTTTTTGTAACCGCAGGACAACCGGTCTTTCCAATTCGCAATGATTTTACAGTCATTTCGTTGATAGTATATTTTTCTTGGTTGTATATATAAAAAAAAAGAACATGTCGGAAACAAATTGTGCATGTAATTTATGTAAGTTACGCCTTGCCTTTAAAATATTTGTGTTGAGAATAACCAATTTTAAACATATTTAAACGTTAGTGTCAACGATTCTGTGTTTTGTTTTTCTCAGTTTTTAAAAAGCAACTGAGATTCATTTTTACATTGCTTAGTCAGTACAGTAAATAAAAGCACTTGCACAACTATGGGTATTTAAAGTTTTTTTTAAAAAATAAAACTAATCATTGAATATTATATATACAAGCACATACATACATACAGACAGACGGGACGAGAGAGAGAGAGAAAGAGAGATCTGTGAAGAATCTGCACCCCCCCCCCTTTATTTTTGAACTTTTCTTTCTTAAGTGTATATTCGAATATATTCAATAGACTTTTTAAATACCGTGTGTCTTGTTTATAAATACGCACTTAACTCTCATGCTATTCATTGAAATCAATAAATGAAAGAATCAAAATCAACAGTTAGGAAATCATTATCATTCCGAAAACACAGGGAAGGGAAATACAAATAATAGGAGGAGGAACGGGAGGAGAAGCGGTTGACGTCTTCGATTCTGTTTCACTTTACAGAACAGATTTCTCAATCCAAAGGCTTTTGCATTGTTGTGCATGCCCAAGGGGGAAGGGGGACTGAGTTATTCAAAACATTTGATTGCCAGAAATAGTTTTCGTTTTTTGGATAGCACCCCTTCCAAATCGACTTGACATTGACTGCAAGGATCATCTTGCTTACCGATGCAACACCTGTGCGGGCGATGTGACAAGCGTCCGTAGCCAACTTGTTTCTTAATGCCTGTTCATGTAATATCTGGTTAATTTCTTTACTTTTTACTTTGAATCCAAGTGTCCTTCCACCAGTTTTTCAAAAATGTAGGTCAGGGGTGTGTATCTGTTACAAAAGATTACGACATTCTTTTTACAAAGAGTGCAGTTGGCTTTACAAAATGGTTGGATTTCGAAAACGAAACTAAGACTGAAGGTCGTTCTCTTGTTTTTCCTCTTGGCAAAACAACTGAAATATTTTTAAATTTCTTTTTAATGCTCCATCTGATTGTATTGGTAAACACTTGCCTTTTTTTTTTTTTTTTGTTTAATGTGAATATTCAGCTTGATAAGCATACCTATGAAACATGTATTCTTATTCAGCTGTTGCTTAGTTTCAGTTCTTGCAATTTATTTGCATTAATGCTTAAAGATAATCAGATCCGGAAACTAAATTGAATATTAAAAAGAAGTCCCATTTTTCCTTGATCCCGCTTCGAAGAAGTTCTGCATTTTGTCCTGTTTTAATATGTTAATTTTATGATCTTTCAAGAGTATTATAAAAAGGGTTGAGAAATAATATTCCGTAATATATGAAGTTACTATAAATGTTATTTCTTTTTCAGAATTTCAACTTTTTCTTACACATATTACGTTTCCTAAAGAATTTTTTAACAGGAATTTTAATTTTCACCATGTATAATAATTTATAGATTTTCAATCATTCGGGATTAGCTTTTATTTATTGTTTGGATGTCTATATCCAGCTAGAATCAAATGCAAAATTCTTTCTAAACGCCTTCTTTATGTTTGTTTTTCAACCAGTTAGTATTATTATTTTGCGCAAAAGCTTCAAACATAAATGAAAATGAAGGGGAGGGGGAATGAAAATTTTAAGTCGTAAAATTATGAAGAAGCAAAATATTTTGTAAACTTGTTCCCGGAATTTTGAAGAATTTATATTTTAAGCTCTTAAAATTATACTATTGTATTCTTTTCTATTGTAATGCAATTTTTAAGTAGTGTAATATTGTTCATACTATTGCTCCTTTAACTATGTATCCCAAAAATTTTTCAACTATGATATTTATATTCTTAATGTATTTATTCTTTTTAAAGCTGATAAAGTTTTTCCGGTGGTTTTATAATGTTCATTTATTTCTACTTTTCATAAAACGCTTGGGATAAAACGACGTGATTTGAGGAAGCAGGAATTCAAATGGTATTTTAAAATAAAAAAAAAATAATTATTTCCCTATAAAAGTAACATTTTTAATTGAAAAAAAATCTGACATATAATATCATGCTCTTCCACCAACCAAATGTCATGCAACAATTTTAAAGCAAGGTGAACTTTTTTTTTTGAAAAAATAAACGTTGTATTTATTAGAGTAATACGAAGGCTATTAGCGATCGATATCTTAATTCTAAACCAAGGTGAAATGAAGAGAGAAACTCCTGAATCAACACACACACACAGCGCTATTCTTCATGTAACTTCCAAATCACAGAATTTTGAGACTCCGTTCATTTAACTTAAGTAGCCCACATTATTCTACAGGGTGAGTCTTTTCAGGGAATCTGGGCTCCAACCCGTGGTTCGACTTCATGAATCATCGTCTGCCTCGAGTTTAGGATTATCATCTCTTGGTTATCACATTTGAACAATACGATGGAAATATGACGCTCAGGAAATACAAATTTAATTTTTAGAATTTTGTTTTGTATTTCATTGAATGTGGGTGCAAATATTTTATTTTAATTCAATTCATAGCATTACAGTAGTTGACAAATGCATTTTTTTTAGGAATCGTGCCAATGTTAAGAAGAAATTATTTACAGATTATTGGACCAAATCATTAGTGACTTCAAAATTGTTCTAGTGCTATTTTCGATTTTTTAAAAATGTTTTTCACTTACTAAATTAAGACATTATTTATATCGTTAAGTCAAAGAAATACTCTTTTTTAAAAAAATTATTTCAATTTATCGAAAGTCTGTGAGAAATTTTATATTTTTAATAAAATTCCTGCACACAGTCGTTACATTACCGTTCTAATATTACAGCACTTCATTACATACGAATATTTTAACAGGCTGGTATTCGCAAGTTCTTTGTGATCCCCTCTAGAGGAAATAGCTAAAAATGTCTTCATGCTGATCTGATGCTAACAGACTTCTGTTTTTTTTTTTTTTTTTTACCTTGGATGTGGCACGACAAACCTAAGCTTGTTTATGTCTGCTTTGTTTTTATTTCCTGCCCCGTGTGGCAATTGTTTTGCGTAGCGGTCATGTAAACATCACACACGCGAGGGAACATCCTCTTTTTAGAGATTTATTTTCGCAGCTGTGTGGGAAGCATTTAGTTTCGCCTTCGACTCGCGTGAATCTCTTTCGATGTCGAACGTCATTCTTTGTTGTTACTGCGTCATCTTAGGATTTCGGTCAGATTTTTACTATGTATGTTTTCTTTTTTATATATATAAATAAGAATAAAATAGTAATTTCTGTAAACTGTCTATTTTTCAAATTCGTTCCATTTGTTTTAGAAGCTATACTTGTCAGTTGCCTATCCAAGCATGGCACAATCTTATCGCCAGTGATTTATTAATTTACGTAATTCATGTTATTTATCTTATTTTAAACTCTATCGTATTTTTTGTCATTTATTTGTGAAATTAATAATTTGCCCCCCCCCTCCCCCCGTTTTTTTTACATTGAAGATGTATTTTTACATTTGATACTGAATTGTGTCCTTGAGTGTTTTTCATCAAGTGTGGAAACTAAAAATGTTTGCGCAGGAGTTGGGAAAAAAAAGTTTTTTAAAATAAATTATCGAAGTAAACGAGAGGAGATAATTAACGTTTTGATATCTCGGTGTTAATAAAGACTTCCGTTTTCTAATCGTTAGCCAATATCATCGTTAACAGAAATGATTTGCTTATTGTTTTGTATTTTTCAATGAAAAATTATCTGAATCGGTCTGAATTTTGCCAAAATTTTAGTCATGTTATAAAAGTAAAAAAAAAGTTCCAGTAATGGGGGGGGGGAATACCTCGTTTGCATAATTAAGAGAATTTGCACGTCATGTCCAATTTCTGAAAACTAATGGACAGGTTTTAATGAAATTTGATGAGAATATACATTTGTAACAAAGAAAGAGATGTATCTTTCAAAAGCATTTTATGTACGCGTGATTATCAGAAAAGCTCATAAAGCATGGATGTCCAAAATCCACGTTCTGATATCGAATTAAAAATGAATCTAATATGAGATAGGATTAATGTGGGATATGGTCCTCCCCTCACAAGCCTAGCAAATCGCACAGCGTGACGCCATACTGTACGTGAGGCAGTTGAGTACTTTGCTGCAGACGGATCTCACTCCTACTTCAAGGCAATTTTTAGCTGCTGGATGCTTCTTGAAGGGGTACGGCGAGAAATGCATTTGCTCTCTCAAGAGCTACCTAGATATGCTAAGGTTAAAAGGCCTAGAAATCTGGCTGGCCAATCTATGCGGCAAATATCCTCACTTTCCTGGATATCTTAAACCACTTTAGCTCTATGTGGACGAACGTTAAGGTCCATTAACATGAATCCAGGACCAATTGCGCCCCTGAAAAGTCGGAACATACGGCTCTAAGATCTCTCTATACCTCATAACAGTCAGGAAGACTTTGTCAAACACATGAAGGGGTGTGCGGCCATCCAACATAATGCCTGCCCAAACTATTACACCTCCACCACCGTAATGAACTTTTCCCTCATGAGGGAGGGATAGTATCGTGAGCGGGACGTAAATATTTAGTCTTTTAGCATACAGCCGTTTCTCCTGAAGCCTTCGTGAAACTCGGGTTCTAGTGGCAGCATTCAACTCACGTGAGAGCTGTAAATCTAGTTATAGTAGTCTTGTGTCGCTGAGCTGAAAGTTCCCAATAATGATCCTCAGTCGCTGTTGTGGATCTTGGTCGACTTGGTCAAAATCTTCTGGATAAAGATCCAGTATCCTGAAACTGTTTCCACTAATTGCTGATGTAACTGCGCTTTACATTGAGCTCTGTAGCGCCTGAACTTGAAATTGGCCTATCCCCAATCTACCGACAATTTTACATCTCATTCCATCATCCATATGTTCGTGGCTACGCATTTTACCTGTACCTTATGAAATTTATCTAACTCTTTGAAAAATACTGCGAATATCGTGGATGAATACGGGGACACAAATCGACGACAACCCTTCTTGCTCTTGTATCTCTTCCACAATCACAGCTCCTCAGACACGAAGGGGTTAAGGCCAGGCCCTTACTTATTCTACTCTGAATATCTCATAATTAGTGCCCTTGATTCAATACTTTTTTTAAAATAAAAAATACGAACTCTTTAAATTTTGCACACGAGTATATACTCCTGAAATGACCTAATGAGGAACACATTCAGTTTCCCCCTGATTTATTGTTATATCAAGATTCTGCAAGGAAGATACAGAATAATTGAAAGTAATTGCAGTTCACTGTAAAATCGAAATCCCTCCCCTTGTTGAATTTGTCGATTCTCATTGTCCTAACGTTAGGATAATGTGGAAGTTAGAAGATTGGGGTGCCAGCTCATGTTTTGGTTTGAGCGGGTTCTTTTATGGTGTCATTTAATTACAAGCATTTATTTCTTAATCATTTTTATTACAGGGCGACACTTTACAAACATGAAACACACACAAAACACAGAAATTCAACATAGGATGGACTTTAGTCCTTCAGCGAGCTTAACGCTCAACAAGGCGTGTTTCGCCTTCGGGGGTTACGTCGTTTCTGCTATAGGTGTTGGCGAACTCTACACAACTAGAGGGCGCCAGTGCCTCACAGGTTTCATCCTCGTCACTTGACTATAGTACACAATTGCAAGGTCCGTCGCCAATAGCTCTTATGTTTTTTCTAAGTTCGACGTTAAACAATCAATGAATTAATCCAAAATTTGTGAAGGAAAAAAATCGAAATGAGGAGAAATTGTTTCTAAATATAAGTAGCTACCTCACAATTATCTTAAATTTCTGATTATGTATGAATATGGATAATAACCAATCCATAGTTTTATGTAAATTTTACTCAGTCGCCAAGAACAGTTTATCAAATTTTTCATTGTTATATTATATTTTTGAAAAATAAATTTATGAAGAAAGGAAGTTAATTTTAGGCTATAAATAATTTAATTGTTTATTTTGTTTGGAAATGCTTTGTTTTAAGATTTTATGAATCATTGATTAATTTCACACACACAAACACACACAAATCATAAGATAATTTTAAAAAATTATCTATTGATTTGTGTGTGTGTGAAATTAATCACTTAAATTAAAAGTTGAAGAACGCATGATCGTGTGCAATCATAACACTTGTTGCAATCCGTAGGAGAAAACATGATAGAAGTAAAATATCACGTATCATACTTATTCACATTTAAAGTTTAAAAAAATGTTCTAAGAATTTGGATGATGTTGTTATAAAGGCTTTCTGTAACTTTTATGAACAATTTTTTTTTTTTTTTTTTTTTTTATGTTTGCTCTTTCTTTTATTCGTACGCTAATAAATTATTAGTTATGTAGTTTTGAAAAGTTTGAAATGCAAGGCTTTTTATCACTCTGACAGAAGTAAAATAGCGACTTATGTACTACATCTATTAGTTTATGAAAATAATTTTCCATTTTCTTCTTCAGATTACATTAAAATTAGAATATTTTAAAAAGGAGATTTTGATTTTCTTAATTCCATTCTAATGACTATGATCGCTTGAGTATCATTTGATGCAAATTGTTTTCAAAAATAACATTCTCTTTGGAGCATATATTCTTCTGGTTAGTACGGAAATCATGAGCCCTAGGTACCCTAGCGATCTTTTCTTTCCTGTGTCTTTGGTATATACATGAATGACACTCCTCCGGACATGTTAATGACCCATCTTCTTGTCAAACATTTTTTTTCCCTTTTTACCCGTTTTTTTCCCCAACACCTAGAACGCAGGTACTTATGTTTTGTGCAGCCTAACCAGATTTGACTGTTGTATCATAAACTCAACTTTCACTCACGCTCATTCAAAAAGATCATTAAATTAATTGTTCTTTCTTTCAAAGAGTTGTTGGTACTATAAAATAAAAAACTCTTTTTGTGCTTTTTGACAGTTCTCAAAAACGTATTTACTTATTATTCAAATAATTGCATTGACGTTCTTTTGATGAAAAAGCTTTCTTTGTTTTGCTTACGCTTAAAGCTGAAATCCATTGATGGCACTTAAAACTGTTTTGCAATTGGTTTCGCCTGAATGTCATTTGTTATTTTGATAAGTAAACTTTGAAATTAAATGTATTATTTCTATATTATGTCAATTGCGAACGTCCTCGTCACTTGACCGTGGTTCAAAATTACGAGGTCCGTCGCCAATAGCCCTCGTGTTGCTTCTAGTGCGACGTTAATAAAAAAAACTAAACTAAACTATGTCAATTGCGAAATCAAATTATGAATTTGTTTTCTGTTGTGGTACTCTAAGTTATGTAACAGTGTGTTTTTCAATTCCTGAGTGGATTTCTCTTGATTATTGTTAATTAATTTTTTCTCGCGAATATCGAAAATTGAAACATTTTAAAATGTTTACATTAAAGAAAAATTGTTTCATAGATTACAAAAGTTTACTCTTATGTTACGTCTCTTACATTGATTTAAAAACATTTTGAAAAACAGTGTGGAAAATTTACAAAGTGGTAATTTTGCAAGAATTTATTTTTATTATATTGGCATATTGTACTGGTAGGAAAAAGATGTATCTAGGTAATTCATTTCAATAACATTATGTCTTTTACTAACGATTGCCGATTGTGCAATCGTCAGAAATCGTTTGTTTCTTTCTGGATCTATTAAAATGTTAATTGTTGGTATAATTCCACCTGTAGAGGGATAATTATGAACTGTATCTTTAAATTTAAAGTGTGTGTAGAGAAGCTCGTCTTCAACTAATATTTTGAAACAAATTTAAAAGCTTATCTGAAAAAAATTATGTGGTATGATAAGAGTTTCATTCTCCAAATTAAAAACAACTTTACCTTGTTATTTATCTCATTAATGTAGCAGTAATTTAGTTGTTCCTTTTTTTATAATCATAATGTAGCTTCATATTAATATCATTTTGTCTCCTTAAATAAGAACGTTCGTTATTTAGGATTTTTGGAATAATTTCTGAGTTCATTTGATAAAAGTTTTGTTCAGCGACTTGCCCTCTGTCCTTTCTATCTCTCCTAGCTCCCAGTGTAATTTTGTTGCTTAATTATAGGTCGATTATTATATTATCATTATTGTATTCATAATTGAAAACATTGAACATAAAATTTATAATTAAATGAAAGATTATCACATAAAAAAATTATTTTTCCCAAATCCCACCCTCCCTCCCTGTTGAATAATAATTAGTTTTAAGATGTATTCGTGTTTTAGTAACTTCTGCAGCTTGTTATCTTTAGATCTAGATTGAACTTCTGGTAATTTTGACATCCGATCATTCAGCTTCCCACAGTAATAATTGAAAAAATGATAATTTTATTGATTAAATTTGTGGCATAATAGTCAAACTATGTGTTAGTATGTATTTGTATTTTTTATAATTGTGTACTTTATTACTATGATTCAATAATTACATGTTGTCTTTTTATTCTGAAGTTAAGAATATTTGATTATTGCTTTTTACTATTAACATTAGGCAGTAAGCAAAGGGAAAAAACATCCACCTAGTAAATCTTGTTATTCTGGAAGGTGATTTTTGGATTTGCATGTGCCCTAGTTTCGGATGATATGTGATAAATTTAAAGATTTGAAGCTTGTGATTTGCATTAGTAGGAAAACGATGGTTAGGAAGAGGGGGGAAAACATAAGCGGTGCAGCTGTTTCAACAAGTTTCGAAAACTGTTTAAACTTTCGAAAGAGGTCTTTGTTAGTGTTTTGATGTGTCGTATATATGCTTCCGTTATTTACCTGTGAGACAGAGTGGTGTCTGAAGGAATTTTTAAATTAGCCATGTCTAGACGATTTACGAATGACTAAGTGGCTGACTTGCAGAAATTCTAAATTTGAAAGTCATTTAACAGTTTATTTTTCCATAGGATACTGCATTGGTTTTAATACGTTTCGAATTCGTATCGGAAAGTTTTGTATATAATAACCAATCTTTATTTAAAAGAAGGTGTAAATATTTCGCTTTTTCATTGCATTTCATTGTTTTGTTTCAATTATATACATTAACATATAAAAACGCGTTTAAAAATAGAAAATTGATGAAAAGTTTGCGCATTTGGTAAAATTTTTTTACCAATGAAAACTGTTTCTAAGACCGATTTGTTCTTGATTAGAATTGAAATATATTATTGATTTGCAGTACAATGTGAAATAATCGAACTGTAAACCTAGTCAATGATGACAATTTTTTTTAATCTTATGTGTTACCAATCTATTCTAATACATCTTTTATATTAACAAAATAGAATTGTGTACAAAATTTGAGTGAAATCAAATTCTTAAATTTTTTTTATCCATCTTTTTCAGTCGATATTTTTGTTTGTTTGTATGAAGAGTATTTATTAATGTGTCTTCCGTTTCTTGTGTTGCGAATAAAAAAAAATAAATTTTCTAAAGGGAGGCGAGAAAAATTTTCTATGACCCGAATTTTCTTGCTGATACTTTGTAATACTTCCACTTGCTCAATCAAGTAAAATACCTCATAAAATTGTTAAAATACTTAAATGAATTGGGCGTGAAATGATTTTTATATGTATCACCCATGGAAAAAATTTATTTTTGAAGAGAGGAAATTTAATTTATTCTTATTCTAAGTCTTTCATTCAATTTGTAAGTTACATTTGAATCTTGTAAAAATCTATTGATTAATTAAATAGGAGACATAATATATCTAAGCACTGAAATAAAGCAGACAAAGAAAGTTTAAAAATTCCATTATCTATGTATGTCTTTAGATGAATTTGAGATGATTTAATAGATAAGTAAGATCATTTTTAAACTACTCAAGTTTTTTTATCACTTAGTTAATGATTTTTTCTTCAATGAAAATTGAAGTACTTTATGATGAAGGGATGTTTACTTCCTTTATACTCTTGTAATAATTTCAAGCAATTAGTAAAATTTTACTGAAATGTTTTAATCATTTATTACGAGTATTTAGCGACATCTGTGGGGGAAATAACCATTTTTACTCACTGGAATAAAAAAATATATTTTATCCGTCCAAATATTTTGCTTTAAAATCTTTTTATTTAACAGTCCCACTGTTTTTTGAAGTATTCGTTTTTAACATTTTGAACCGTCAATTGAACATTTAATTTTATCGAAGAACCATTATATATACAGGGTGTTTATAAAATGTCGGACACACTTCAATGTTTAATAACTCATAAAAAAATGACGATAGATTAAAATTAATAACATAATGGTTAAATAGACTCAAAAGGTTTCATGACTCTTGACAATGAACTTCCACGTGTGCCCCTTTCATCGGAGGGAGAATATCAAGACGATAATTAATTTCACGCCAAGTACCGACAAACATGATGGCATCCACAGCGGCCATTGCGGTTGAAGTCCTGATTTTTAGGTCATCAAAGTTTGACATTTTCTACCTGTAAACACGATGTCCTTTACAAATCCCCGAAGAAAAAAGTCGCACCCCTCAGAAGTAAACATAACATTGCATTGGACTTCTTGCCAAAAGGAAAAAAAAAAAAAAAAAAATGAGTTATTTCACCAATAAATGCCATAAGTTTGTTTATATTTTCATTATTTTGTGAGTTATCAATCATCAAAATGTGTCAGGAATTTTATAAACACCCTGTTTACACACATTTATAGGATTTTTTATCCCCCCCCCCAAAAAAAAAAAAATACGATCGCCTACCACCAAAGTGGTAAAATTATTACAAATTGACACTTCCGCTTCATTTTGCGTGTGTCATTCTAATGTTGTCAGAGGAAGGAATAAGATGAAGTTACAAGGATGTCAACATAACAATCAGGTGAAAAAATACTGGAATAAAATCGTTACATCATAGTGATCTAGCGATACTTCAAATTTTTCTGTGCACCTGACAAGATATCACGAATTAATTTGAATTACGTGGTAAGATGTAATAATGTGTTTTAAAACGATTTTGTTCAGTTTCTGAAACTTATGATTCATCATCCTACATTCTTTTCTTTTTTTTTTTTTCCCGGTATGCATGTGTAATGTTTGATTGTTAAATGTTGCATCATGATATCTTGAAATTGAACTTTCATATTATTTTATAATCAATATTTAGAAAATTAAATTATATTATTTCATGTTGCTTAGCGTATTTATTAATAGGACTTAGTTCTTCGAAATGAAACTGTAATGATGCAAACATTTCACGTATATTTTTTCTCCCCCCCCCCATCACTCGTATTATTTTATGATTCAATATACTTCTTTCTGTGTGATAATTGCATTTCTTAAGATTTTGTCAAAATGCCATTTCTAATATCCGTACTAAAAATTACTGATATTCAAACAAGTTAAGTTTGTATTTTATATTTTCTAATCAAATAAATTATAAAATACTTGATACGTGCGCTCTCTGAGCCTCTCTAGATAACAGAATAGTTTTTTGCCAAGCATTTTATTTTTATAAACTTATAAAGGTTTATGATTGTTTTTTGTGTAGTGAATTATTACAGTGATATGTGTGTGTAAATAAATTTTTTTTTTTTTTTTTTTTTTTTTTTTGTACAGAACTAATTATTGCTTTATTTTTTTAGGAACTAACCAAACTTCAGCATAAAAATGTCGTAGCCTTGTTAGAATGCGTGGTAAGTTGATTTTTCTCCATTTCTCTATATTTACATTTATTTTGTTTTCTTATACATGTTTAATCTAATTGAATTGTTACATAATTTCTAAAGATAGAAGTTTTACATTATTAGAATGATGACGCACCTTTACTTTAAAGAATCATTTCATATCTAATGATAAATATTGTTTAAATACAAGATGTTCTTTTGTTGTGGTGCTTCGCTTTCATTATCTTTGAATTCAAAATTTGGAGAAATAAATAACGACTTTAGCTGAAAAAAAAAACACCTCCCAGTGACAAACGCTATTATTATGAAATTGTTGAGATGAGAGTGTTCATCTTTTTGCTAAATAATGGTAGTGGTAGTCGAGTGGTCATGTTCACAAGCTCGTGGCCGACTTTGTTTCCGTCGAGTCGTTAGCTGGAGCTCTGATGCTTGTAAAGAACAGTCTTGTAGCGGGGTTAACGCACTTTAAATTTGTCGAAGCTCCAATTATCTGTTTTTGTCATAGAATTCAATAGAAACTGAATTTCCTAATATTTTTATCGATTGTTTGAGTTGATCGCTGGAGTATAATTTCTCAAAACTTTTGAGATTCAAGAAAATTTGTTAGGTAACTCATGAATTCACCAACAGATGAAACGGTTTTTTTTTTAAAGCTTTTGAATACGATAGTGACATAATTTAATTCCTTACATTTGAATATTCAGTTTTTGAACATATATTAATTGCAACTGTAATTTAAGATTTCAGCCACAATAATACAGGTAAATAATAATAATTTCGGATGCACGGTCATATTAATTTACATATATTATATACTGCTGTTTGTAGAAAATGCAACACCATGAAAGAATCATCAGAATCAAATGAAATTTAATGCAGAAACGACTTGTACTGATACAAATAAATGATGAAATTTTCAAAACAAAAGAAACAAATTAAGCGTCCGAAATCAGTATTTGGTGCAGCCACCATGCGCTGCAATAAGTGCTGCTATACGACGTGGCATGGAGTCAAACAGATGTTGAATATCTGCTTGAGGAAGATAATTCCATATCGCTTGTATGCGCAACCAAAGTTCGTCTTTGGAAACTGCAGGACGCGGATCACGAGCGAGACGCCGACCAACCATATCCCACACGTGCTCAATAGGCGACATATCCGGTGAATAAGCAGGCCAAGGAAGAAGTTGCATGCGTTGTGCTGAACAGAAGTCTCGAACAGTCCGCGCAACATGTGGGCGTGCATTATCCTGCTGAAAGATAGCTCCAGGGATGCCTTGAAGGAAAGGAACGACTTCGGGCTGTAGCACTTCACGGACGTACCTGTTGCTATTGAGATTACCCTCAATTCGTATCAAATTGGATCGTCCATGATAGGAAATCGCACCCCAGATCATAACTCCGGGTGTTCGACCACTATGTCGTTCAATAATACACTCAGGAAGGCAGCGTTGACCGGCATAACGTCTAACACGAACACGGCCATCATGGGTCCACAAATTGAAGCGTGATTCATCTGAAAAGACAACTTGGTGCCAATCAGCTCGCCTGTCTCTGTGCTCAAGAGCCCACTGCCGACGCAGCCGTCGATGATTCGCCGTGAGGGGAATCCTGTATAAAGGCACCCTTGCACGCAATCCACGGCGCAGCAGACGACGACGAATTGACGAAGCCGACAATTGTACACCTGTAGCAGTAGACCAACGTGCTGCCAGCTGCCTGGAGGAAGCTGTGCGATCATTCACCGCCATGCGGAGCAGGTGTCGATCATCGCGCTCTGACGTCACCTTCTGTCGTCCAGTGCCTGTTTTTCGAGTTGTTCGGTGCTCGTCGGTCCACTGCTTCCAAACTCGCATCACTGTGGAACTGTTCCGCTGCATACGAGCTGCTATTGCGCGATAGGAAAATCCTCCTTCTCGAAGGCCGATTATCCTCCCTCGTTCAAACTCCGTAAGTTGCTTGAATTTCTTATTCTTCCGTCGTGGAGGCATACTCAGGTCTCACTAAACGTTTGCCACTAACAAATAATCATAGACTTTTTTCAACGTCCCGCTACAGCACTTTATTTATACGCTTTCAGCATCAATTCAGAGGGCGCTGCGCGCGCCGCGCACGCGCGATGGCTCTGAAACTTTATTAATTTGCATAATATCCTATAATTGACATTTGCTGCGAATTTCATTTGATTCTGATGATTCCTTCATGGTGTTGCATTTTCTACAAACAGCAGTTTATTTTTATAGTTATTCAACCTTTTTATATCCGATTTTTTTTTTTTTTTTTTTTTTGTTACATAATATAGAAACTGTGAAGTCACAAATATAAAGAGGAAGAGGAGGAACTGTGTTCTAGAATTTACAAATTGAGAGAATGAATTTTTTTAAAATGAAAATTTGAGAATAGGAAAATGGCATGTACTGTAATTTGATTTGAAAATTAATTTTTTTCAATATCAAGAATTTTCATAAATTTTGAATCGAAACTAATTCAAAACTATGAAAAGTGTTTGTTGAGGAAAGGTTTTTTTTTTTTTTTTTTTTTTTTTTTTGGACGACCTAACCTTTTTTGATCTCAGAAAATATCTCCCTCTGCCCCTTTTCTTTATTTATGTGTTTACGATTAATAGAAGAACAGTTTTAAAATTTACGTAATATGTAAATTGAAAATGGTCCTTAAGAAACAAATTGTTAGTGCACATAAATAAAATTTATCCCATTCCCCCATCGTTTAAGCAAATTGCTTTGGTTAACAAAAACTAAATTCTTCTCCTATTCTTTTATCTTCAACTTTTTTTATCATCTCTCTCTGTCTTAAATATAGGATGAATCCTGCCTAAAATTCTTTATTCTTTTCTTCCATCATCTTGCCCTGTACAATAAGTAAAGCCGGGGAAGTCATAGAAATATAGGGGTTTAAAAAAATACTTATGCGGTGGTGGTTAAAAAAAACGGGGAAAGAAATTGGATTAGAGTTGTTCTTGAATAAGAGAGAATGGCTTGAGATGAAAGAATATCTAGTATTTCCTTTCTAAAGAGTTGGAGCGATCTCCATTTTATCTGTCATTGCACCTCTTCTCCGGAGTTATTTTTGGGATGAAGAGCGGACTTTTTATCGACTTTCCTTCCCTCTTCTCGATCTCAAGGATGGAGATAGTGACTCCTTTTTATCTCATCATTCAAGATACGGAAATAAGTTTTTCGCGATAAAGCCCCTCATAATTGCCTTGTTCGCATTTGTTATGTTGAGTAATGTTCCAACCATTCTAATGTATCCTTTTATTGAATACATATGTGCATCCATTTTTGAGGAAGGTTGGGAAAACGTGATTCACATGTAATATCGAAAGCTTTGTTTGGTATTTTTAGTGTAACGTTGTTATTTGATGCTTATTTGTCTTAAATATTGTAATGAAGTAACGTGGGTATTTCAGAGAACATAATATAGAGTGTTTGCCTCCTTAGAAGGTAATCGAAGTTACTCTTTTATTCATTTCTCTCCCCCTCCCCCCAATAATAGAATAGGATATCAATCATTGAGAAAATACGTTTTACCCAACCTACTTTTAACGGAAAGGATTCGAGCTTAAGTCTTCTTGTCTCAATAAAAAAAAAAAGCTTAATTATGAAATCAATAACCCTCTTCGTTTGTGCGCCTATTGACTTAGAAATGTTTAAAGAAAGTTAAGCGCAGAAGTTTATTATGGGATATTAGAGTAATGAAAGTAAAAGCTCTTCAAATTAATCCAATCGTATAATTTTGTAGTTTTAGTCTGATATATTAGCACAAAAATTATATATATATATATATATAACTATAACTCTCTATATAAACAATACACATATATATATATGAGTTACAAGAAAAAGATGGGAAATTTTTAAATATCATCGCCAAACTATTTCCTTTTTTCGTTGAATATTTTTTTTTTTCAGAGAAAAAAATCTTTTAAGCATCATTTGATTCTCATGTTTTTTAAGTACCAATTTACCTTTTGTATTCGGATTCGTCACTCATCGGTATGATATAGCCTACCTTATAACATATAGTATGATTTGTTTGCACAAATTGCGATCAGACTTTTGTATGCAGCGTTGAATAGCAGTATGTCAAAGAATCTTAATCACGAGTCATTTATTTTGAAAGAAAAAGTCTTATGATTTTTTTTTAAAAAAAGTATTTGTTAAATTGTGTATGTTATTAATTGTCAGGGAAAAGTTAAATGTATCGTAAAATTTATATCATTCGTCATTAAGAGAGAGAGGGTATTCAATCCTAATGATAAAGGTTTGATTGTGACACTTACATTTTATTTAAACTTTTCATTTTAAATTCATTCTGAATTTTACTCTAGATTTCTATTTCCTTAGGTATAATGACTTATTCGAAACTTCAGAATTGTGTATTATTAGAAAAAATAAAATACCAAGATTTCAATTGTTTATTAGTTTTAAAAATTACTTTTTTTAACTGTATTTGTTTTATACGAAAAAATATTGCGTTTAATATTTCGATTATTACTTATTTTTAATGTTAACTCTTTTGACTTAAAATTTTCGGGAAATTCTTGTTAAAGGCTAATAATGGCGCAGTAATTAGCCTGAATAGCAACTTCCAGGAAGCATCGAATGCTAGTTATTTTCTAACCCTAAAGGCTTTCAAAAACATTCCAGACGAAGGCAGTTCTTGGAAAGTTACCAAGAAAATAGAACTAAAAGGAAGTACAAAATAGATTTTGTGGAGCAAAAAAAAAAAAAAAAAAGTCTACGCAAATGGTTTTATACGATCGTGAAGAGAAATGCAGAAGTAAAAATAAGTATTCCCTCCATCTCCCTTTTTTTCACGAATTCAACGGGATCAACGCGACTTGTAAGTCACATAGCCTAAGTTTTATTCTGGACAAAATACTGAATTAGTCAAATTTTTGATTTTAATAAGAGAAAAATAAAATAAAAAAATTTCACTATTTATTTTGACGTATGAAAATTAATTTGAACTAAACAGTTTTAAACAATATAAATAGACCGATGTAAGGATCAGATATTTCGTGGCTAACGAGTTCCGAGTCTTAATTCAACCCAATATTTTTTTTTTTTTTTTTTTTTTTTTTTTTTTTGTTAGGGGTGTGTTTTTTTGAAAAATAAATCGAACTTCGCCTTTATATCTTAACATGAGGCCACTGTCTTTAAATACAAGCTCATGGTTCAAAATTAAGATCCATTGTTAGCAAACCGTTTTGTAAGTATAGTATGGCATACATAAGTTAACCAAAATCGACAAATCAAATGAATATAATTGAAAAACATTTCTATGTCTTGTGTATATATGCCTCCGTTTACAATATTCACTTAAGTCGATATTTTTCCATTTCGAATCGTTTCTTAAACACGAAAAGTGGTATACATTTTTTATCATTCAGTGGTGTATGTGTGTGTGTGTGTATGTATGTATATATATATTTCTCCGTTATCTTTCCAACTGCTTATCTGGGTTTGTTATCCATCTATCTACATTTCAGTAAGATTTTTTTAGGAGGGAGATATTTTTTGAAGATGTGTCAGGTGTGAAAAATATGGAGATCTGGATTTCTTAATCCTCTAATATTAATCCGTCCCATAAAATGGTTATTCTTAAATCTGTCCTCATTCTTGAAAACTTTGCCTGAAATGTTTTTTTTTTCCAAGATGAGATAAAATGATAGATTGATTTAAATTGAAATAATTCCCAAAATAAAGTTTCGTTTTTTTTTATTGTTGTTGTTGATTCTTAAGTTTAATCGCGTATAATTTCTTCATAAAATGCTTGAATATTTATGAATTACTTGCGGAAGAAAAAAATAATAGGTTTAATGAAATTTAAAAAAAAAAATTTTTTTTAGTATATTATTAATTTGCGTTTCTCTTTATTTTCGTGGTTTCATCCTTGGTAAGAGGAAAAAGAGCAGGGCGCAACAATTGGGGAAAAAAAGAACATTTGTGTTTCATAAATGACCACAATTTTATTTCATCATTGGATATAATTTTGAGGAAGGGAGTATCATTTATGCAATAATAATTTTTCACACTTAGAAATAACAATTTCTTCTTACAAACTTAATAAGGTATTTAGATCATTTTGTAAAAATGATCAACATATAACAAAAATGTACATGGGCATTCAAAGGACTAAAAAGTGACTCACTCTACAAAATCTTTTTAAAATGAACACACACACATTATTTGTGAAAAGCTCAACGTGTTTCACTGATTTGTTGTTAAATTCTTTTCTGGGATAAAGGCCGTGAACGAAAAATGTTTCTAACGTTTTGAATTAGTGATGCAGACTAAGATAATGTATGTTTGTACTGTCACTACGTATGAAAAGTAAGTTACATGCAGCGTAAGACAGAAATTGCATACTGCTTTTTGTTTTACTAGCTTATGGGACAAAATTTCTATTGATTTATAGTGTAACGCCATGTTATTAATTCCTTCTTCCAACTTAAATTTTATATATATTAGTCATTAATAAATGATCCAATGTATATAGAGTCGCACTATGATGATTTTATTCAGATCTATGAATAATCTGCAGAGAGTGTTTTATTTTTAACCAGCAACTTTCAGGCGTACGAATGTAAGGTTTAATGTAATTTATTACTTATCTGAGAGATCAGAACCAATTGGGTTCGTGTTCTTGTAGGATTTAGAGATGATGGTCCAATTCGCTGACCTTATGCAGCCCTTTCTGACTGTGATCTGATCATTCCTTACATTTGTTAACACATTCACTAAACCTTTGTTTATAGCTTCCGCTCATTCTCTCTACTATTTATTAAATTATTAACCTCTATATTAAATTATTTGTTCTTTATATAGGCAATTTATCAGATCTAATATTTACACTTTACAAATTCTTATATAATCTGTATAAGTCATTTTCATCAATTAAGAAAGATATTCAATTAAGTCCTCGCAATTTGGATCTTTTTCAGTCTGATATCTTCTTTATATATATATATATATATATATATATATATATATAATTAAAAGTCAATAGTAAGTATAGGGTTCTGATTACAATTTTTGAAACTTAAATTTTAGATATTCGTTAGCACTATATTAATGAAATACCTGAACCTGTCGTTTTATCGCCAACTTCTGTTACACACATTTTGGAAACAAAATGGTTGTCTTGCGTCAACTTTCTTATTTTAGTAATCTCTATTTGAAAGAAAACAAACTTATGATTGCAGCTTTACAGCTTTTTCAGCCTTTCTTTGTTCTTTGCTTGTTTTCTCTTCAACTCGGATCTTGATTTATAACCACCTTATCTAAGGGCCACCTGTTCATACTGTCGAAGCGTCGTCCGTCCGTCAGGCCTTCCCACGCCACAGAAGGATGTCATCCACGAGAATAGAGTCACTCTTACACCTGAAGAAAGCCACTCCTCTTGTTAGTGGGTAGATCATGCCATATGGAAAAACCGTTCTCTTGAATGACATTCGAAAACTATGGCATTTTTTGGATTGTATTTGGAGTTAACTATTCAATTTTTGATCAGTTTAGTTTTAATGTCTCCACTATTATTTCTCTTGAGATCTCTTTTTAAGTTTGAGTAGTAATTTTTACGTTAAAATAATTAAAACCAAAGGATTTTGGTGAATGTGTCTGGCACATGAAGGGTATATGTTTACCCCCTCCACTCTCTCACGTAAAACGTTTTTGTTGAGTCGTGGCATCGAGTCTTGGCCACCAAAGACCCGCCGTATAGCCGGGGCTGATGCACGTTAAATCTGTCGAAGTCCTCCCGTTGACGAGGCGTGGAACTCAGGTGAGGGGGTTCTAGTTCAGGTGTTGTCCTCGTCACATGACCGAGGTTCAAAATTACGAGGTCCGTTGCCTATAACCTTCGTGTTGCTTCTAGTGCGACGTTAATAAAACTAAACTGAACTAAACACACATAAAACATAAAATTAACGATATTGAACCATTAGAAAAAAATTAAGAACTAATTCTTTAATAAATTATTTTTGCTGAGACTTGACACTTTCATCATCTTCAGATGTCTAGGTGTATCATTGAATTTAAGACCCATTTTCATTTATTGTCCAACAATTCTCTATTATAATAAAAATTGGATTCTTGGAGGAATCGGAACATAGTGCATAAATCTGCGACTCTTATGTGACGCGTGCCTTCAATTTTCTCGACCACTGGACTACTGTTTTCATTTTATCGAGGTATTTTGTAACTTCTTTCACACACACCAGCAATGATACATTTTTCCTAGTCACCTTTGGACAAATTGATTTTTCTTAATTTTCCTGTTTCACTTGATCTGCTGTGAATTGTTTTAATTGGTGTAAATTGCTAATTCTTTTGGATCGCGACGCTAGCGTGTGGTTGCTCAAAGAAATCTTTACTTAGACTGATAAGGGTTACTGAATACTTTGAGACCTTAGATTTCTTGTGTTGCAAAATATAAATTTTTTTTGAATGTCATGTCCATTGTCAAATGATTCAAATTACTTGATTCCTTCTTAACATCTTATTGTGCATTCTTGTGTAATCGAACTAAATCGATTTGTATTTATACATTTAATGTTCTTTTTAAAAAATTACTTCTTTACTGTACTTATTATACTTAAATAGTATTTAAAAAGTTTGGAATGTATTATTATTATTTTAATTTACCAAAGTTGTCAAATTTCTCTCTCTCTCTCTTTATATATATATATATATATATATATATATATATATATATAAAAATTTCGTTTTAATTTGTCCTTTACGAAAACTTTTTTTATGCAGTGTTTTAACAGGAATCTTAATTATATTTATTTCGGAAATCGAATAAGTACGGAGAACGATATCCTTCGAAAACCTATGCACTTTTCCGATCTGCTCCAAATGTCAAGGTCCTCTGGTAAGTGGCATATGTTTTGAAACCGTTCTTTCCAGCTGTTTTGCCTTAGGGCTTGTAACCTCAACGCGTGATTACGAGAATCTACAGCAATCCGATGAGGTATTTTTCCTCCATCCACGTGTGTTTTATTTACTTCTCAGGTCGCGTGTTGTGTTGGATACGAGTATTTCAGAATTTTTTTTTAATGAAATAAAAAGTTTCTGCGTAGTTAGATGATAATTTGGAATAACTCCTTTCCTTTTATCAATTCTGATTTCAAAATAGTTTGTTGTGGAAATATTTTTTATTTTAAAATAAGAATATGTTTTCTTTTTAATTTTATCTCGGTTTCAAATTATGAACCCCTACAGAAACGGATTTTCGATAAAGCATTCTGCTTAAAAAAATGCAACAAATTTTTTCTTTGTTGTTATTCCTGATTCTAGTTTAGCGCTCTTTTTTTAAATGAAATTTTTTAATTTGTCCGAAATTTTCGGTTTTGAACTGCAGTTGAAAGCGCTGTATTGATATATAATTTTTTCGTAGATTTTTTTAAATACAAATATTTCATTTTCTGTGCTTAAAAGGAGGCTTATTTATTAAATTCTTCTTTTATTTTTTAGAAATATATTTTTTCCCTTTTTTGATTTTCATGATTTGTTTGGCATGCAATACGCATACACACACGCATATATATATATATATATATTATCTACTTTGTTGTCAATATGAAAGCAAGAATTTGTTCAGAGTAAGAGAATTCATATATTGTTAAAATGATATGCCGTATAACATACTTTTTTGTTTGGAGCACATCGAACACTTTTATGTTTTAAAAAAAGATATTACGCGAAATAAATTAAAAGCGAACAGTTACATGTACAATCTCACAGTTATGAAAATAAAAAGTTCAGTTTCATGACGAAATTTTACATATAAAGTATGGAATTTCATCGTAATTGGTTTCTAATATTTTAATAAAACTTTCACAGTGATTAACTGTCATATCTTAAATATTTGTTTCATTAAAATATTAGAACCAAACAATGATATTCTATACTTTAATATCATATATATATATATATATTAAATTAAATTAAATTAAAGTTATTTAGACATAATTTTAACACACAATTTTTCATTACAAATTAATATGTATCAGTGTTGAATAAAAAAAAATACTGTGGTGCCCAGTGGTTCATGGCATACTCAGACTTCTTTCACAGGAAGTGGTTACAAGTGCTTAAGAAGAAGCAAAAGTTGCAAATTAAAAATTTCTATCTGTAGTGCAGAGTTAACTCTTAACATCTTATACTAAGAGAGTGGTGATATCAACTCATCCCCCATCCTATGTGTACGCCAGTGCCATTGGTAAACTTTGCGAATGATAAAATCGAGTCTCAGGTCTAAGTCTTAGAACCTCTAAAGGCATGTCACGTAGAATAATAGGAGTTGTTGCATTTCAAATTGATTTGAATCTCTTAATCCTCATGTAGTATGATGTGGAAATTGAGGTGCCATTTCATATGTTCACTTTCCCGTAGTTCAAAATTACCAGATCCTTCTTCATTATCTCTCAGTACCCCGAAATTAAATCGAAAAATGAAAAGAAATTAATTTTTCTTCATTTACGACTTTTATAAGAATAAAGTTATTCTTTTTTTATAAAAAAAAAAAAAAAAAAAAAAATTCGGCACAATATTTTTACGAATGGAAAAAATTATTAAGTTCCGTACGTTTTCGATTCTCATTGTTCAATCGGATTTAGCATCTTATGCTGATTTAAATGATAAATGTTAATTTAATGATGTAAAATTTCAGAATTGAAGTGTGAGGGAAAAAAAAAAAAAAACGCTGAATTTCAATTGCTCTGGTTTCGAGCATATTGTTTTTATAGAAATCCCTCAGTCTTAATAAATTACAGTGCAATTAAGGAATAAAGTCGTAGTTTATATTAAAAAAAGGGGGGGGGAATAGATTTTTGAAATTTTTGCTGTCCTATAAAAAAATTAAAGATTAAAACAAAATACGAATCAAAATATTATGCTCTTTGCTTTGCCATGTTAATTAAAATATGCTAATTTTAGATTGCATGCTTTCTCTAGAATGTTGATAAATTGTTTCTCTAATATCTTGAGATACCTGATTCGATCTTCTTTCAATTCATATGGGACAAAGTGCAAGTGAAAGAAGGAAAAGAAAGAAAGAAAGTGCTCTCTGTTATCTCTCACCTTTGCACTGAAAACAAACTTTTTCAAGTATACTTTTATCAAGGAAGATTTTTATTTCCATCTTAATAAGTTTAGTTTTATCTTGTGTTCCTGATTGGCAGGGACTTTCTCCCCTAGTGACCTAGTGCCAAAAAATATTTACATCCTAACTTCTCGGCTCTCTGTTAGAAAGGAATAAATATTGTTTCTCTATAACTTTTATCTCTCTTGAAGTGTGTTTATGTCGTGCCGGATGAAGCAGCGATTGCGCAGTTGAAAGCTCAGCTGTTTGTACATTCAACTCGTCTCTTTTGTCGTCGGGAAAAGAAGTTCATTGAAGGCGAGTCATAATTACTCGGAATGCTTCTTAGAACGTGCGTCATCTGGTGCGCGGGAAAATAAATGAAATGGTTTCCTTTGTGTCCATGTTGTTCACTGCAACGGCTAATTTTAACCCTCTTTAGATCTAAAGGTCCATGTATGTTTCCGCATTTCATGAAGTATATTTTCAATATTGCTGTGATGGCGTTAATTCAAAAATAAATGTATAAAAATGAAATGCTATTCTGAGTTAAGTGTATTTTAAGTGAAACTTTCTGCTGTGATTGAAATATAAATTACGGAATTTAAAGTTGCTATCAAATCTCTACTCTCTTCCATGCCAGAAAGTAAATAAATGCAAAAATAAAGGTTTTGAATCGTTACAAAAGAATCGGAGCATATATCTTATCTAACTTCGTTAATTATTGAATCAAATTTAACAATCAAATTGTAATATAATAGAATAAAGAAACTCTTTTTTTTTTTTGTCTGAATTATGACGAAAAGGCCAAAGGTTAAACATCTCCAGTTTTTATACAGATTGAATTTTATGTAAATTTTTTGTTTCGTATAGAAATAATAATAATAATAAAAAAATAGTTAGCGATCGCGATTCATTGAAATATCGAAGTGTGTTTGACTCCAAAATGCGCAATGAAGGAAACCAAGTTAAAAATAATAATAATATGAAGGTGCAGATAAAAATTGCGGCCTTCAAAATTGTCTAAAATTTTGAATAATTTTATCCTCTATTTTTCAATCATTACTTGGATTCTAGATGACATATAAATTAAATTAATACAGCAGTCAATATGTTAAAAAAAATTTTTATCTGAATTTTTCTTTTGACGGATTTAGAATTTTGAAGAAAACTTTATTTATATTGTAATATATTATCAAAAGTTAAATTCGTCATTTGCAAAAAGAGAGGTTTGAACGATGGCAAAATGCATATTCACATAAGCATAAAATGTTTACTTCATATATGAAATAATATAATTAACTTTTTTCCCCCTAGTAAAGCAACATGCATATATTTAAAAAATATATGAAAATGCAATTCTTTAAAGTATGTGACTTTTTATAGGTATCTCAAAATTTTTTAACCGTTTTCATAGTGTACTTTGAAACATATGGTAATATAATCGAGTAGCGTACTATTTTAAAAATGTTATTTAAAATGCCGTTTGATAGGGTTTAATTTGGTTCTAAAGGGAGTACAAAGCACATTGATTTTTATACATTTTTCTCCCCTCCATCCTTTTTTCTTAAATAAATAAATAAAGATAGCGAGTAACTTGGTGGAGGAATGAAAAATCGATTTTTTTTTTCATTGCACTGCATGAAATTTTCTTGTTGATGAAATGATTTCACACTTTAATTCTAAAAGAATGTGTGAAGAATGTTTCCTTTTTCATTTTTTACATTGTTGGGTTTTTTTAATCAAAATTTCAGATCAGTTAATTTGACTGTATTAAAATATACATATATTACTCTTTTGACGCAATATTTTAACTTTTATAGTAAAAATATTGGGTCAAAAGGAAATGAGGTGCTACTAATGAATTTTCAACGATAAAGAAAAAAACCGTTTGTGGACTGATTGGAAGAAAAAAAATAAATTGCTAATAATACATAACCTTTTGAAATAAAAAAAACTTTCGCAATAAAACTGAGGAATTATAATTTTTTACGATATTAATATTATTTGCAAAAATTCTGTTCAAATAAATATTTTAAATAAAAGTTTCATGGCTAATTTTAACGAATATGTTAAATTCTTTATCTCTTTTAATCTCATCTACCATAATTTCACGAATTCTTGTCTCGTTACTTTAGATATATCTATATTTTTGTAATTCATTACTAATAATGAATTTTGTTCTAAGTTGTTATTTTTGCTGTCATATTTATACAGCGTAGAATATATTGCTCTTGAAACTACCTGGTGGAGTTGTCTCCTAGTTGCGCAAAATTCGACGTCTCGTCCATCTGCTTTTCGGTCGATTTTGTTACGAGTGAAACGACGCAGTTAAACCTTTCCTTTATGTCAAATGTTTGGGATGAGAATTAATGGGTACTATGTTTCGAAGAGTTCTTATTTCTTCCTTTTCATAAAATACAGTGTTGCGTTTTGAAAACATCTGCTTATCGAATGACATAAACAGATGACGAGGATTTTAAATCGGACGAAGAGAGGGAGAGGAAATAACAAAAGTTTTTTGTTGATTCATAGGCTTGTTATTTTCTCACTTAGAGAATTGGGAGGGTCCCCATTTCGTGATATTAAAAGGAAGCTATTTTTTTTTTCTTCGAGGGTTATTCTGTCTTACAATTGAACAGGGTGGGATAGTTGGTAGAGAAAGACGATGCAATGTCTGTGAAAAAACACAATTGTAATGAACAAGAAATGAAACAATCAAAGATCTTAAAATGTGAAAAAAATCAACTATTCTCCTTTGTTTTGTAATAGACGGTTGAACACAAAAGCCTTGTGATGGTAAACTTATGTTCAAAAAGAAGCAGAGGTTCCTCAAAAACTTTTTTTTTTATAATAAACTCTTATTATTCTTAACAATGTTCTACTATTGAACTATAAAAAATGTCGTTGTAAATTTTTTTGAAAGATATTCTTGAGTCTTGCCGAATACTAACGGCTGTGTATTTCTGCGCAACAACAAAGGTCCGCCAAACAATGTCAATACACATCGTAATTTTGAACCGCGTTCAGACGACAAGGTCGACGCATAGCTGATACTCCAAATCCTCACCAGGGCATGCCAGCGTGAATTTTCTCAGGTTATATATGACAGACCTGCATACACATTTTTAAGGTTTTCAAATGATGCTGGTTTTTTTTTTATTTATTTATTATTTTCTTAAATCTGTAAAAAAAAAATCGAAGGCCCTAGAATTTAAAAAAGGATTTATTGTTCAGTGTGATTTGATTACGCAGGCATTAGTACATGTAAAATATATAATTTCAAAACTGAAATACAGTGGAATAACTTTACCAAAATTTAATCATGTTTTTTCCCCCCCGGAATCGAAAAATCATTATGTATCAAGTCTCTCTTAGTATGCATTATTCTACAAAAGATGAAAGTAATTCTGATACTGAAAATCAAATGCTGTGAAAACCTGCGTTACTCTATGTGGGAAAAAATATCCTGAACCACTACTTCTACATCAATAGTCCTTTTCTGAGGCGTGCAGTATGGGTTGTGGTGTTGAAGTGCAGTGTTGACACTTGTATCTCTTTGTAAGATGGCGGTCGTTGCGCTTCGCTGGGCAAGAATGGTCCGCTTTCTTTCACCGGATGAGCCCACTTACCTGTGGGAAACAATGGAATCCTGCCTTGACCATGGAAAAGATCGAGGTTGCGTTTCCTTTTGCTGGAAAGAATCCCGAGACTGATAACCGAGAAGCGTGATGTCTGCAAGGTGTAAGCAATCACTTATGTGTGGGAGCAAGGGGATGGATTATTGCCAATCTTGAGGTTTTTGTGAATGGTTTGATTTAAAAAAACACACTGTAATTTTAGTTTGAAAAGGGTGGGACAAATATTCAATTCCGGGCGCCGTTGAAGTTTCCTCAGAATATTGCATCTTGTACTGATCTGTTTAAAGTTATAGGATGAAGTTGTAATTACAATTAATATATGAATGAACGTTCCTGTTCCTTATTTGTGAAATGTGAATATAAATTGGGAATTTATTTTTAAGTAATTAAAACTTCAGAATTGTTACAATTATTGAATAAAAGTGTGTTTGGAAATAAAAATAAAAAAAAAGTGCTTGAGATTACTTTTAAATATATAGAATTCTTTCAAAATCAAGGTTAATCTTAGAAAATAAAATTTTGGAAACAATTATGTTTGAAATCAATAAAAAAATTATTAATAAGATGATAAATAATTAATCTTCATGTAAAAACCAATAATTAAATTGTTGTTCTTGCTTAATATTTAAATTTGTTGCACTTTTTGTTGATTATGTTTTTCTGTGAGCTAAACTGTGGAAAAAGTTGAAGAATAGAACTTCGGATTCAGACTATTTGTATTAAATCCTTTAGAGGCTTAAAAATTGATTGAACTTGGTTTTAAACCTCAAATCTTGAATTTAGATTAAAGTATCTTTGAAATAATTTTAAGCATGACGAACTCTTTCAATTAAATTTGCTCTGAAATATAAAGCATCGATTGCAATTCCAATTAAATATGCCTTTTAATTGAGATATATATTATTTTTAATATTTCGTGTAATATGTTTTTTGAAGATTGCAACTTACTATCTTGAATCAAATATGTCTTTCTCCTTGAAATCTATTTTTATTGCGCCATTTTGTTTTTTTGTTTTTCTTTTTTTGATATGAGCCAAACCGAATAGGTTTTTAGAAATGGACATTCGAATTTGAACTGCCTCCTTTAAATATAGTGACGTAAAAGAAACTTAACCTTAATACGTATCATGTCTGATCGCTGATAGAATTTAACCATGACACCACGGCATAGAGGTAAAGTGATAAAATGAAAGATATGAATTTTGTGTCATTAACTGATCATTGTTTACCCACCCCACGTACACGTTCCTGTTCCTTATTGTGCATTAAAAATATTTAAAAATAAATAATCAACTAAAACACTTATCAATTCTGTCTATGTAAACAGCTCGGAGATGCAATTCCCGAAGATTCTTCAGGTTTATCTGACGTTAATCTTTGCGAAATTGTTGTGATGTTGACGTCCTTGTTCCAGAGGTTCGCGTCCTTTCACCTCTTGGATAAAATATCTTTTAATCCCCTCCCCCTCCTTCTATTGCCATCCAAGATTCTCCATTTAGCAATTGCTTTCTTCATCGTTGTTGCCATTTCGGGCCTGGAAATGTTTTGTAAACACGAGTTGATAAGGGATTGGAAGGGGGGGGGGAGATTCTATCTTTATGTGTGATTTTTCGCGTATGTGTATTTTATTATCACAGAACAACTTCGACTTGTTCCTCACGGATATTCATTTCCCTCCCTTCCCCCCTCCTCCATCTGATAGGATTACAAAATTTTGTGGAATTCGATATTTTAAATTTGCACCAGAGAGAGATAGAGACCTTTATATGTACAATTTTTGGCTAGAGTAGTATAACTTAAAATTCTGTAAATGTTTGTGCGCGTGTATTTCTCTTTTAAGTATATATTTAGCTATTAAATGAATTATAGAAAATAAATAAAAATAATTCTTTTAACTAAATTGTATTTTTTCAATTGTAAAATTATTAAGTTTGAAATGTGAAGTTGCGTTTGACAATGTTATATCTTGTATATTCAAATCATTATGAAGTTGAAAAGATACTTGTAAATCTGAAAAAGTACTCAGTAAGAAAGCGAGCTGTGAATTTTTTTTTTTTTTTTTTTTTTTTGGGACAGCCACATAACTGTCTTATTTGGTGAAATATTTTCGATGTTATAGTAATAAATGCTTTTTAAATTTATTGTAAATCATCGCACCCAAAAAAAAAACAAATTCCCTTTCCATTTATCCTGGATAATGTTACGCTTCGGACTACTGCTTTCTTTAATTTCCACTGGTAGAAATTCATCCATTTCAGTACTTGTCTGATTTTATGGACAATTATTACTTTTTTTTTTTAAATCTTAATCTTTTTAAATCTTTTAATTATATAACCTTTTCATGCGGCATGTCCGACTCTAGTATTGTAGTTGTTGGAAGATTTAATGTTATATTCATACTTTTTATGTTTTCCATAATATTTTAGTTGAATAAAAATGAAAGATTTCTCCCTTTTCATTGCGTGAATGTTAAAAACCTTCGTATTCGCACCTATTTTTTTTCTTTATTATCTATTCACCGCAAGCAACATCAAATCAGTGTGATCTTTTCTTTTTCTTTCTTTTCTTTTTGTTTCTGTTCTATTTTCTTTCCTATTTGTATGTAGTTAATTTTCTTTGATGGTAGCCCTCGTGTTACTTCTAGTGCGAGAGACGTTCCTAAAATCAATCACTTTTTGTGAAGTGAAAATGAAGTAATTGATAATTGTTAATATATAATATGATGAAATTTTGCAACGAAATAGTCTTCTATTTTAGTGCATTGAAAATGACCCATGTTGTAGAAAATAAACTTTTTCAAGTATTATGTCATTCTGCTTGCATCTTTAGATCAGGATTGCAAAATATTGGTGTTTTATTTTTATTTTGAGAATATTTAAATCTGATCTCAAATTTTTAAATGTAGACTAAATGGGATTGATATTCTGTGTATGCATGGTTGAATTTGATATCTGATTCTATGATACATTTGGTTCGAAATTTCTCTTATGTTAAAATTTTTAAAAAAATATTATATGCAATCCTTAAGCCCAATGAATTTTATACATTAAGATTTATTTTCGCGTGTTGAATATTATATTAAAAAGCATATAATCAAATCTGGAAAATTACGCGTTTCCTATTTGCCGATACAGTTATTCAGAACATCCATCTGTGGTCTCGAACCCTGATACCACTGAAGACGCACCGTGGAGCTGGCTGATGCCGAGGTTGACGTGGAGTGAAAGTTTGGAGAGGGAGGTGCCACCTTAGGTGCCGTCCTTGTCACTTGACTGTAACTCGAAATTATGAGCTAAATTCGTTGCTAATGGCCCTCGTGTTGCTTGTAAGTGTGACGTTTATAATTAATCATTAAAACTAAGCATCCATCTTAAAAAAAAAAAAAAAAAAAAAAACTGTATTTTGTATTGTTTGTCAAAAAACACTAAAAAAAAGTATCTAAAAGTAAATGATCTTTCCCAATTATTATGCATTTCTTTTTTACCCATTTGTTATCATTAATTATTATCATTCATCATACTGAGAAAATTCGTAAATATTATATTTATCAAGTATTTATTACTTTAGTTAAGTTTTTGTTCTTGCACTCCCTTTGAGATATCCGTGTTCAAAAACATTAACTTTAATGACTGGTTTACTGTATGAATAAATTGAGATTTGGATATGTTAGTTATAAACTGAAAGTCTCTGTCTGGCAGAATTTATTGTTAAGTATTAAAAAGTTCACTTTAATGAGTAAAATTTAAAATAGCTGTAATAACTTAATACAATTAGATATTAAAATACTTTGGCACTCACCCCCCTCCCTCCAGAAGGCTTTTGATATATGTAACTGAATTTTAATATATCCTCTAAAATTTATTTTTCTTGACTTGTAAAATAATTGTCCTTCCTCGAATTCTTTTTTTTAAAAATATCACCTGGCCGTTTTGCAACTCATCATCCATTTAAAGGATAATTCAGGAACACTAGTAAAATGTGTGTATGTGTGCCTGGATGAACGTTTTTACTTGCCCATCAGCTACCATTTAAAAACCAATGCCTGTTGTGCCCAGAAACTGCCAAACACAATGTACTCCAGCTTGCGCCTCTCTCAGTTGGATAGATGCCCGTTTAAGATACCCATGATGAAAAGGAAGCTGCAGAGTTGCGTCATCTGCTCTGCAATGGAGAGAAGACTTTTTTAATATGATAGTGGTTGTCCATGGTAATTTTCTTGATACTGGTTATTGACATTGATGAGGGCAAACGATGAGACGGTTGTTGTCTGTTTTGATTCGCGAATCATTTTATTATAAGGTGAGTGATTAATTTTCTTGAGGTGATTTGGAATGAAGAAACTTTTGTTTACCTTTTTTGAAAGGACTCCGCGTTACATAGATTTTTTTTACATATGTAAGTTATCCGAAGGAAATGGTGAAGATTATATTATTGTTTTTTATCGAGAGAAAAAAAAATGTTAGTTGAATTATGTTTTACCAAATTCTGGCATTATTTTGTTTATTCTATTTTTATCGCTGTGTTTGAAAATCACATAATTCCCAATTTTATATAGTTGTTTTAAATTTGAATGTATGTACTAATTCTTTATTTTAAGTAGTTAGTTTTGGTGCACTTGTATTGAAATTCGATTATCGTTGCGAGATATTGAAATATTTGTAATTTTTTTTCCAAATATAAGTATTAATGCATGAGATTTTATTGATTGTTGATAATCATTTGTGACAATTTTGTAACTTTTGAACTATCCGTTTTTTGCTATGCACTTTAAATATAGTTATTAATTTCAAGTTAAATAAATATTTCGTTGATGTTATGTGTTCTTTTAGGTAATAAAAATTCTGTTAACTGATATCTTTTTCTCTTGTTAAATTTTGTTCTCTATAACTTGCATTATTGTTGTGTTTGAAATCTCATAATTTTTCTTTATTGCATAAAAAAAACATTAAAACATTGATTGTTTCGTAAAATCGATCTCTCCGCATAACTCTCGTTGATTAAATATAATCTCAGATCATTGCATTAAATACAAATATAGTCTTTTCATCCGAAACGCATAATCATGATTGAAATAGAAATGTCAAAGGCGTAGGTGTTACTTCGTAAATGAATGGCATTAAGTAGATGGTATAATAGCTGTCAGAAGCAATAGAAAATATCGACTAATTTGTGTTCGAGTAAGGGATCTGTAAATTGTATTAAATGTCTTCTTGTATTTAGCGTTGGTTTCGCAATTTGTAAATTCTCGACATTCTTAATGTACTACATTTGTTCGAAAAAAGTTGTGTGTTGACGAGCAAATAAATAAAGTAAGATAAGCGCCATCAAATATCAGCTGTGTCCCCTATCTGCAATTGGTAAACTCTTAAATTTAGGAAATTGCGTATGAAGTCAAGATTAAAAGCAAAATTATTTTGGGAAATTATTCCTGTTAACCCTAGAAAATGCACCCATCTAATTAGTATAGTGTAAAATTTGTGTGTCATAAATAATTGCGATTAAAATATTGATTTGAAAATTTAAATAAAAAATACGGAAGATGGTTAAGATTGAAGAGAAACTTAATTAAGCTTTCGAATGCAAAAAAATTTCGGAAGTGGAGTGGGTGGGATCTTATTCTCGCAGAAGGACGTAATTCTAGGATTTTGCTATATATTAATGAATGCAACTAGGAAATTACATTGAAATGTTCCAATAAACATTTTTTGACTATTCTTTTTTAATGGCTGTAAATTATTTAAAATAAGCACGGGCTATATGTGTGTGTGTGTGAAATTGCTTGTCGTTTCACTGTTGTTGAGTTTGACACACTCACTCACACCTCGCCTCTTGATTGTATCTTTCATTCTTCAGTTAATTAATATTATGTAATTACGTAAGCTTTGCAGTTCGAGATATGAGGTGCTACCCCCCCCCCCCCTCGTAATAACATAATATGGAGTTATATTACATTTAATTTACTGTCGTATAATTTTTTTCCTATAATAATTTGGAATATTTTGTAGTTATTTTTTCATTTTAAAAATTGTTCTGTTATGATTTTTAACTTTTCCCGCGAGAGTTCAACGTACATTTTGCAGTTTGTAAGATTATTAATTTTCTTTTATGATGTAAGCAAATTCTTATGTTACTAAAAATTCTTATTCTAAAAACTTTTTTCTTATCATTTCAGGATTCTCAGAAACATCTCTACATAGTGATAGAGGTAAGTATTTTTTTTAAAATTAGTTCATTCTCCTAACTTAAACTGATTTGTATATGCGTTAGTTGTTCTCGTTATTTCTGTTCATCTGTCTACACTATGTTAGATTTAATTCTTTTATGCTAGAGTGTGAAGATAGAAAATTATTTCGGAATAAATTCAATTTAATTTTTTAATAATAATCATAAGTAATAAAATATATATATAAAAAATGATGATAAGTAATAAAAT
>BMAW01050861.1:508764-566181 GCA_019974015.1 Nephila pilipes | reverse complement strand
ATAAGTAATAAAATATATATATAAAAAATGATGATAAGTAATAAAATTATATAAAAAATAATTGCTTCTATTTAATTACTAATTTATGTTATTTTAATTGTATTGCATGGATTAACAATTATGTAATTACGTGTTCCGTTTGTAGTAATTATTGCAGGGAATTAAAACGCGCGAAAGTAATTTATGATTGATCATGTTATCATCAAGTTCCACAAAAAAAGTTAAATTGGTCCTCATTAAGGAATTTCGAACTATTTTAGGTGAAAAGTACTAGAAACATATATACATTAAAAAGTGGTGTATATAGGGATTCTGCCTCTCTCAAGAGTTTCCAAATTGTTTCTTAAAAACATTGTTTCCACCATCAACTATTTATTGAATAAAAATCTAAACTCCTTCCCTTCCTAAGAAAAATTCTGTGTAAGCTACTGATACATAATTATTAAAAATTTTAGAGTAGTTCGAACTCCTCAGACTATGTCTTTCCCTCTTCCTCTTACTATGAAAGCTTTATGAGTCCTTTGTTTTACCACGCATTAATTTTTTTCCGAATTGACTCATTTTTTTAAAGGACAATATTAAGTACAAAGAAGGCAACCGGTCAAAAGTTATCAACACTGCGTAATTGAGAGCTTAGCATGATTATAACTTCTATTCCCTACGTCATGTGAAGTATATGTCGTTACTCATTATACATGTCAGGGACCTGGAGGTTAAACGTGTAATTGCTTCAAAAAGACTAACTCATTAGTTCCCTTGACTGCCAGCGTATCACAAACGAAGATTATTTAATTATATCCACTAATGAGTCTTAATGAGACGGTTCACCTGCTGGAAAATTATTGACTCAAGACAGACCGCGAAAAGTTTAATTTCATGTTAATGAAGGATTGCGTAGATGAAGTGGATCATCTCGTGCTCAGTGTAGGCATTTCATTATGGGTCACGCACTTTTATTCATACCATCGCACCCTGTGATGATGATAATAATCCTGTAAAGTTGTCATCGATTTCCTTTATAATCAAATCTAAGCGCATGGTATTTCTGTGAACAATTTTGCATTTCAAGTTGAATTGTCACTTGTAAGCATGCTTATTTATTATAAAAATGGCCTGGCTTACAATAAATTTCGCCATAAGCTCTTGGATAGAAAAAATTATTATTTTCAGTTTATTTCTCTTTCATGTGAGAAATAATAATTTTTGTTTGAACATTGTTTGAAGGAGGAAGCTTTAAAATTGTCGTGTATTCTGTTAACAATTATTATAATTAAAATTCAGACTTTTTTTTTTAATCGATGGTGGTTAAAATTATATTACCTGACGATTAATTAGAAATTATGTGAAATTTGAAATGTGTTTTTTTTAAGCTTATTGTTAAAATAATCAAATTTTCATTAGTTTTTCTGTTTCTGATTTCATTATACTGTTTTTCTTTCTCTCTTTCTTTTTTTTTTTCTTTTTAAATATTATGCATATGTTAGTGAAATATATTTTACCATCTGTATTTATTGAATATACATTTGTGTTAATCCATCTTTACGAGAATTTTGAATTTATTTCAAGGGAATATAAACAATTCGCATTAAAAGTACTTTTTCAAAGCGGTTTGCTTTGCCTGCCGTTGTACATAATGTTACTCTCTTCTGTACTAATACTCTGCTCCTGTATTGTTTATTTATCCATGAATAATAAAGAAATACAATTTAAAAAATAATGTCTTTAAGCTACTACTCCGCGAACCCTCCCATCTTGTCTGTGTATGTCATCCATTTAAATTTTCGAATAACATTAATTTTCGTAAATGGAACGCTTTTAGTACTAGTATCTAAGCTTAAACCGGCAATCCGCCAAGTAACGATTAAAGATTGGTAAGTGTCGTGTATATTAATCTTGCCTGTCCGTAAAAACAAACAGCGATGTTGTGTAGGTCCAACACCAAACCGCATCAAACTAGCAAAAGAAGTGCGCACATTATGGAGTATAGGTGCTCTCGGTTGTTTCTTTTTCTTTTTTTTACTTTGAAGCACTCCAGTAACGATAAGGCAGCGCATTGCATTCGGATGTGCTGGAAAGTGCGTGTTTGTAGCCTTTGGCTTAAGTCAACCGAGATTGAAAGTTGTTACATAATGTTGCATCTAATTTAACTACCCCCCCCCCCCGTATTTAGTTCAGATGCTGGTATTTACATTAATGACTCTTAGGATGCGACGCAGACAAAATATAGGAGATAAATGTAGATAGCATTTCGAAAACAAAGTTTGTTTTCAATTTATTTAGTAACAAACGTTACACCATTGTAAATTTTTGGGGAAAGGTTAACTACAAGAACTGTAGACTTAAATAAAAGCAATTTTATTTTATAAAATCTCGAAAACCAATTCGAATGTTTAAAATTGCACTGTCTTTTTTTTTTTTTTTTTTTTTTTAATAATGGAATTTTATTTTAAATATTGAATAATATGTATGTTTAAGTAAAGGAATGTGGAATTTATTTCTTATTTGGCTACGTGCCAAAACAATTGTCGTTATTCTTTTTTCTCCCTTACTGTAAAAAATAGAACATTTGAATTGATTATTATTTTTTACTTCATATGTTTGTTCGGTTGAATTTTGTACCCTTTTTTCTTCCATCTTTTTTGAATCGAATCAAAGTATTTACATCAGGATTATATAAATGTACTATCGAGCGTAGAACAAAACAGGTAAAAAAAAAAAAAAAAAAAAAAAAGGAGGGGTGCGCTTTTACTTTCCTTCTTTTTTAAATTTCCGATATAGTTTTGTCTGTAATATTTTTTCTTCTCTACAATCACAAGGCCGTAAGTTAATATAAAAACAAAACAAAAACAAAAAATAACGAGTAACTCTCAAACGTCCTACGGGCATAGTTAGAGAAACTCTGAGAGTAGAAAAAGGAATTGTGATTTACTTGATAATAGAAATAATAATAATAATAAGCCCTTTGTATATTGAATTTATCTGCATTTTTTTGTAGTAATTGATTGCGAAGTGTTAATGCCCATAGATTGCTGTGTTATCCCAAGAATTTGCCTGTGTACAAGACATAATCATGTTAATGATTTTAATTAATATGATTATTAACAGTTATCTGTTTCAAATCAACCTTGGAATTTACTAGTACACTGTTGATGAATCTAATCTCTCTACATAAGTAAAACAAGTAATTTTTTTTTACTGTTTACTATGTTTGAAGTGAAACGGAATCAAACTATTCATCGAATTAAAATTATATATATATATAATTTTACAATATGGAGACTCTTATATTTTTACAATTCACTTTCCCGTATCATGTTTTGACTTGTCTGAAAGCGGAATCAACTGTAACAGTTTGTAACAGATTTGGTAGCTGCTAAAACTGCTGTTATTCTTTATCTGGATATTCAGGTTTCAAAGGGCGGTCCCAGTTATAGGAGTCGGAAGAAAAAGGTGTCCTAACTCACGTAACCACACACATATGCAAGGAGTAAATGTCTCTGTTCTTGCAGTCGGGAAGCATTGTTTTTATGAGTGGGATGCACTGCAGTCTTACTTAACTGCTTTTCATTTGTTGTCTCGCAGGTGTGACTCTTGCCAACTTCTGTGAAGGGAGAAAAAACAATTCTCTTCTCTGTTTTCAATCTTGTACTGCCTGTTTTTGTTTTTAAGATTCGTTTTGTTTGGCTTAACCTCCGTTTCTTTTTATTTTCGGAATTGGTTGTATGTAGAAGTAACTAATTCATTTTTTTCTTTTTCTTAAATTCTAATATCATTTAAAGTTTTTATGAAAGGCATATATTGAAGGTCGTTTCACTTGTATCCATCTATTGAATCATATAAGTCGGAAATGATAGAATAGTCTCACTGTAGCCCATGCAGGTCGTAAGAGGCGACTAAAATGAGTACCCAACGTCTGGGGTATAGCTGGGCACCCTGCCCCTGGGGATTATATCAGGGGACCTCAGGGACTTGACTTCTTCAGGTAAGTACGGGCATCATGACCCGGAGGCACCTTAGTGATCTTTTTCTTTCCCATGGGTTTACTGTCTTTGGTAAACACGGGTGACGCACTCCCGGGATACCCTAGAAATCCTTCTCTATTTTCAACTTCCTTCTTGTCACAACCACTTTTTATCTTTTTTTTTTCAACTTCACGTCTAGACCACAGTTTAATCTTGTTTGGCGCAGCAAAGCCATATCTGGCTCTTTCACTCACTCACTCACTGAATCATATAAGTATAAAATAATACACATATAATAGTACAATAAAATAACTTAAAAAGCATATATTTGCCAAATTATAATAAAATTAATAAGTAACAATTATAAATAAAAATAAAATGCCAAATTATAGCAATTATAAAAAAAATTAAGTCAACAATTAAAATTATTAATAAAAATTTGCTTCAATGATTTTAATGTGGACTTAATAAAAATAAATAAAAACTAAAAAGACTTTAAAAGAAAAAGAAAAAGGAAAAAAAGAGGCGGGTGGGAGATAAAGGTAAAGTAATTTAAAATTTTGTTTCCGGATTAGGACATAAATTCGTGGTTAAATTAGTTTTAAGGGATCCAGATCTTCCACTCAATAACTTATTTTTTAACAAATTGATGAAAAATCATAAAATTCAAAACTCATTGACCAAAATTCCAAAAGAGGGAATAAAACGCCAAAAGTTCATATCATCAGAAAGAATACAAACCAAAAAAGTCATATATCTATTTTAGTTAATTTAAAATAATCTATTAAAATTCAAATATACACGTTCTAAGATCAAGAAACATAAATGAGTCACTCTAACTCTTATCTTTATTATTCAACTGTTCTATTTGATATTTGTATCTCTCAAAATGGTGTTATATATATATATATATATATATATATATATATATATAATGTCTCTTCAGTTAAATTGAATTAATTGTTGCAAATTACATAAGGATTAAAGAAGTAATAATTATTAATAATTTTTTGGAAGAAAAAAAAAGCCTTAGTGAGGTATACGCTCTGTGGCTTTTGCGATATAAATTTTCGTAGATAAGAGTCTATGGAGCACAGAAACATGGTTATACGAGACACTATGTACTCGTAAACACCATGAGCTTTCTAAGCTGAGGCTGATGGGATTTAAAATCCCATTTTACGGACAATCTGTATGTAGAACAATGTGTACAATTACATGTTAAAACAAACTTATTCAAGGTCTTACGTAATTTGTCTGAGGAGAGATGATGTGTCAAAAGTAATTTGTGATGGGGAAAAAAAAAAACTTTTATAACTGTAGCCGGAGCTGTTCTTCGCCATCCAGTTCTCTTTGGTTTCGGCATTTAAAATCAATGTAAAAACAAACACAATCTTCATTATCTAATATTTATCTCACAACAATTCATTTGTAGTTAAGTTGGAATAAAGTTAGTTTATGCATAATTTCATGAACTTCGATGTTTCTAAATATACTGGAGGTGAATTGGATATAATATTTCCAAAAATTCTGTCTCTTAACACGATGAACTGTTGCTAGAATTTTTGGCGGTTACACATTGTTTCATCAATATAAAGGGGCTGCGGTAGCCTAGTGGTCAAGGTCGTGGACTAGCGGCCGGCGGTTTTCGTTCGGTCGTGGGTTCGATCCTTGGCCGCCAAAGACCCGCCGTGTAGCCGGGACTGATGCACGTTAAATCTGTTCGGGGCCCAAAGTCCTCCTGTTGGTGTGGTGTGGATGTTAGGAGAGGGGGTGCCAGCTCAGATGTTGTCCTCGTGACCGTGGTTCAAAATTACGAGGTCCGTCGCCAATAGCCCTCGTGTTGCTTCTAGTGCGACGTTAATAAAAACTAAAACTAAACTTCATCAACATAAAAGTTCTTTTGAAATGCATGTATGATATTTAAAAAAAAAAAAAAAAAATCCTGTAATATTTTGTTTGAATAAAATATTCATATCCTTTTTATTATTGCGTGCTTTCTCGTATTAACCGCGAAATTCATATGTGCAGAAAGGTTTCACCTGCTTATTGTAAAGCAACAATTTATTAAAACTAGTTTCTAGATTGTATTAATTTTAGACTGAGGAATACCGTTCCGATTTGTTTTTAGACGATGTCTGATTCGTTGTAGTAATTAGGTATTAGTGGGAAAATGAATTGAGCTGGGGGGGGGGGATTAGGTGTTAGAATAAATGTTAAATTTTAATCACCACATTTAATGTTTGCGTTTCTTAATTAAAAGAGATACATTATAAATGGTAAATATTTTGAACCACTGATATTGACCATGTACCCCTGGAAATTTTTTTTTCTTCTGAAAATCTCTCTCACACACACTTTTTCAAATTCTAGTTGAGTAAATGTAGTTATTGTTTCTGTGAAACCGCTAAAGATCAAATAAGATTCGGACGACACGACCACTAAGTGCTTAATAAATTTTTATCTGGAGTGGAGCTGTCAGGTATGCTGCCAAACCTCGAAGTGCGCAGTGTGTCCCCACCCTTGTTGCTAAGCGCGGACTCGAAGGTCATGTATGCATGAATAGAAAATGCGTCCACAGAGAAGAGCAATGTTATTTGGCCTTGAATCCATATACACGTTTGGTTCACGTGTGGAATGGCTGTCAACGTAGCTTTTTGTTTATCTTATTTCTTAAGCTTTCTCCGAAAAAGAGAGTTTGATGTATTATTATGATTGTTACACCCTTCTCAATTCTTCGTTAAATGAAAATGAATTGAAATGCTCACATGTAAATGCCACCATTTTGTTATGTAATAAGTATGTGTGTGTGAATGTAGATAAGGGCAGTGGGTAGCTGTGACAAGTTTTCTATTTTGTTTCATTCTTACCTTGGTATATTCTTATCTGTAATGATGGCATAAATTTAAAATGGATCATCATGTAAAATATGTAATCCTGTTGTAACCTCTCTCTCTCCCTCTCCCATTCTATTGTGTTCAAATCAAAGTTCACTAGATTGTTTTAATTTATGCATTCAAATGAAAGTTGCATATTTTGGTGGAAGTTACAAGCATTTAATGATTTTCAAATTATCATTAAATGTTATTTTTGTATATTTTATGTGTGAAATAGCGCTGAAAAAATTGTTTAAATCGCCCCATTTCAATCGTAATGTATGTAACACATCGATCAATAACTCCCGAGTCTAACTTTGAAAACAACATTTTTTTTGCAAAATTTTTTTTTTTTTATTCATCAACATAACACCTTTTGTTAATCACCTTTTAGGGTGATACAATCGTTCCAATGCTTTTCCAAATCTCCCCTCCCCAATTTTTTCCCCCGCAAGAAATCTTTTTTGTTACGAGTAAATAGCGATAAACAGCTTTCTGAATCATCGATTCGTTGCTGTTTTTGTTCCATCGAAAGCAATCGCGGCACCCACTTGGAAAAAACCTTTTTCACTTCACTTCAAAAAACCTTTTTCAGTAAATACACTTCCATATGATATCTGTGTCATCTCAGCAATCTCACGGAGCTTCACTTTACGATCTTTCATTATAATTTTTGTCACTTCACTCACATTTTCCGGTGTAACGGTTTCCACAGGTCTACCCGAGCGTTCCGCGTCATTTGTGTCGGTACGACCACGTTTAAACACGGCAAACCACCGACAAATCGTTGCTTTTGATGGACAAGAGTCCGGGTAACATTTTTCAATCCATTGTTTCGCTTGCACGGTGTTTTTACCCATTAAAAACAATGTTTTATCAGAACACGAAACTCGGTTTTTTCCATTTTTTAAACTAACTACAAAACGACTTTACTTCAACCTCGATAACTCAGCTGTTTCTGGTCCGATCGACTTAAAATTTTGACACGTTTCAAGCAAAGGTTAGTACTCTAGAAAGACCTGGTTACTGGTTTACTACGAGCGCCATCTCTGGGTTAGTCTCGGGAGTTATTGATTGATGTGTTAATTGACTTAAGAAATTTAAATTAGCATTCATTTTAAAACAAGATCCCCCTCCCCTTCTCCATTCATTGTAAGCTGTTAATAGTAGCCACAGATTATTTCTTATTTTCAACGACTTTTTCATGAACGTTTTAAAGGGAAGGTGATATTTCACTTGCTTGTTTTCGAAATGAACATTGTTTGCATGACATTGCATTCTTTATCGAAATGAAGCGTATGATGTCACTTTTCGTTGTATTTTTGAAACTGATTGAGTTATTTTGACTTGTCGTTAATGCATGTTATGTATCTTCAAACATATTACTTCATATATGTAAAAGAAAGTATCCCGGTTTTTTAAAGCTTCCCCTCCCCCACACTCACATGTGTTTCCAGGCCCAATTTGTGCTGGATATATATTTAAATCACACACCAAACTTCAATTCGATAAAAAAAAAAATGTAATACTGTCCTTTTCATAAATGTTCTAAACGCTGAATGTTGTTTCAAATGTCTCAAACAAGTATTATAAACTTTTATACATATTTTTCATTTGAATTAAAATACATTTTTGGGTTATTTTATATTGCTTAAGCCGATAATAAGAACTTCCTCTTATCGATTTCAAATGGTTCTCTGTGGAACAGACAATCGATTTTCGGATATGTAAAGCAGTTATGTTATATTGAAAAAAGGAAGACGAAAAGTGCGAATTAGCGAGATGTATCAAAATTGTTCTTATATACATGCACGCACACATTTTATTTGACTGATTATGTGTGTTGAATCTCACAAATTATTTCAACTGCTGGATTTATGGACATTGGTTTAAAACAAAAATATGGGGCCGCGGTAGCCTAGTGGTCAAGGTCGTGGATAGCGGCTGGCGGTTTTCGTTCAGTCGCGGGTTCGATCCTTGGCCACCAAAGACCCGCCGTGTAGCCGGGGCTGATGCACGTTAAATCTGTTCGGGGCCCAAAGTCCTCCCGTTGGCGTGGTGTGGATGTTAGGAGAGGGGGTGCCAGCTCAGGTGTCGTCCTCGTCACTTGACCATGGTTCAAAATTACGAGGTCCGTCGCCAATAGCCCTCGTGTTGCTTCTAGTGCGACGTTAATAAAACTAAACTAAAACAAAAATATGGGAAAACAGTACATTAATTAGTAGATCATTTTTAATTTATTTGCGATCGGGAAGTCTTCTACTTTTAGATACTGTGTAACAATTCATTCTGAGTTATTGCGTTATTTTCTGTTTTGTAATAAAATGCTGATATATATTCTTAATCGATTAAAAACGTGCATTAGAATAAAGACCCTAAAGAATTAAAAAAATACAGTTAAATATGTAGTTATTCGTTACACTTAACCATTGTTAATTATGTGTCTGTTACTCAATAAGCCCTGCGTATTAAAATTTTAAATTTTCTATCTTTTTATGCAATAAAATCAATAATACCGTTCAAATCAAGTAGGGAAAATGGTCGTTTTTAAACCAAAAAATTTATTAAATAACTTTTTATTATTTTTAACTTTTATGTGAGGGGTATTATTATTCACAAATGCAGGGTTTGTTCTATGATTTTTATTTTACACTGTTTATATCACTAAATTACACACTGAGCCCCCCCCCCCCCAATAGGGCCGAAGACTATATTTAACTGACATCTTGATCTTCAATAATGGTGGTTCTTCGTCGAAAGGGTTGTATGTGATTGTTTTTTATTCCCCTTAAAAGTACTTTGCCTTCTCATGTGGGTAGGCCACGTGGCACACCTGCCATTCGAAAGCTGTGGTTGGGTTAAAAGAAATTCGTGAGGGTCTTGTGCGGAGCGGAATGCGCTTTTGTGTTTCTAACCTTGAACAAAATATCGAAGCACATGCAAGGTAATTATAACCTGTTCTTATGTTTCGATCCAGGGTAATGTATTTAACCAAGGACGAGCACTTAGTCGTCATTTTTTTTTCTCCTGCAAATGTCTCAGTTTCATAATTAATGAGCTTAAATTAAAAAGTGGTTTGCTAGAGTAGTTTTTTCGACTTGTCTCGCACTTATTATGCGTAGATGAGAGAAATATATTTGAAACACATCGGCAAACACTCCCCCCTTTCCTTTAGCCTTCTGTTGCAACTATTACGCACTTGCGACATGTCCTTGTTAATATATTTTCTTTAAAGTGACTGTTGCGTTCTTAGTCTGGTTGGAAATCTGTTTATCTTTTAAAATATATGCAACCAATCCTTTTTTTTTTTTTTTTGTATCTTCATAATTCTGATTTTACTTTAAAAAAAATAATAAATAAATAAATAAAACAGATTCGAAATGTAATAATTTTTTCTGAAATTTTGTTGATCGCATAATCGTTAAGAAATAGTTTGTAATACGTCTCGTTTACGATTGTTAATTTGCTGTTGCAAACGGTTTTTTCTTCTCATTCTTGGGAGTTTTTCATTAATTGTTTGGCTAGTACTATAGTTTGGTCAGATTCACTTTCAGCGGTAATTCTTATACGTTGGTTTTGTGACCAAATTTTTATATTTTTTTAGCTGTTTGATTTTAATGCCAAAAGCATATACTCAAATCAAAATGTTGATGAATTTGATTATCTACTTTGAAAAATATGTAGTAGACTAATTTTATGCGTCTTTAAAGACATCTGAATCTTTGTATGCATTTTGAACTAAACAGTTTTGTTTAATTATTTTTGAATGCTATTAAATATATAAATTGTTTTAAAAGTGTTCTTGTGTGAAATTTTTAAACGTTCGTGAATGATGAAGGTATTGATAGTCAGAACATGTACCGTCAATATATATATATATATATATATATATCAGTCGTGAAAAATAATATAATTTTTAAACGCTTATTTTAGTTTAATATACATGTGTGTGCTTATCATTGCAAGTTGTTTTTGATTGATTTCACGTATAACGTATTAATCGTATTTTTGTTCACCTGGCCTTTTCCGCTACATCCGTCTGTAAAAGGATTGGTAACTTCTACAATTAAACTGGATTTGGGCCTTGACTCCACGGTAGAGTCAAGGTCAGGATCAAGATGATGAGGGTTGATCTGGTTTTGCTCCCCTCCTTTTTTCTTTTAGGAATGAGAAAAGTTGAAACCATGGATCATTCTTTTAAATAATAAAACGTAGGTGGTGAAGTAGTTTCTTTTACTTAAAATGTATATCGAATTGGAGATGGGTCATAAACATCTCTGATACAACCATATAATCGTTTGATAACGTTTGCGATTTCAACTATTTATATTATTTTATAACTAAGGATAAATACAATTTTTTTTTTTAAAAAATCAAACCTCAATCTTTTTTTTTTTTTTTTTTTTTTTAAGTTTTCATTTGGAAGAAAAAATTTGATACAGGTTGTTGATATATAACCGAGAATGGAAGCACTATTTTAATATACACAAAAAGGATGTCCTTATTTAGTAATATTACCAATTTTTTTAAAAAAAATTCTTAAGCTATTTTGAATATATATTATTCAAAAATGTTGTACTGATAGATATCCACGCGTATTCATTGGTATTTTTCGTTAAAGATGCACCAGAACTGTATTTTCCTCCCATTTATTTTTTATTTATGTATTCTTAGGAATAGGAACAAAAGAAAGCTGCACCATTTTAAAAACTTTAAGTCCATAATTGTTCGATTTACAATGAAAAGAGAGAAAAGGAGAATTTCATTCATTTTTCTGCTTACTGTATGTATCATTCTTGTTATATTCCGACCAAAATCGTATTTATTCATAAGGCTTATACTTAACAGTATCGAAATATTTGAAAACAGTTTGGATATTGGCAGTGATAAAAAACGGTTCTGATTTCGACAGTTTAAAAAAAAAAGAACAGGATTTTTTTTTTAAATGACAGAGATGCTTCTGAATCTATAACTGCAATTGTGTGAGGAGCAGATCTTAAGAGTCATCCTCGTTACATCGAATGAGATAATGAAGAATATTTGTGCTGCCATAATTGTATGTTTTCTAATTATATGTTAACAAGAAAAGCAATTTTAATTGATGTACTGAATTTTAAATATTGAACTAAATTTTTACATTTCATTATAGAATTATTTAACAAATGTTTGTATTCATTATAGAATTATTTAACAAATGTTTGTATTCATTATAAATTATTTTATAGTCAAGAAAAACTGAAGAGGCATGCACAAATAAGATTTCTTTCAGTCTTTATAGATTTTCGTTCTATGGTACATGTAAATGTAACTTGTGCACTAGGCATCTTCATTCCGTCACTTTGTTTGCTATACAACGTGACATTTAACCAACAGTTTTTCGTGAATAATAATGTTACCAACTCTGTTTTTTCCGAGTAATTCTGTTATTTTTATATTTGACCAAGTGATATCAAAGGAATTTCTGAGAATTAAAGAGCTTATAACGGGGAAGGAAGGGGGGGGGGGTTACTCTAATTAAAAATAGAAATGTGTTCTCAAAAAATTATATCTGATTGATATCGTTGCTGAATAAATTTGTATCGTGTGATGAATTTTGATTCTGAATTAATGTGAATTAAACAAACCTATCTGAATAGACAATCTTTTTATATTAAAGAATTACTTCTCCGAAAACTTTTAAGTTGCCCAATTTTTGTATGATAAATATTTCTTGCTTAAATAACAAAATGTTGCATCAGATATTGAGACTTATACATAACAACATAACCTACGAAGACATTTATAAAATATTGTAAGGAACTGTCTTTAAAAAATATCTCTTATGGGTCTTATATTCTGTTTAAAGAATCGCACAATTATCTTTTGGGGAATTATAAATTTTAATTTATCAAAATAATGAACATAATATCCACACATTTTTATCATAAATTAAATTATAAATAACACAGTAAAATGAATTTTCTTATTTCTATTTGGAAATTTTAAAAAACCATTTTCAACGAACCATCTCTTAGAAATTTCAACTATGTTAAACTTATTCAAATGATTTTCAAACTTTAATTAACATTCCTCTCCGCTGTTGTAAAGACTAAAATCATTGCATATCTTTTTTCTACAGTATTATTTTGGGTATCTTGACTTAATAATTTTTTATAAACTGATTGTGATTAGTGTAAGTAAAATAAAAGTGGGAACCAAAGAAAAAAAAAATCGAAAAATAAACGAAACTTGTTATTCTATTTCAGTACAATTATATTTTAAAGTACTATTACTAAAATTCAAAAAATAATCAGCCTACCAACAAAATTTGGAAAAGTTATCAAGGTTTTCGTAAATATGATTGTAAATAATGTTTCTGAAAACTTAACACGCCGAAACATTTTAGTTCAAAACGGGGCCGTATGAATCATAAAACTGAAATTATCCTTCCTATCATAAATATTATAAATTTTATTATCTTCTATTTTTAAATAAGTAGCTGAAAATTCAGGCTGAGTAATATCAATTATTTGCAATAATTTAAAATACGTTCGATAGAAAGATAAATAAGGTTTAGCTTCTCTCTTCACTATTATTATTATTTTGAAAGATTGTAATATCATTAATATACCTAAACATATATTAAAACTATTATATTCAATATAATTCATAATACAAGTAAATATGTGCCAAACAATTACTCGCAGTCTCAAATTGTGGTATACCTATAATTTGTCTGTACATTTTATTATTAAAAATTATAGAAAGTGGACGCTCTTAGTGAATGTAGTATGAGTTTGACCTCGTTTCTTGACTATGGTTGGGATTTGAAAATTTGTTGTCTTTTGACCTTTATACAATTGTAATGCGATATTAATGGAACAAATTCATATTAAAAATAGCAATAATGTTATGCATCGTCAGTTGCCCATTATCCTTTATTATAGTGGTTCCCAACAAGGTCGATATCGACAGATCGTCACTGGTGGACGTTGAAAAATGCATTTTTGGTCCAAATCTAATTTAGGGAGCGTTGCGGACCGACTGTCGCCTTCTTTTCCCGCAATACTTGCAAGAAACTGAGAAACTTAATACTGAAAATCATTGAACTCATTGGACAAATAATTCTTAGTATCATTTAAGCAAGATCAGTCCGCTTTAAAAGTTGATATTTCTTTCTTATAACTTTATTCCCAATGCCATTTTGACTATTAACATGAGCGAGTCGCTGCATGTGCAGTACACCACAGTGTATAATACTTACGTTCCGTCTCAATGAATAAAGCGAATATTAAAAGGGACGAGATTAAGTCACCCCCCGACACGCCACTATTTTCTAGGTGTCGTGTTAATCACTTGGAGTTTCGTACTGTTCAAGCCAGATAATTGCTTTTAGTTGCATGGAATAAAATGTTTTCGGAAGAGTGGGGGAAAAAATGTTTCTGCGCGATTAATTTCTTTTTCTGACTTTCGGTTACGTTTTGAAATATTTATAAAATATTTGAAAACTCACAACTACATTATCGTTTTCAAGAATTGGAGTCGGTGTCCCCCCCCTCCCCCGAGAAGTGGGCGGTAGAATAATAAAGGTTGGGAACTTCAGTGCAACTCTTTACCATGAAACCTTACCAAACAAAACAAAAAAACTACGCGCAGAAATGTTTTTTTGGGAGAAACTTGAATCTTTTTATTCGTGTTAGAATTCCTTCTAGTGATGAAATTAAAACTGAATTGAGTTAATTCACTTCAACAGTGGCTATAATCCTTCACTTTGTCATCATACACTCAGTCGTTATGAAATAAATTTGATGCTGTGCATGCCCCATCTTATTGAATAATCTGTACAAAGTTTATTCTTTCCTTTAACCTTCGAAGCATACTAGCGAGGACGAACACAAACAGCCATTATTACTGGTATAAGTTCCGCTTATGCGAGCAAGAAACGCGTTCATCTGTTCCTATATGCTGAGCATCGTAAAACACCTTCACTGACTTGATTTGTCCTGATTGTGTGTGTATATAAACAGAAACACGTGCTTTCCTCTCGCGTTCGAGGTCACGTCTTCGGTTCTCACTAGACGCACTGTCGTCAGTCGAAAGGTTTATTTTCGAGAGCTGGAGAAGAGAGGATAAGACGTTGTTAAACCTGATGATAGAAACTTCAGCTACGCTCTTGTATTTTTATGTATTTCTTCTAAAATTGTATTGTTATTTTTATTTATTTATTATTTTATCTTCATTCAGCCTAACTGCTCGACGGTTTGAAATTGGACATACGTCTTTAGAGTTGGCGTTTTTATGTTAGAGATATTTTATTGTTGTTGATATATCAGAATTAAATTTGAACAAGTTCAAATGTCAAATCATAATTTGTTAAAAGAAAGTACTCAATTTGAAAGGAAAAGAAGCTGAACAGTATAAAATCAAAATTTCTGTATCAAAATCCCATCGCTACTACCTCAAAATTTTTTGTTTAGCAAGTTTTAAATTGTCTCTGACTTTCGATCTGTTAAACCATTACATTATAAATATATCATATTGCTTTTTAATAAAAATTATTGACTTTGAATCATAACTGACACAAATCGTGAAGATAGCTGAGACAACAATTTGAATTTTATAACGGGATTTGAATTTCATTCCCATAATTATATAATATTAAAAATTACTTTAGAACTATCAACAGTTTTATTTCTGGAAATGTGGGATATTTTTAAGGAATCATACGAGACTAAAAATGAAAAAATGCCGGACGCATTTGACAAAACTCTGGCAGTTAGTAACTTGATAATAAACCAGTAAATAACTTGGTAAACTTACCAATTCTTTCGACTTATATTCTTTAACATTTGATGAATTAAATGATTATGTAATTTTAATAATGCAATCCAGACCCTCGAATCAAATGGGTAGATTTTTTTTATTAAATAAGCTTTTATAGTTTTTTTTTAAAAAATTATGTATTTCAAAAATAAAAAAAAATCCGGGGAAAGTTTTGCAAAGAACAGATTTAGCCATCAAAGGTGCGCCTTTTTTTTTTTTTTTAATAATTATTAAATTGTCAATTAAATGTAAGATCTCGAATTAAAGGACCCGATGAAATTTCGAGATATACAATAGCAAAGTTTTCCGAAACGATAAATTATTAAATTGAATGGTTTTAAGACAAATGTAATCAAAATATATTTTAGCTAAATGTAATTAAAATTAAATAAAACGGTGGAAAAAATTGAAAAGTGATCTGGTACGCCAAAACTGATCCAACTAAACAAACTTTGGTGGCTAATAAATAGTAAGTAACTTCTGTTTTATTCGGAATATACTCTAAATTGGGACTCCTTTTTCAGCTATAATTTTTAAATGTTTATATGGTTTGAAAAGATGACATTGGAAATAAAAAAAATTTCAGTATGTAAAGCAACTTATTGATATATTATGGATGATTTAATTAATAATTATAAATCATTTATTCAAATCTTTCTTCTTTCCCAAAACAATTTTCTAAATATTTAAAATTTAAATATTAAAAGAATGTATAAAAATATTAATAAATTATAAATATGCGCCTAAAATTAATCATTTAAATTCCTTAAAATTCCTATTTTTGCTATATTATAATATTTAGATTTTTCTTCTCTCTGTTCCTTTAAAACACTAATAGGTACTATTGTTAAATGGATAACGTAATAAATGATAATACATCGTTTAAATATTTTGTTAACTTTATTTTGTAACATATAAAGTGAAACTGGGCCGCAATGTACTAGTGTTGTTTTGTGTATAATTGGGAATAATCAATTACTTTGGTCTTTAAAGAGATGTGAATTGAATGAGTCAATTGAGAATTTAATGTATTTTTTTTTATTATAAAATATCTGAGTTGTTTTAATAATCTTTATGTATTTATTTTAGTATTGCAATGGTGGAGACTTATCAGAGTATCTGAATCGTAAGTTTGCTGTTACATATCACAACTTTTCTCATTTACATTACGCGTAATATTTATAACATTATGATGTTTCAAGAATCAAATTTTAATAGATTATTATCATTTTTAGATAAAGGTAGCTTAAGTGAGGACACTATTCGGCATTTCCTAAGGCAAATCGGTAAGTGAAATATGATGATTTTGATGTAGTTTCATTTAATCGCTTTTTTAGTGAAATTCGGTATTTCCTCTGTAATAATCTTTCTGTTATTTTAAATATTAGTATATTATGCTTGAATCACATTGAAGCATAAGCAAGTGCCCAATGGAATTTAATATTGCACAAATTGAAGAAAATTCAAAATGAGATATAAAATGTTATATTTAGAAAATTTTAAATTGAAGTTGAATATATTTTCTATATTGTATTCTAAATGTGATTTTCTATTATTTCTTGTTCATAACTAAACTTCTTTAAAATGTTTTGCGTCATTTTGTACCCAATATTTTTATTTCTTGATGCGAACTCTTTATTTGATATCATGTACAAAATATCGATTATGAGATAAACATCTTTATATTTTCCATGAGTCTGTTCTTTTTTGTTACTTCATTCAATTTTTGATTTCTTCATTAAAAGTTTTTCACTTCCTTTTTATTTATTTGTGTAAATTCAAAATAGATATCAGTACAAAATATTAATAATAAGAGAACAATATTACTATAATTTCTTTTTTTTTGCCCCCCCCCCCATTCCCTATTTCATGCAAGTGTTTAAATTTATGTCCTGATTTTCATTAGCTGAAGCCATGAAAGTTCTGAATCAAAAAGAGGTTGTGCACAGAGATCTGAAGCCCCAAAATATCCTGTTGTGCCACTCTGGAAAACCTGATCCTCCACCATCAGAAATAACTCTAAAAATCGCTGATTTCGGATTTGCCCGTTTTCTGACTGATGGTGGCATGGCAGCAACACTATGTGGATCGCCCATGTACATGGTAATGTGTAGAATATTAAATCGCATATATCTGTCATGTTTTTCAAAATTAGAGGGTTTTGAACATACTACATATTTATTCTCCTATTAAAATTTTTTCTATTATTGTATGCTTTTTTATTAGGCTCCAGAGGTCATAATGTCTTTGAAATATGATGCCAAAGCTGATCTTTGGAGTATTGGCACAATAGTTTTTCAATGTTTAACTGGAAGAGCTCCGTTCACGGTAAGTGCGTACTTAAAAATAAGTGCTAAAACTGAATTCGTATTGAAAGCTCAATGCATTAAGAATAAGACAAGGCAATTGTTATTTATTACTACTCTATTAATCGCATGCTCAAACTGGAAGCAACTAGAGGACTGTTATGCTGGTATTGATTAAGTCTATTATCTTAATCTGACATTTATATGCATGAAATATAAAGAATATTTTTGCTGGTCTGTCTTGATTTCAATACTAATTTACTAACTGAAAGTTATTATTATTTTTTATTAAAAGTTATTTCATAATTCAGAAGGATAAGTATGTGCTTTTGTACTCTTTTGTTTAAACAGTTACATTTTTTTTGAAAGAATTCTTAAATTGAATTTAAGTTATAAAAGATGACAGTTAATTATGAATTTTTATTCTAAATTTCATGTGTAAGTCTTTGAAAATGATCTTTCCAATTGTAATGGAAGTAGAAAAAATTTATTAAGGAAAACCGTTATTTTTTTAACAGGACTTGAAGCTCTAAGGGTGCATTCTTTTATATTAATCTATGAATTTTGACTTAAAATATTTAATATATATACACTAGTGTTCAAAATTAAAAGAATTTGCATGTTTTGCCGAATTTCTTGAAAAGGATTAAGCAAAATGTAAAAATACTGCATCGAAACAAAAACGCAAATCTTGTACGTCAAATACGCAAGTTTATACTTGTGTGAGTGCGGAACTAGTCGAAAAACGGGATTTATAAGCGTGCATACCAAAATCTACATTTCGTTCGCTCATTTCGCTGAATTTCTTGATGTTTTTTTAGCAGTAATCTCTTAAATTAAAATTCAAACAGTAAAACTGAATAACCCATTAACATTTGGATGATGGAATAAGGTAGCGAATTGTGGGTAGGCTAGAAGTAGGTCAGTCTCAAATCCAGATTTGCAGAGAATTCGATTTAATATTCAGCATCATGTCCAACTTATTGAAATAGTTTCAGGATACTGGATGTAGCCACAGGAACCCGAGTTTCAAGGGTGACTTTTACGAACAGGAGAATCCACTTAAAATTGTGCAGAGATCATTGAGATTGGAGCTTGGATCATTAAGCTACCATTCCCTTCACTGATGAGTCCTGGTTCAGCCTAACCAGTGATTCTCGCCATACTTTTATATGGAGAGAACCAGGGACCTAGTACCTCCCTCCAAAGTTCAAGAAGCTGACCATTACAGCAATAGAGGCTTGATGGTCTGAGCAGGCATTATATTGGAGGGCATCTCACACCTCCATGACTTTGAAAGAAGCACTGTGACTGCTGAGAGGTATAGGGACGAGGTCTTGGAGCCCTATATTCGCCTTTTCAAGGGTGCAATTGGTCCTGATTTCCTTTAAATGGATGACAATGTGAGGCCACATAGAGCTCATCTGGTCAACAAATTTCTGGAAAGTGAGGGTATTAGCCAGATCTCCAGACCACAATTCTACAGAGCATGCCTGGGACGCTCTGAGGAGGGCAGTTGCAATTCGCAAGCTCCTTCCGAGAACCATCTAAGACTTGAAAACAGCGTTGCTGAACATGTGGGTCCAATTGCCACAGGAACTCATGAACTCCCTTATTTCCAGCATAAAATCATGTTGCGAGGTTTATATATCTGTAATAGGGAACCATACCCCTTATGAACCCTTTTTTGGGGGGGGTCTATTCTGCAACTGCTGTTTCATACCTTGCGACTCCGATGAGTGTTATGCACGATTATGCGTGTGTATTATAACTGTTGTATGTTTTTTTTTTTTTTTTTTTTTTTTTTTTTTTGTATTATATCAGCCCTATGTACAAACCAAATTTCATTAAAATCTGTCTAGTAATCCTAGACCAAATCGGAGAATTCTTTTAATTTTGAATACCAGTGTATTTTAAAAACTTTTTAATGAAGTCCTTTTAATGTTTTTTTTTTTTTTTTTTTTTTTTTTTTTTTGAGGAAATTTTTGCTTAAAAATACTTAATGAAAGGCTCATATTTATATAGTTTCTTCTTTTTAACATTATTTCCTCTCAAAATTCTTTCATGTTACCCTGATGTGCTTAGTAATTCAGTTACACAATTTTTTTATTCATTTTTTGAAATGTATATTTTTTCAGGCACACAATCCACAAATGCTTAAAAATTTCTATGAAAAGAATGCAAAACTATCTCCCAAGTAAGTTTCCTAAGCAAGACAATTTAAACATTTTCATTTACAAATTTTGCTGTGTGGTATGGTATATGTTATTCATACTTTTTCCATAATTATTCGTTTGTATAAATAAATGTTTTAATGGTCAAATTAGTAGCAGAAATTATTTTTAAGAAAATTAGAAAGAACTGAAAATTTACTATTTTATCCATAGTATTCCAAACGGAACATCTCCTGATTTAGCGGATTTACTAATTCGACTGATGAAAAGAGATGCAAAAGACAGAATGGATTTTGGTATGTAGTTAATTGTATTTGATTCTTTTGAGTTTAAAGTATTGTTTGTTCATAATTATTTTGTAATATCTGTATCTGATAAATTTTATGGATCCATATACAAAACTAAATCATTTATGAATTGTATTTCTGATATTTTTGAGGAAGATACTGAACAATATTGAATTTTTTTTTTTTTTTTTTATTTACCTCACCCTAATCACATTAGTGATTTACTTTTTTTAATATTACACTTTATATCAATAATGATTGAAGTACATGGTTTCTTTGATGTAGTTTCTGTGAATTTTTTTTGTTATGTATAAAAAGCTGTTCAACCTACAATTAACACTAGAATGATCAGACCAGTCAATTTGACCAATAAGCTACTATGAGAAGCAATAATTCTTAACATAAGTCATTTGAATTTTATCATTTTAAGTAATTAAGCTTGGTTGATCTTGTTTATTCTATTTTCACATACACCTGACTGGAGTGCCATCATGTTTTTTTTTATTTTATTTTATTTGCTTGTTTGTATCATAATGTGAGTCAGTAACTTGGTTTCCAGCATTGACAATGGCATGTGTCTGATAGGTACTTTTTCATCAACTGGTGGAAAATTGCAATTATGATAACTAACATAGTGATTCAAATTTTAAGATCACTTTTGAAAGCAAAATTTGGACACCTCAGAAGAAGCAACGGATGATGTAAATGCTATGCAACAAAGCGTTAACTCTTTAGCCTATCTTCATGTTCCAGGTGGAAGTAGCAATTTCCTGGTCGTTATGTCTGGATAATATACCTCAGGAAACATTAGGGGAAATGAAGCTGCATATTGGTTTTTTTCTGTTTTCCAAATCCATATTGAAGCTTATTTAAAAATGTCTGATTGAAGAAGCTCTTTGCCAATTAAAATTGAATTGATGGAGCATTTCCGTTAAAGAATAGGATGCTTTTATTGCATTAGTGTACGCAATAGGAGCAATGTGATGTTCTTAGTTAGACTTAACCTGTGGTCAAAATATTGGTGGTCATCCAGTATTCAGTGAAACAATGTCTGGATGCCATTTCAAAGAAATTCTATGGTTCCTGCTGTTTGATAATTAATTCATGCATTTGCTTGTAAAAGACAAATTTGCCCTTGCTTCCAAGTAAAGATCACATTTCATGGAAAATTCTTAGTTGTGTCTTATAGCAGGTGAAATAATAACAATCAATGAACATTAGTTGCTATATAAAACACATTACAAATTTATACAGTACATGCCAAATAAGCCAAATAAATTTTAATTGAAATTCTGGTTGGTTATGGATGTTGAAAATAAATTTTTCTTTAATGGTTTTGTGTATCCAAGAATGTATCAAGAGAGGGGCAGAAATGTACAGCTTGCTGAATAAATCCTCATGAAACAAATGGATTTGTTTTTAGGGGGGGGGGGGGGGAACCGGTTTTTTTTTTTTATTTATTTTTTATTTTTTTTTTTTACATATGCAGGCTCTTTGTTGGCAAAAGGAACTTCTATCAGAAGCTTTAGGTAATGACCGGGGGAAAAAAAAAAAACTATTACTGTTAATACTGTAAATAAATCAAAAAAATGTCTACATCTTGAACATTATTAGTAGAAATGTTAAGATATCTGATAACCCCCGAAAGTTTCCAGAAATTTTAAATTTTTACAATACCTTTAAGTGTAACTCAGATGTGTTTGATCAAATGAATGGATCATAATCAGCTTCAAAAGGATAGTTTTATTTCTTTAATTATGTTCTAGATATTATAGCTATAAGTTTCTGAATTTTATTTAGACTATTTAAGTCCTTGCAGATTTCTATAAGATCCTGAATTTTGAACCATATTAGTAAACAGAGATTGTCATATTATTTGTCAAAGAAATAATCTGTATGCCTTCCTATTCTATTGAAGCCACAAGTAATAAACATCGTATGTGCTTGTTCTGCTGAAAGATGTGTTCCTTGTGTATTAAACCCATTTGTGGAAAATGTCAAAAATTGTACTTTAAAAACTATTACAAATCATGTGTAATAATATAAATAATTGTTCTATAAGGATATAGTGTTTTTGTTTCTTCTGAAAATAAAAGTGTTTTATAAAGGTAATTCATTTTATGTAATACAAAATTTTAATATTAAACAAGTATGTATTTTAAATTGTTCAAAATAACTTATTTTAAATTTTTATAATGATAATTGCATCAAAAATAAAACATTTACTCTTGCTTTCTTATTGCTGACAAAATGACTTCTATTGGCTATTCTATGCAGTTGAAAATATCAATTGTTCTAGTGTTAAGATGTCTTCTAAACCTTGAAAATTGGTTTACATGACTTTTTAATGGTAGTAAAAAATAAAAATAAAAAAATTCAAAATGTTAATGTGAGGAACATTTCTTATAAAATGTTAACATTTCTATGTTCTAGGTAATGATTTTTATCATAATGTGTTACTTCTAGGAAATTATTTCACTCTTATGTTAAGCAAGTAGCTAAGTGTTATTAAAATAATTTTGATATCCAGTTATGTAATTGTATGAAGTGTTGTAAGAGAATTAAGTCACTTAATGTTTTTGCCTTAGCATGATTTATGCTATATTTTTTCTGTAATTGATATTTTAGATTTTATAGAGGGAAAATTGAATCATCGATTCCATTTTTTTTCTATTTAATTCTCTCTTGTTAGGGAAATTCTGCTTTTTGTGTATTTAATCCTCTTGAGTTTTTATCCCATTCTATCTAGAATCTATTGTGAAACAAATTGAATTCAGATCATGGCAAGTGATTAAGTTTAGTCAGAAATGTTTTTTACTAGTAGCTGTATGGTGGATGGGGGGCAGATGGCAACCAGATTTCATTTTCCAATTAGGAAGCAGCAGTCTTTAATCTGAGTTTTGAAGATATTTTGAGCAGGGAAATTTGCCTTGTCTTTGTAAAGTCAAGAGCGAGGAATTTGTTTGGCCGAATAGAAAGTGCTATATTGCCTGAGCTTGAACTTAGGAAAAAATTTTGGAACAGGAAAATTTGCCTTTTGATGAAACCAGGATTGGTCTTGTTTTATATACAGTCTTTGAAATATAATTTTGACTCAGTAAAAAAAAAAAATTAATTGAATTAAGAGGAGCTTATTCTTTTATGAACCAATCTGGCAATATTTAAATATTATTTCTTTAGAATAATACAATTTTTTATTAGTTTTGGAGTTTAATAAATTAAGTGGGCTTATTTGTTCAATTTAAAATAGGTTAATGACCTTTTATTATTCCATTTTGTGGGTTAAAATTTTCTTTTCTTATTTTAGATGAACTCTTCAACCATCCTTTCCTAAAATCTGTGCCAAGAAGTAGTAAGTAATGCTTTAATGTCAGATTCACATGTTTCCTTCTTTATTATGATTGTTGTTATACAGTAATTCACAAAACTTTTCCCTCTAAATACCTCTTAGCCAGTAACTAAAATTTAAATGTACCCCAAGATCAGTCTGTTGTATTTAATGTGTGATTTCAAGTCAAGTTAAGGATCACTAACTGAACATTGCTAGAACTGCCTAATCGACTGACATTTTTCATAAAAGACTTTTTTGCACTTTTTTTAGATAAATATTAGATGTGCTATTTGAAAAAGTGCTTTATTTACACAGAACGCCTTTTTAATTCTGTTATACAAAGTATTAATATAGACTAAAATTTTATTCCAATAATATATTGCTATGATTCATCTCATGATATGCAAAAAATATTTGTATGGCAAATTGAGGGAAATAGAAATGAGGAGGATTAACAATAGTGTTTCAGAAATCAATAAATAGTTCTTAAATATAAATAAATGCCAACAGGTCTTAGTAAAAACTTTAAAATGACTGATATATTCTAAGGCCTGCTTGATTTTGATAATGGAATGATTTAATGAAACTGGATTTTCAAAATAAGTTTTTATATATATTTTTCTCTTCTCTGATTTTTCTTTTTAATTTCTCTGGATTTTTTTTTTATCTCATTTAACATGAAAATGACATGTTTATCTTATTAATTATAAATATTTGGAAAAATACTTTATGCTTAAAACAATTATATATATAATATTTTACCACTCACTGAAATACTCATTAAATTTTATGAATTAATAACATTTAGTACTTGTGTGGCTGAATCATTCAAAATTGTAGCTTTTACTACAACTGTAAACATAAATGAAAGATAGTTAAAATCAGAATTACAATGTTAGAAAACTGAAAGTCTCAAGACTTTGAAAAAAAAGTTTTTGCAATTATAAGGTAGTCTTCATAAATATGAAATTAATAGAAGCAAAATGTTGCTTTTACTTAATGTTTAACTCATTTTAAAATTGTACGTGTGGCATTTCAGTGTCTTTTGCAGCATTTCCTGAGTTTTTTTTTTTTTTTTTTTTTTTTTTAAATAAATAAATTTGAAAAGATTTTTTTAGAAAATAAAGTAATATTTAGTGCTCAGTGTACATTAAGAATTTCTATATAACATGATAAAACGATCTAAATGTCACTTGCATTCAAATATGAGTATTCCTTTTTGAAAACAGTTCATGAAACGGATTGGTAGTGATACAAATTTACACAAAATTTAGCATTTTTGTTTATTTTTGGGAAATTATTATTTAAATCTTGCATGCAATAATCAGCATTTAAAAAGTTTTAAGAAACATTAACTAAATGAAATAAATTGCATCTGAAGGTCACGAAAAGTAAAGATTTTGTTTCAATGTGTATGTCCAGAGATAAATTAGATTTGGCAGTTGCTACCACCATGAAAAGCTTGCAAGTTTTCCTATTTAACAAGTGATAATTGCTTTTAGACATTTGAGCACCTTACTTCTCTTATTATTCATTTTCATCAAAATGATTTCAATTAGATACCCTCCTCTATTATGAGGGCATTGTGAGAATTCATTTCATTTTGATTTTCTTGTATTGTAATTTGTATTGCTAAATAGAAAAGGGGAGGGTTTTTGAGGTTATGGTATATTTTTGTAACTGTTTGTGCACCAATGGAAAGCCTGCATGTATCCCCATGAGTAATCCTCTGATTTATTTTCTTAGTTGCTCATGCACCCTTTGGAAAGCTCTCATGTATCTTTAGGAGTGTGTGTACTATAGTTTGAAAACCATTGTTTTCATTTATATGTATTGTAATAGAGTATAAAATGAAAATTAAAGTTATTACTCTGAATAACAGTTAAACATTTTTTTTTATTAAACAAGTTTTAATTGATTTAATTTTTAGAATAAATTTAAGACAGTTTAATAATTCTGTATTATGCTGCATCTCTTTTGTTTTTAGTTATTGATTTATTTGAGAGTTTTTTTGCTGAATCAGTTCTACATCTTTAGGTTCTCCTGTTCCTGTACCCTCTCGGCGTTCAATGTCACCAAAGGCAACTCCAAGTCCTGTATCTCCTTGTGGATCTCCAGGACCAGGTTGGGGTGGGGAAGAAATGGCCCAAACTTCTTCTTCACTGTCTCCACTCAATAATTCCACTCTTTGTTCAAATTCTGAACAGAGGTACTCTCCTCCCTCTCCCATAGAACGGGTAAATGATGTTTCAAGTTCTTCAATAATTATTTTACATTTTTAATAAAATTTATTTTCTCTTATTATTTGCTATGTATGTGTTACCTTTTCTTATTTATCATATAGATTCATTAAAAAATATATTTATGGCACAGATTTATATGTTTTAGCAAACTGTGGCCTTAAATAGGATGTTTGGCTACATTTTCTTTTTGATTTAATTTAAATATTTTAAGAGTATTTTTGTGTTAACAATAAAAGGCCATTTGTAAAATTATATTCTATGCTCAAATATTGCAAGTGCTGATGTTTTAACTTTTTTCGAATATGTATAGTGGTCTATAATTTTCATCCCTTTTAAAATATTTCATAATATTAAAAAGTTAATCAAATTACTTCAGTATATGTTCCAATAATCATTTTTACTGATGATATAATCATAACAAGAGTTTTTATAGCAGAAATTATCAATCAGAATTATATTTCTGCACATAGTTTATTATTAATCCTACTTCCCAAAGTAAATTTATTTAGTTAACTTTTAGAATTGTAGATAAAAACTTCTTTTGCATCTAAGACTACATCTGTGAAAATGAAATGAATTTTTAGTATGCTGTGTGAAGTTTTACTATGTAATTTTACAAATTTCATTTATCTCACTGACATTATTAATTTCTTTGTTACAATTTTTTAGAATCATTTTGTTCATAAATGTGCATTTTGATTAGACTATAAGATTGATAATGTTATTGCAGGATTTTGTGGTGGTTCCTGCTAATTTGGGTGAAGAAGCTAAATATAGTAAGTTTTATATTTATTTTCTTTTCAATATATATTGCTGTCCAATTCATAAAAATATTAATTACTTGAAGTACTTTTAGAAATTTGTCATTTTTTTCCTTATTTCTTCAAATGTTTAATGTTCACAATGAAACACTAAAAACATTTCAGCGATTTTAAAAATTATTTTTATAGATTTATAATAAAAAATTCATTAGCAATCTCTTCGAAAAATTTTTGGCAGACAAAAATAGCTGACCTGATTTTTCTTTTATATTTAAGGTGATTATGAAGTTAATAAAAATAGTCCAATGAAGCACCAATTAAGTGATCCTAATTTGTAAGTAATCAATATTAAGAATTATTAATTTTTATTTGTAATTTATATATCTGAAAATATTTAAAATTTCATTTTTTGCTTATTTTAAAATTGATATTGATAATATTTCTTTCTATATTTATATTTCTATATTTATTTTTCTATATTTATTATTATATTTATATTTCTATATTTATTTTTCTATATTTATTATTATACTTATATATATATAATTATAAATATATACATATATATCACCAAATCTTAAATTACTTTGATCACTAAATCTTAAAATAATTTATCTTAGTGTCTTTTTAAATTCACTTTGATTGCTATTTTAATGCTATTTTTTTAATAAATATTTTTACTTTAGAAAATAATTGATATGTTTGATTACTTTCAGATCTCCATCCAAAATCCCTGTCACCAACAAAGCTTTCAAGAAATCTACTCATCATACAAATATCAACCTTGCAACCAAAGCAGTTCGCTATAAACAGACAGTGCATATGTCCTCTGAGAATGAAGGTGCATGTGCCATGCAAATATCTGAAACTGTTCACACTGTGGACCCAGTTCCTGTGCCAACCCAGAAGGATGCCTATGAACAAATAGAACATAGCCTTCAGAATACTCCAGCATCTTCTCCACTTGAAGGATTTGATATGTCCAAGAAAATGGTTTCTCCAGGCACCTCACCAACTTTTAAAGTATGTTGTAATAAGAAAGTCCTCTTGATAAATTGGTATGCATTGTATGATTTTAAATGGATTCTGGATTGCTATGTTTTAAATATTTTTCTTGTTTTAATATTCGTTTTATATTGAATTTTAAGTGTTTGCAATTTTGCTATAACAATCCCCCCCCCCCTTCAAAATTAGATTTACAATGTTTTATAATTTTCTGAAAAACAAAGTAATATATGTATTCTATATACTTATAAATTTTTAAACTGGTTGAACTTATTTGAGCTGTGTGAAATATAAAATATAATTTTTTCCCTTTGCTATAATTTTATATTTATTATAATAATACCAACCTTTTGTAAATTTTTTTCTTAGCTGTGAATAATAGAATTATAATTGGAGATAAAATATTTAATTGTTCATGCAGATCAGGGAATTGCCATTAGTTTATCACAATGAAATTTTAGTTGGGTAATAATTTGAATTTGAAGGTGAAAATAGTTATTTTACTTAAAAACAGTAAGTACTGTTTAATAGAAATTTTGGGGAAGGGGAGAGAGAAGTATTTTAGAAAATGTTGCTTTTAAATCATTGGTTATATGTATTTCATAAGTGACTGAATTTTTAATAGGAAATAGGAGCTACCCCTGCTGAGAGGACAAGGCGTCCATCTAGTAATTCAACTGGAAGTGACGTATTTCGCTTTACTGACATAAGTTCATTCACCCCACCAACAGGTAATGTTTTATTGAATTTTAATATAGTTCCCTTAAATGAGTCAAAATTACTGGGTATAAATTAAATGGTTTTTTTTTTTTTTTTTTTTTTTGTCAAAACATATTTAACTTAATTTTTCCCTCTAAAGGAATCTTAATGTATTACAACAAAATATGATGCATTTTTGAATATTTTACAACTACATAAGCAAAACAAAATGTATTTAGTCCTAATTCACAAATACTCATATAATAAATGAGTTATCAAAAGTGGGAGGGGATTTTCGGATTTAAGATAACATGTATGAATAAAAAATATTATTAATGTTTAACTGAAATGCAAAATAAACATGTATATAAACTAATAATAAATTACAAAAAATATAGCAAAAATAAATTATCCAATTGTAAAATTAAACCTGGTTAAAAATGCTGTTAATATCAAATTAATCAGTTTATTGTAATTACATATCATAATTCAAAAATATCAAGGAAATGAAGTTAAAATAATTAGATTGAGTTGTAAATTAAGAGAGAAAAAGTCTATAAAAAGGAAATAGTCTTTAAATTGCTGTAATTATAATATTAAACAAAAATACATAAGAATATACTTGATAAACATGCATATAATCCTTTTATAAAATATTCAACTGTTGCAAAAAATTGAATGCTATTTAATATGTAATTAGCCAATAATTTAAAAGCATTTAATTACTATGATGATCAAATAGACAAAACACCACCTAAACCTACAAAGCATAAATCAAGGGAAAAGAAACATAAAAGACAATTAAGTCAAAAATGAAGATAAAGCAATTCAAAATGCTGTCTCATGCTTGCAAATTAGAGTGCATGTTTATACTAGTGTAATGGATTTAACCTTTATCACTCTGCATAATTATTTCATAACAAAATAGTAAAAAAAACCTAATACAACCAAAAGTCCTCATTCAAAAATTAATTAAACCAAAGAAATAAAAGAAAAATGTCTTTTAGCTGAATTAATATAATCCATTAAAAACAATATATATATATATATATATATATATATATATAAACTTTCAAGGAGGTGATATAATTTTTGAAGTTAGTTGACAGTGACAATTTGTTTAAAGGATGGAGGTTTGAAATTCTGCTATTCTAGAAGATTTGGAACATGAAAAAATAAAATAATCATTATAAACTGTATGAGTGTAAGTTCAAAAATACCAGATGTTTTGTAAATTTGACTGCACACATTCATACTTGATACATTTGAAAAAAATTATATTTAGTTATAATAAAAGCCTCAGAAATGTGAAGCTTCATAAGATTAGCTCAAGGAATTTTCAAAAAAAATAAGTGATTTTGTTAAAATAAAGTATTATTAGTCTCAAATTATATGCAATTTCTAAGATTTGTTGGTATTTTGAATAAGGCCATATCTTTGCAACTTAAGGAATTTTTCATTGATATTTCTTTAATTAGAATAAGACTTTAGACTTTAAAAGAGTTTATAAAAGCTAAATTGTGTTTAGTATTAGATGGTAAGAATAAATATGCCTAGATTTGCCATTACTTCCATTATTTTGCATTAAATAGTTTTGCATTATCTTTCTATTCTATTGATAAATTTTATAAATTATCTTTAAAAAAAGAAAGCAAAAATTTTTTAGATGAGGAAAATTAACTTGGGTAAATTTACAATTTTAAAGGCATTTTTATCATACTATTAGATAAATTTAAAATAGAATTAAGGAACATAAAAAATAATGTATATTGATTTTCATTTAATTGTTTCTTTTTCCCTCCTTAGTACAATTCACTATTGGAACTCCTCCTACGGGTGGTGGTCGTCTGAGGAGCTTCAGTGGTAGCACCCCACCTCCTGGTTCTGGACGCCAAACTCCTACTGGGTGGCGCCACCAACAGACACCCCCACAAAACTTATCAGGTTCTCCTCTAAGGCGATCAGGTAACACACATAATTTTTAATACATGTTTTTAAAATAACTTAGTCCAGTGGAAATTTTTCTTTCTTTACATGACTGATTTATTTTAATATGATTTAGGATCACATCAGTTTGCCATAACCCCCTTTTTTTTTAAATGTACATAAATGTAGTTGGGGCTTGAATAACCTCTTGTTTTAAAAGAAGACACATTCATTAAATTGTTGAGATGCGATCTTTTTTTTAGAAGGGTTCTGTGTGCTGCTTAATAAACTCAGTCTGCATTTTTTTTTTTTTTTTTTTTCAAAATTTTTTCCCCAAACTGTTTTTTTTTTTTTCAATATAAAAAAAAAAAAAACTGTATAAAATTGAGCCTTGCAAAAAAATATAAGAAAGAAAAAAAACATCCCTAGAAATAGCTTATTTAATTGTTACTGACTTGCTAAGTTGTCAATCATTTGAAGTCCAATTAGGTTCTAACATTTTCATTAAGGTGCTGTGCATAAATTCAGTTACAAGGTGTATTAGAAATTTATAAAGTTTTTATTTGTTTTCACCAATGTAGTATCTTTATTAAAATTCTGTCCCCATATTAAGGGTAAAGAAAAGCCATTCCTCTGGAAATAAAAGCAATGTAAGACAAATTTGTGAGAGTCAAAATCTGTTTGCAAAAACTTTGGTTTAAATGAACAACTATTAGAATTTATTTCGAGCAGTGATTCTCAACCTTTTATACTCTGCTATCCACCTGAGGAGCAAAAAAAAATTTATTCACCCCCTTGTGAAAATTTCATAATATAGGGTTTCGGGAAGGGGGAGTTATTGAAATATATGAGGCAAAATGTTTAAGTAATTTTCGTCAATAGACTTATACATCAAATTTTTTGGTTTAACTCTTTTGCCACATCAAATTATTGTAGTCTGTTGTTTAAGTGACTATTGCAGAAAGCATGCTGAGAAAGAGTTTTTTTTTTTTTACTCTTATTTAGATAATTAAAAAAAAAAAATTCACAAAAGTAATATCAATGAAACAATCAAACACTTGTGCTTGATGATTCAGAGCCAGTTTTTGAACATTCGGCTCCATATTTTTGAGTGAAATGAAGGCTTAAGTCCCCTCTTTGTATAATTTGGTATTGGTTTCTCTTTTTTTGTAATTATATCAATCACAGCACTGAATCTTTGCTTGAAGAAGTAAGGGAAAGCAATTAAAAAAAAATTTGGCAATAGTCCAAATTCCAAAGTAAAGGTGACTTAAGTTTCTTTGAAGCCAAAATTTTGTGAGACAACCACCATTCTGAAAACTGGATTTCAAAAATTAATTAATTAAAGGTTCAACTAATTCCTCCCGAATCTGAGCATCTACTGTATCAATATTCACAAAAGGGTTCTTGACTCATTTAGGAATTTCCAGGGTCAGTATATCTTCAGAACACACTCAAAAGTCCTTGTGCAAAGACTCCAGGTGGTGGACAGTAAACTTGTATATCATTGAGGGAGATTTCACAGTTCTTATGCAGATCCGACAAGATTAGAAACTAGCTTAATTTGTTGCAACCAAAATTCTGTTTCCACTAAGTGAGTTTGTTTAAGAATGTACAAATAACAGATTTTGTTATAATTAAATTCAGATTGTCTCTCTTCGTTAGGCTGCAAATTAATTGAATTGAATTTAGCTAATAAATCGGTCATGTTAACAACATTGATCTTTTTTTGTAGCAATCTATCAGAGCTAATTCCTTCTCTTCAAGACACTCAAGCATAGAGTTGAAAAGATTCTAAGATTTATTGAGGCAGGTACCTTTAGATAGCCAGATAACCTCCGTGTGTACAAGAATACTCGGTGCGTTTGAATTCTTCATTGTCATTACACAGTAATTAGCATGCATCCTGAATAATTGATCGCAGAGAACATTACTGCGAATTTTATTCACAGCAGAGATAAAATATTGTATTGACTGATGCTAGCCGTAACTTAGGTTTTTTTGTTACTGAAGGATGTCTATGAATCAGGCGGTAAACAGCAAAAATATCTGGCACCTCCCTCTTCAAACGGGCAATAAACCCATGGTGATAACCCACTTTTGCATGACCTCCATCAGTGGCAGCAGACATAATGTTCACAAAAGGAATATTTTTCTCTTTAAAATAGTCTTTGACAGTATTAAAAATGGATTCACCTTTAATATCTGTAATATGGCTTTTTCCAAAAAGCGTATCTTGAGTAATTTTATCTTCCTTCACAAGCTGGATGTATGCTAACAGTAAAGCCTCATTACTTGGCTAGATTGATTCATCGACTAAAAGAGAAAATTCAGTGGATATCAAATGTTTACATAAGAAAATTTCAACATTTTCAGCTATCTCATCAATTCGTCGTCAGTCTGTATCATTGCTTTACATCCTCCGTCCCGGCGTCTCCTGTAGTAGACACGAAATAACACTTTCAAAAAATGCCACCCAGTTAAGTAAAAGGCATCACTGATACCCAAAATAAGTTAATTTTCTTGTTAATAAATGATAGTATAGTAAAGATTTTTAGTGAAAATTTTTTATTCATATCTTATATATGGTATAATGAAAATGGTGTTTTCCGAGAGAAACAAAAATACATACTTGTGCATCTCTAAATGTTTATATTTTTTATTATTTGTATAGTAAAAAAATATTGAACACACTATTGAATTCCATAAACTTGCTATTTACATATAACATTATTAATTTCCCACTCAAATCTTCCCACCTCTGATTTAGAACACTATTATTTCAGTTTCACCTCTAAAAGACATTTAGTCAATGGCTATCAAAATCACCTGATTTGTAACTATAATTCTGGAATATATTTCAACTCCAATTGATATTCTTTAATTGCTGAGTTCACCAAATGTTGATATTTAAGGGATACAGGAAAGAATCTGTATCTGTCAAAAAATGAAATGAAACATAATTAGTGATCTCTGTAATTATGTCTAATTTGTAATTGCCCAGAATTCAAATCGTTGGGCAGAAAAAAAACTATAACTCCCATATTTTCAGACAACATTTCTTGGAAATCATCAGTTTTCAATTAGAAACTAATTAAAATTGAGAAATTATTTAATAGAATAAGATGAATAGTGAGAATAAAAAAATGAATGATAAATTTTGGAAAGTGAGGACTATTCTGCAAACAGTTCGGATATGAATATTTTGTGATTCAAATTTTACATTATGCTAATTATTATGAAGTACTCATTAAATTAAGATTAAAGAAAGATTTTAAATTAACATGATGTCATTTTGTCCAATATCTCCTCCAGGAGACACTTAATTTCTCAAAAATAAAAATTAAAATAATTTTTTTTAACATTTGTTCCGTACTTTTTCATGTATTTAGAACCAATTGATACAAATTATTCTAAAATTTATGGTTCAAAGTTGTCCTTGGGTCTGAGGAGATTAATCGGTCATTTTTTTATTACAATGATGAGGCTGAATGGTATAAAACTGTTTCTAAAATATCCTTGACAGCCAGCAATATCACTCTTCACCAATGGTATGAGCTTTCCCCAATTTAACTATTAATTTTGATATATTAAAACAGGCTACCAAACCTGAGAATGATAGTGCCTTCAGAAATTTGTCCCTGATATCCAAGAAAAATAACAAATCATTATTTTGTTTGTCTGAATGAACTTTTTGCAGGTGCTCCTGTAAATGAGATGGTTTCATTATTTTAATCGAAAATACTTTGTTACAAAGTAAACACATGGGTAATTGCTAGTTCGACAGCAATGGAATGAATCCTGTGACACTTCTTTTTGTTAACCAACATCTTTTACATCAGCAAAATATGATGGGGGAAAAATAACTGTTTCTCCAAATAAGTAATTCACAATAAGGAACCAATAAGCATGCATATTTAGCTGACTGGCCAAATAAACAATGAAAGTAAATCGTAAATGGGGTTGTAAACAGAAATGAAGGGATCGAAAATCAACACAAGAGACATGGATCAAATCAAACATTATACTGAAAAGATGCCCAATGCATGCACTGTGAATAATTGTGATAAAGAGGATTCACTAAATGTTTTGAACCAAGGAAAATGTGCTGACACGTGCATTGTGCTGGTTGGGATATGTCCTGATACTACCTAGAATAACCTTTTCCCAACAATGATATAAGATTTAGTTTTTTCTTCAGACAGCTTTCTCTCCCCATTCTGAGAATTATTCTAGGAGGTATAGTCTCATTGTGTTTCCTGGTATCTTCTTGAATGTCATTTTGTGTATAAATATACTGAGACAAAACTATCACCAAATACCCAGATAAGTAATTCACAAAAAACTTGATTCATTTTGCTTTCTTTTGTTCTTTTGAAACTTGATTATTGGCATTGAAGAAAGATAAAACCTGGGAAATGTTGGGTATTGAAACTTACTAGTAGGGAAGATTGAAGAATTTTCCAGCCAGCACAAAGCACACCAACTTTCACAATTGTGTAAATAGTGATACACTGTTGAGATCATTCTGTAAATTTCAGTTCCAATAGCAGACAGCTGCATGCTTCTAGATTACTTGCATGGAGAACATTATGGAGAATGCCCTTAACATCACGGCAACGTGGCAACCATAATATTTCCATGGAAGAACAGCATGGAGCTGTGTAGAATTGACTTCAGATCATCTTTAGTTATTACTTTTATCTTGGTGAGGAGGATATATGTACCCATATGTGCAGTCAGTGCATTGTATGATTTGTTGTCACTCATCACACAACCAGACAGCAGGGTATAATGGTATGGGGTGCAATTTCATGCGATGCCTGATCGCCATTGGTTGTATCAGAGCCACTTCAATAACTCAGTGGTATGTTTGTAAGGTCCTTTGACTCTAGTGGCCAGTTCTTTTTTGAACACCCATTCCTTTCCTCTTGTTTCAATAAGACAATACTTATATTCATACTGCTGCGATCTCTCGAACTTGCCTCACAGCCACTAACAGGTCAGCAACATCACCCCAGACCTGTTTCCCATAGAAAACTTAAGCATTGTTATGGGCAATTCTATTTAGACTCTGCAACTACTACAATACTTGCAAGATCTACATGCCACAGTTCATTCTGCATGAGATGAGTTAAGTCAAGACTATATTAAAAGCATCTACAACCCCATGTCATGACATGTGGCAAAATGTTTTAGAAATAAAGGCAGGCAAACATACTTTTGAGTGTTGTAATGATTTTGTATTTTGATCAATAAATTTTGTCATACTTATGTTTGGTTTTTAATTATTTCTTGTTGGTGGTGAGTACTAACTTATTTTCAAATATAATTTCAATCTGACTTATTCCCTGTAGGTGCTTTTTTTTTTTAGGATGAATGTATATTTTTTTGGAACTCTGTATATAATTTCAAAATATAAGTTTTTTTGGTCTTTTCCTGCTGATATATTTTTATTACATTTGGTTTATAGTTTTAAGTACTGAGAGAAAGTATTTTACGTATTGAAACTTAAAGTTATTTATAGGAATTAAAAATATTTTCATGTTACCTTTAATTTATGTACTATGCAATCAAATCATTTTTATATCTAAAAAATTAACTTGTCTTAGTTTATTATCAAATTGTTTTCCTTACATTGGATTTCAAAACAAAAATTGTTGTATTTTGAAAATTAATTAATTTATATATATCTTTTAAAGTTTATTATGATAATTGAATGGTTTTCACTCAATTTTTTTTTTCTTGTTAAATAATTCATTTTATAATACTCTGTGTTTTGAATCGGGGAGTGTCAATTTGTAAGCACTCTCATTTTACTCATTTATATTTCATGCATATTTTCAGCCATCCATCTTCCCTTTGATAATCCCATATGTCATCAATTTTAGCACAATTATAACTGTACTTTAATGAGTGTTTAAAAACAATTTTGAAGATTGAATGGCATCTGCAAAAGCTTAATTTTGTTTTTTTCTTACTTTACTAAATCACTTATGTTCCTATTTGAGGAAAAATTTCTTTTTTATTTTTTATGTTTACCCTTAAGTAATCCCAAATTTTTAAAAATATTTTTTTATTCATTTGTTTTGCGATTAAAAAATTAATGGAGCACACCTTTGCATCTTTCATTGTCACTTTTTGCAGCATTATATATCTACCAACTTTCTATTATGCTATTTTCGCTGCTTGATTTTTCTAATTCTTATTTACTGGAATAAAAATTTTACAATGTGCTTTTATTATTATGCAGAGAAGCTTGTTGCTCTGATATGTGTTTGATGCTATGATTAGTATCTGACAAAAAATTATAAATGATGTGCATTTTATAAAATTATTTAAAATAAGCTTCATAATTCGCCACATTTAATGGAAAATTACTTGTGAATTCCATTTTGCATATTAATTGTATTCAGGTCAAAGTAATAAACATTCGTCAATAATAATTATTTGAGTAAATTTTTTCAGTTAAATTCAGGTTTTTAATCAATAATATTGCATAAGTTATTTAAATAAAAAAATATTTAGGGGATAAAATAATCTTATATATTACTATTTTTCAAGAGAGAAAAATTATATATAATTATAACATGTAATAAATGTGTATTGCATGTCATTGTAATAAACAAAAAAATATTGGTGATTAAAAATATCTTCTTTATGTCTCGCAAAGCTGTGCTCTTTTTAAACATTTACTCCTCAAATGAACATTATTTTATTTTTCTTCTTATTTTCCTTTCATGGCTTTCCTCCCTCCATATTACTCTAGGATCTACACCGCCTCAAAATTGTTGTCATGTGCCCAGCCATTCTGTTTCTCCCATTCCTTGCAGAGAACTCAGGCGCTGTGAACCTTACCTTCGACAAAATGAACAGAGAACGCACAGGTGCTTAGATTTCAGGAACAATGCAGTAGCACCCCTCAGAGCTGCATTTGGTGCAGGAAGAGCAATGACACTCCCTGAATTCAACTCCAGAGATATATGGCCAAGTATGAATTAAAAAAAAAAAAAGATTTGGGGAAAATTAAACTTAGAAGTAAAGTGGGCGACTGAAATTGGCTCCCTTATTATTATTTCTGAAGAAAATTTGTTCTCTTGTATAAAATATTCTTTTAGGTTATACTTGCTCCTTGGTTACGTAGAATTCTGATGGAAATCTTGAATAGACTAAAAAAGTTTTTCAAAATCTTAAATATTAGTGCATTCTGTTATATACAAATAAATTTGAGATTGTGTAACAATTTTATTGTTCAATCAATGTAAAACAAACAGGGTGGTGTGGTTTTTTTTTTTTTTAATCTGAATATTTAGAAACTGCTTATTGTTGTTGGTAGATTTATAAATTAGGACGCGCATAAATATTTCCACATAGAGCCTAGTGACTTGCTGTCAAATCTCTTAAAAAATGCTCAGTATACCAATGAACTAGTAATAAATACCAGTTTATAAAATGCATTTCATGCAATGGTTTAGAATTGCATTTCATGATATCAGACTGGAAATTTTTGAAACTGGAATCAGTCATTAGATTACCAAGATTGAATGTGTTGAATGGCTTTGTACAATTAATATTTTTCCATTGTAATAGATAGAGATATTATGCAATTGTTATACCAATGTTTATTAATATATATTTTACTTAGTGGTTGTTTCATATTTCAAATTATAATACAATTTGCTTAAAATAATTTGCTCGTCATAATCTAAATCCAACAAAAGCAGACAATTATATTTTGTCAGGTAATTTAATACTTGATGAATCTTCAACAAAAAGTCTGTTTTCATTATTTTATGACTTTCCAATAAAATATGTATACAATAGTATGTATTTTGAAGATGTATAAAAAATCGAATTCTTGGACGTGCTTTTTAGCTGTAATGCCTCCCCCTCTCCGAGTTAACATAAGTAGTTTTTTTCTTTTTGAAGTCAATCAAGAGTAAAGAAATCTTAACTGATTCATTTTAAAATCAGAAATAAATTTATATAGGGAGCTAAATTTTCAGTTTATTTTATACTTTACTTCAAGAAATGGTTTTCAAATTCGTTATGTAGGAACGTGTATCTTTTGATCTCTTGAGAAATTTCGCATTTTTAAAAGGGAATTTAACATTTCTTTAATGTAGAAAAGGCTGGTAAGCTTGGAATTCATATTATCCTTGTAATTCAGAGTTCTGTGAATTACATAGTGCTCATGTATTCATTTGTGTACTGAATATTTATTTTTGTGTATGAAATAGCTAAACTCTTTATTATAAGAAATTGTCATTCATTATAGGATAAATTACATTTCTATTAAGTTAAGAGTTTTTGTAAAATTAAAAAAAAAAAAAGAGGAGGTTTTTTTTCTTCTTCTCAAGTATAAAGGAAAGAAAAACAGTAACACACTCAAAAATATATGAAGTATGTTATGTTTTTTTATGTATGGTATAACTATAATTTCAATAATAAGATTAAATTTAGAGCAAAGTCTAAAAGATTTTTATGTCTATATGTGTAAATTAGTGAAGTAATACGGGCAGTGTATTCTGATGTGAACAATTATATTTATTATATGAAGCTTTAGTAATTTGGTTACTGAGTCATAAGTGCATGACTAAGAAGTTAACAATTCTATTGAATCAAAAATAACCATGTGTGATAGTAAAAGTTGTTTTATGTTAAAATGTAAATTAGGCTTCAATTTCTTAATACTATGCAAATCAAGTAAGGAAGAATGAGTTACTTAATTAAGGTTGAGTGTTTTCGTCTTGACCATATCGTATTTCTTCTTATTTATACAATTTATTGCAAACATCTAATAAGTTAGTGTAGTATAAAGTTTACTAACCACAATAAAACTGAATTTGTTTATAATAGACCCTATTATTGAAGAAATACTTTTTTTGTATTGTGTTTTAAATTGTATAAAAATATTGTGTCATTATTTATCAGATATGTATATATGGTGTATTGTGTTAAAATTTTTATGTATAATAATTTATACCTGTTTATCAATAGGTGGAGTTATTCCTGAAGCAGATGGTATGAATTATATTCAGAGATCTGGTAGTTCAGGGAGACTGAGTGAAAATGGTCTTTTGATGGGTCATTTTGCCCTCAGTGGGGGTGGAGGTACGTGTAATTATATTTTTAACTAATATGCTCAAAGTAATGTGTTTGTATGCATGAAAAAGAACTATGTTGTCCAATACTGTGTCAAGTTATTAGTGTAAAAACGATTGATTAAAGTATGGATTTAGTTGCAGTATTATACAGAGTGTCCTGTTCAAAAGGGTATTTTAGCCAAAAATCGCCAAAAATCAATAATTAATGCCAAGATTACTTTATTTCTGTAAAATGGCAACATAATGTCTATATTTTACGATAAAAGTATGAAATAGCAATTTCAGGCTTGTACACATAGTTACTTCATCCCAAATAAAACATGATATCTCCTTGTGCTGTTTGCTAAATATCTGTCAGTGATTTTAATGCAACAAAAGTTCATATAGTAGTTTCATAAGGCTCCATCTTTGGGTAAAAGTTCTACAAAGTTGATCAAGCATTATTGGAATTATTAAATCTATGGTGCATTGCATTTTTCGCATGAAACTTGGTTTGCATTCTTACAAAGTTCATATCATGCAGCATCTACAATCGAGTGACACACCTAAAAGGTTGGAATTAGTTATGCATATGTTGAAATGAACTGACACTGATTCTCTGATGAAGCTACATTTCATGTTTGTAGAAGAGTGAATAGATTATAATGCACAAATTTAGGAAAATCCCCAACAAAATTTAAGAAGTTTGTTAGTGACATCCCAGAAGTCTATGTTTGATGTGGCATGCTATACAACCAGATTATCAGCTTTCTTTTTTTTTTTTTTTTTTTATGAAAAAGACAGTAACAGGAGAAGCTCGCAACAATATCCTTTTCCTCAACTTAATCATTTGCACCCATTGATTATTTTTAACATGATGGTCCTCCACCTCACTGGAGCTTACATGTCATGGAAGCATTAAATATGACTTTCCCAAACAGGTGTATCGTGTTGGAGAATGTCTTATCCACCAAACCAAAAAATATAGGGAGAGCAGTTAATTTAAATACACATTTATTTAAGGACTCCACGTGCCAATCACACATAAATAAATATTTATATTATTTATAACTACACAAGGCTTCCACATAGCCCATATTACAATTTAACCAGCTTTTGCGGTCAGGAGAAATAACCCGCTTTACGCGGTCAAGAGAAATAACCCGCCTTACGCGGTCTAGATCCAAGAGCATTCTGGTATATTATCCATGAACCCGTGCGCTCTCACCCAAACGAGACAAAGCGCCCCCTGGCGGGATCCGAGTAATTTATTTCCAACATATTGAAAGTGATGGCCTCTTACCATGGCCTTCTTGTTTACCAGGCATTATTCCTTTTTTTTTTTTTTTTTTTTTTTAATGGAACTATTTTGAAGATTAAGTTTTTGCTACAAAAGTTAATTCTGTGAATGAATTGAAAACTAGAATTACAGCAGTAATTTCTTAAATAAACCCAGCAATTTTACATAATATTTGACTTGATATTGACTATTTCCTGGATATATGATGTGCTACCAAAAGGTAACATGTAGATGTTACCTACCGTTTTTTATTTATTTTTTTTATTAAATTTGGTGAGTTAGTCTTTCACATTTTTTTAACACTTGTGTATAATTTCATGCTCTGACATTTGGAAATAGGGTATTTTTTAAATTGGGCATCTCGTGCTTTTGTCTGTGTGTAAAATTACAGCTATAGACAAATGTTAAAATGTATAAAATTAAGCATATTTTTATGGATCTAGCAATGGCCTCTCAAAACCTATATGGATCTAGCAATCACACTTTCAAAATATATTTTTAGCTTTTGAAAGTATTAATGTTCTGGGTTTTTTTTTTTTTTTTTAATTATTATTGTTAAAAAAATTATTTTATTTTTTTAAAATAAGATTGTTGACTATTGTAAATGCAGTTTTTCACATAAGATATTTTACATGAAAATTATTTTATTTTATTTATTTATTTATTTTTTTGAAGATTTGACTATTAATTATTCATTAACTAAAAATTGAGAAAATATGAAGCAGGTTAAAATATAATCATGATTTTTTTTAATATAATATGTAGTCTTTTAAAATTGTATACTATTAATGTCATCTATATTTCAGCTTCTCAAAGTCCTCCTCTCCTAGCTTATAATGCACAACAGCAGAGGTATCTCTACAACCAGGCAACATGCCAGCATCATTGTTGCTGCGGTACTCATGGTTCACCAGGAAGGAACCGTCGTAATTCTTATGCTGGTGGAATGGGTATTGACTCATCTCCCACTTGTCACCTGTATTCCCATGGGAATTCACCATCAAGCCTTGAGGGTCATTTAATACCTGAATTGCCTGAGGAAACTCTGCTTGAGGTACATTAAACACAGCATTTTTCTCTTTTCCATTGCCCAGAAATAGACTGTAATGTAATTTATTAACTGTATCAAACATATATATGTTTAAAATGCAAAATAGCAGCATGGAAGTGTTTTTAAATAGCTTATATTTAATGGCATTTTGGAGTTCAAGCTACATAGCCAAGCTTTGTACATGCAGTTTTATTTTCATCTTCTATAGTTTACTTGGTGCATCTAGCTTTTTTTTTTTCTTTTATATTACTTTGTTCTTTCTGTGTTTCCAATAAAATATTTTTTTTTTTTTTTTTTTAAATGGTTTAACTTGAATTTCATAGAGTGCAGAGCATTTGTCTGGAGAACAATAAAATTAAATATTGATTAGCAAATTCTGTGCCATTAAGAATTATGTTTTGAGTTTTAAAAAAGTTTTTTTTTTTTTTGTTCTTATCAGTGGAATTTTTTTCTTTTATTTTATTTAAAAATCACATTAGTCTAGTTGTAGAGTTGCTGCTCAAACTTTTGAAAGTCATTTTGATTCCACTAGTAATCATGAGATTATGGAAATGGTTGCATATTAAAATTAAATTTGTCTTTAAGCCTTCATTTTATAAAGAATGAAAATAAAGTATCAACCTACACAGAAGTGTTAATATTATTATCTAAATGTTTGATTTCACTGCCAGAATTTCCACTAAGCAATTTGAATTTATAATGAATTTAAAAAAAAAAATGTTTCAAGCTATTAGATTGCCTGGGATTTTGTTGTGTGTCTTTTGGTCAGGAAAGTCAATTGATGTATTTACTCCTACGTTGCTAAACATTTTGATCAAACAATTGCTTTATGTGTTTGATGAACAAAAAACATTCCATTCTATATTCATAACAACTGATTAATATTTATTTAGATAAAGAACTAAAGATTGAATAATGATATCAATAATTGACTTTCACAATTTTAAGTTTTGTAAATTTTGCCCTATTTTTTAAAATTTTATCTGTTTGGGAAACTAAACTATGACTTACCAGGCTGTTAAAACTCTAAATGAGATTTTAGAAAGAAATTAAGGAATGTAAACAGTTAATTGCTGCTGTTACAAATAGAAACTTTTTTGAGCTGATAGAGAAATTCCATTTTTACCTTTAGACTAAATAAGTATTTAAAAAAATGAAAACCATGAGTAAGAAAGCAGTTTTAGATTTATGTAAAAAAGAATATCAACATTTCTTCTCTGTTTTTGTAACCATGTTTATTTCAGGAAGAGGGGGGGGGATCATTATTTCATTCAAATTATGAACTACTGAATTTCAAGCATTTTAAATAAATATTTTTTAAATTTAATTTTTTTCCAGCCTGAACATAATCACACTTTGGCTAAGCTGAACTTTGTTTCGGCTTTAGTAAAGTGCATATTGGAACTAGCCAAGACAAGAAGTTCTCCACTGTCAACAGCATTATCCAGTTCTATCTCACCTAATGATGTAATAACTTATTTTTCATTCTTTTATTGTAATTTATGTACAATATTGTGTTTTGTGTAATTGCTGTATTATTTAGAGAAAATAATAGATTACTTCATATATTCAGTGTATTCATTAATGTTTAATGTGTGCATGAAATAGGCACTTATTAGCACGATCAACAGTAATTGCAGCTTTTGAACTTTTATGTTGTATTGTCTATCTATCAATTTGCCATAATTATTGTGATCTGTTGTTGTACTTGTTACTTATCCCCCTTGGCTTAGACAAACTAAACCAAATCCAGAAGACCATGTCACATAATTAAATCAAGAACTACATCTCCCTCATTCAACAGCTGCCCCACAGAGGCACCAATACAATCTTAAGATATGAGAGGGAGAAGCAATGGCAGAACAACGGCATACAGCATAAGTCTTCTCATTTCCGTTGAACATTAGACTCTTAATGTGACCAGTGCTAAGTCTAGATAGAGTAGACTGAACAAAAATTGGACAGGAGTACTGCAAGAACAGTCCAGGGGACTCAGTGGCATACCAAGCACTGAGGGTCTCCAAGTGGTGTTTATATTAACCAAAAACAGGGAATCGACCTCAGAAGTTCACAGTTCGGTGGAAGGGGCTGTGAGGAATTATTGTGGTGTTATTCAAATATCTTAATCTACAGACCTCAGGTTAAAGAAGTACTTGATTTAATATTTTTGACACCATTGGATTTCTTAGTGTGCCCCCTTCATATTTAGTAATGTTTAGAATCTCTTATGTGATTGAAAAAATTGAAATGAAACTTTCATTTGAAACTCTACACACTTTTGAAGAAAAGATTCTGATAACCTTGTAAAAAGTATATAAAACTGAATGGAAAATAATGATACATAATTTTCTAGTTGCATTCTTTGCAATTAAAGGTGTTTATACATTTGAACACATAAATATGAAATGGAATTTAATTTGATTAGCTTTGTTGTAAGCAAATCTTGTTTAAACTCAAAAAATGTTTACACTTCAAATTATTTTTAAGATAATTTTAGTAATATTTTTAAAACCTTAGAATAGTTTTATTTACCATAAATAAAACTTGTTAATCATAAGAAACATTTAAAAAAATATCTTATCACTAGCAGCATGTTTCTAACATGAGTTCTAAAATCTTTTAATTTGAACATACATATTTCAATTTATGATATATGCCATATGATAAATCTTTTATTCATTTTTTTAAAAAAAAAAGATTTGTAGAAAAAAATTGAAGGGCAAACATTGACATGCAACTTACTATATTAATGGTTAAAATACATTTTTGAAAAATTTTGCTAAATTTAAATGTTTGTGTGTCGGAACATAATCACAACTGTTAGAAGTTTCAAAAACTATTTATTTAGACACAGCATAATTTACAAAAACAAATAATCATAAATATACACACATTTTTGCATACTTGTAGTTAATGTGTTGAGGGAATGAATAAATGCTGCTGTAATTAGTAGGGAAAGATTTCTCTTTCTTGAGAAATACAACTTCTTCCATTCTAGACACTTGTGTACTGAAAACTAAACTTCTCTGCTGTGTCGCATGACTGGTATAGTGTGGGAGCAGGCATATTTGCACATGTTTAAACAATTTGGATCATAACAAAAAAAATTGATACAGTTTGTTTTCTTATATTTGTAACATATATATCAGCTAAATGTGTTTCTAAAAGTCACCTGTGTTTTCTAGCTTAAAAAGCATTTTTTCTCATTCATTGTAGAAAATTATAAATACAAACAAAAATATTATCTAATAAAAATATATTCTAATTTATGGTTGTCTTCTTTGATAATGTGGATCTTTTAAAAGCATTTCTACTTTTTTGTTTGAATTTTTATAACACATAATATTATAGTAATCTTTATTACTGTATTTTTGTTTTGCAAAAATATTGATTATATATACTTATTTTATTAATAAGTAAAAAATATTTCTTTCTATCCTTCACTGTATATGTAATTACAAAGAATAAAAAGCTTTTGTTTATTTTTAATATTGTTGAAAAACTGAATTTTAAAAAAATGTGTGAGATTTAAGGAATTACTGAGAAATTAGAATGAAGTAGTTATTAAAATTTCGATAAATATTGTAATTACATTTTTAGAGAATTAAATGATAAAATATTGTTACATCAAATTTTTATTCATATTCTACATATATTTTAAATCTGTGCTATATAGTTTTGTGCTATCTTTATTTGATCATATCTTAAATTGTTTCACCCCCTTAATTTTTAGAGTTCAGATCAGACAATGAGTGAAGGCTGTCGCAAGGCGGTGCAGCTGCTTCTGTACATGAAAGCCCTGCAGCTGATCTCCTCTGCTTTTCAGCTGTCCCAGCAGCAAATTAGGAATGGACAACTGCAGCCCTCCTTAAATGTTAAAAATGGTAATTTCCTTATATTTCTTGTAAATACCCTTCAGACTTTTGTGTCATATAGGATCTGGAAAAATTGTCCCCCCCCCCCTTCAATTCCAATTTGTCCTATTAAGAACATTAACTTAAAGAATTTTATTTATAAATTTTTTTTCTTTAGATAACTGTTGAATCTTATGATAGGTTTGCTAGTTTTCCAAATGACAACAAAAAGTATGCACCAAAAAACAATAGAAAGGGCAGATTTTTGAAGCCTATTTCAAACTGTACTAACTTTTAATTCATCAATTTATATAGTTAATAATGATTATATATAAATACATAAACCTATAATAAATTATGTAACTATATCGAAAATTAATTCTAAATTAATGAATATATAAATGTAACTACAAACATGATAAATTACTGTAAAAAGAATATTAAAAACTGCAAGAATACTAATAAATACGTAAATAATAATTAAACTATCCAACTATTGTAATATAAAATTTAACTACATTCAATATGCTAAAATAAAATGTGCTATTTAAAAATATCCGATTACTATTCGTGCTTATAGAATTAATATGTGTAATGAAATTTTAGTTGTGATGGTTGAATCCATTAAGCTAGTTTAAGATCTCGTTTTCTCAATCCAAAATCTGGAGCAGTATTTCTTATACATTATCTCCATTTTTGTTTTACTTTAATTCTTTGTTCTTAAGATTTGCTTTGTTTTTTGGGTAGCTTTGTATTTAACTTGGTTGCAATTTTTAATTAATGTTTTATATTTGTTTTGAATTAAAATTATGTATAATTTGTATTTCAGTAAATTTATGGCTTTTTTTTTTCATTATAACATTTTGTGTGTTTTAAATTAGGATAATATTTTTAACTTAATTGTTTTGGCTACTCTGATAATTTACTGATTTTTTTTCCATTAATTATAGCAATTATTTGTAGCTTTTTAGTTTTAATAAATTTTTTAAAATTTGGTTTTAGTGGTTATAATTTGTAATTTAGCATAAGTTAGTATGATTTAAAATTATGTCTAAAATTAACATTAATAGTTATATAAATGTATATTTATTTATAAATACTATAAGCATGTAATTTTTCTATTTTTATTTTTAATAGCACTCCAAGATTATTGGTAACTTGATACTTATAAATGTTAAGTTCAAGAACCAAATCACATGTTTAGTGAAAACTATTTTAAGTGTTATTAGTCATTCTTATAAAATGTTTGCTTGATCGGATTAATTTCTCTCTCTCTGTCTTATTTGTAAGAGAGGTTATTCAAAGGGATTAAATGCTACAATTGTGACCTAAGTTTTTTTTTTTTTTTTTGTAGGATATTGTATACTTAAAAATATTAACTTGTATTTGAAGTTCTTGCAACCAAAAAAATAGACAGTAAAAATTAGTTTTAACAATTATCACAATTTCAAAATGTGTACAAAATTTTTTCCTTTTGTTTGTAATTTTTTAAATATTTCACATATGTTTCAAAATTTTATATTTTTAGTAGTAAAATAAATGGAGGACTAAATAAAGGTCTGTATTAAATTGTTTATAATATACTGAACTTCTTTTTCAGTTCTGCATTTGATGAAAGAGAATTACCATTTTTGTTTGAGTATGTGTAAAAGTTTGAATACTCCCGGACTTCTGCAATCAGTAGGTGTTGATCCTGCTGCATCTGGTCTCACTGCTGATAAAATCCTCTATAAATATGCCATTCAAATGGTGAGTAATTTATATGCTTAATTGAAATATACACTACATCTCCACTGGATAAATTTATACCAATCCTTAATGTAAGAATACTTCATAGTGAAGTTTTAATGTATATTCATTTTCATTGATATTATTGATTTAAAAAATTCCTAAGTAAAAGTAGTCAATTATAGGAACCAAAACATGTTTGTATTTTTATCCACAAAATTAATAATATAAAATTGCAATAGTACTCAAATTTCAATTAAGCAGGTATCTTAATTTGGAATATGAATAGTTCCATAAATTTGCAATTCATTGGACTCTCATTCAGAAAATGTTACAAAAGATGAGTAAAGGTGATATATTTTATTTTCCATTATATTAATCTTCATTTTTATTATATTGCTCTTGGACATTTCAAAATTTATATTAATGGAGTCTCTTTGAGTTTGTGCATATTTATTCATTTGTTTAAGATTTGATATTTTAAAAGTAATTTAGAAGCATCTGTGAAAAAACTTAATAATTATTAACTTGGAATCTATAATTTGTTTTCTATTTTTTAGTATGTACTACTGTAAAAACTTAAAAGTAGCATTTGAAATTTCAATTTATTGCATTCTATTTATTTATTAGAAGGTATCATTATTTCAGACTGTTCAAATGGTACAATTTGTTTTTCTATAATGATGAATGAAATTTTAAATTAATTTCTAATGTAATTTTTGAAGATATATATATATAGTAGATTATTTATTGCTTTCTTATGAACTTTTGGTTTATTTTCCCAACAGTGTCAGTCTGCTGCTATGCTAGAACTTTTTGGGGATGCAAATGAGGTAATTTGAATATTTCCATATTTCATATATTTAATATGTCACAACTCCTGTCACTTACAATTTAATATTCTTGAATTGTTTTAATTTATTAAAAGTAATGTGTTATGAAAAAATAAGTCTACAAGAAATTTTTCAGGGTTTATAAAGTAAAAGCAGACATGATTATAATGTTTTTAAAAAAATGAATTACAGATACTTAAGTAACTGTATATCTAAGTTGTTAATCCTTCAGTTTATTTGAAATCTAATTATTTTTAAATCACAATGGCTAATTTTTGAAGGATATATATGCATCTACTCTTTTGGTGGTAATTCTCTTAATGCTATTTTTTTTTTCTCCTTATAAACAAGGTAAATTAGATTATTTGAATTCAAATGGGACTAAAAATATTTTTTTTAAATGTATTATGTGTAAACAACTTTTTCCCCTCATTCTTTTCAGAGTTTGCATCAGTATGAGACAGCTCAAATTTTGCTACATAGTCTTGGACAGCAAGTGAATGATCTTGGGGATAAGGAACTGCTTCACAAATGTAAATATTTCTGCTTAAATTATTCATTTTATTTTCCAGTATGCCAGTTTTTATATAAAACTTTGTTATTATTTGAAATCCCGCACTTTTGACTTTCTTTTAAGTACATTTAATTTAAATACTACAGTAAATATCTCATTTCTAATTGTGGAAGAAATACAAAAACTTTGTCTTTGGTATTTGTAGCAAATGTTGCTTTATGAAATCAAACTGAAATACATAAGTCTCTTTTGTTGTGTATTTAAATCAGACAGAGGTGATGTTCTGTTTTCTTTTCATATATTAAAATTTATTCTAAATAGAATTTTAATTAAGTGACTGATTTATTTTTTGTAGGATAGTGATGCAACATTTCATATTTTTATAAGCAGCGCTATTAACTAATATGATTTCCATTCCAGGGCATTTAAAAAGATTGACAACTGATTTTCTTTTATTGATAATATGCTGCTCAAGTATTAACTGTAATTCTGCATTGAATTTACAATTTTTTTTTAATATATTACCATTTTTAAAAAATAAAGGTCATTGATCTGTAGTCAAAATGTACTTTCGAAGGAAGTAATTTCAAAAATTTATATTAAATAATTAAATGTATAAATAGGAAAAAGTTTTAAAAAAAATAAAGATTATGCCAAAAAGTATTTATAATTTAGTCGGTGATTCTCGAAATTCTCTTTTATTATACATGCAAATTCTTTTATTGACATACAAAGTATTATGAGGATTGAAATGATTTTTATGTACTCAAGGACACAGTTATGAATATGCACTAAATAAAATATTAAGAATAATGACGAAGTAAAAAATCCAACAATTGATTAAAAATTAAGTTTACATTAATTTTACTTCAAATATAGACAATTTATATTTCAATATATTTTACTTTTTACCTTTACAAACACTAGTCAAAGTACTCAAACATTTATTTTATTAAAAATTATCTTATTCTTTTGTGCATTTTTCTTAAGATCATCATGTAAAACTAGTTAACAGTAAAAGAGCAATACTTTTATATTTATTTCACCATATATATATATATAACACCCTTTATCCAGAGATATTTTCAGCAGTTCTTAAAACTATTTGAAAATTATGATCACATCTTATTTTGCATTCCATGGTCGCTTATTTTGTATTCTTGGTAGTTACAATTCCTTTGTTGCAATATAAATTTAACACTAGATTCTACTTTAATTAATTTATCTTTTAGATTTTTTTTAAGAGAAAGCCTAAAAATGTACTCAAAACTAAATTTTTTAAGTGTAAATTATTATTATACATCAATAATTTAGTGAAACTATGCTGTTGTATTTATTTCACAGTTCAAGTTACAATATACGAGGGTAGTCTGAAAAGTTTCCGACCTAATAAAGGTGCAAGACATTTTTTCTTTAAATTTATTTTTATTTTTCTACATAGTCTCTCCTTATATAAGTTTACACACTTATCCCAGGGATGCTTCAAACTCTTTAATCTGTCCAAATAGTACTTGGCACCTTTCTCTGCAAAATAATTGTTTACAAATGTGATAGCCTCATCATTTGAGGAAACTCTCTGTCCTCTGAGCGCATTTTTTTTTTTTTTATTTATTTATTAAGGAACAGAAAGAAGTTGCTTGGGGCTAAATTTAGAGAGTCAAACCGTAATTTGTGGATTTTCACCATGGCAACTGCTGAAGTGTGATATGGCACATTGTCTTGGTGAAACATTTTTTTTTTTTTTTTTTTTTTTTCCTTTCCTTCAAATGTGACCGTTTTTTCACAATTTCTACCTTAAGCTTGTCAAATAATTAGTATGTTTCTGTAATGGTTTTTCCTGTTTGAAAATAATCGATTAAGATTTAAAAAATAAATGGTTGCCAGCACTTTCCCTGCCAAAAAACAGTTTTTTTTTTTTTTTTGAACCTATTCTCCCTTCTTAGTCCATTGTTTCGATTGTATTTTTGTGTTTTGCATATATTGATGTATTTAAGTTTCTTCTACAGTAATTAATTGGTGCCGAAACTCTTAATTTATTGTGCCTAAACTGTGCCAACAATCGTTGGAAATGATCATTAAAACATACTTTTGGCCTTATCTGAACATATGCAGCATCCAACATGCAGACAGCTTTCTCATTCTAAATCTTGATTTAATATGTGACAAACACCTTCTTTGGACATATTTATTGACTACTATCTCTCTCACTTTAATTCGACGATTGCTTAGCACCATTTGGGGAACTTAGCGATGTTATCATCATTGGTTGCAATTTTTGGACACCCCAAACATTCATCATCTCCCAAGCTAGTATAGCCATGTTTAAATTCAGCTTCCTAAAATTTCATGTTCGTAAAAGATGGTTCAGTCTTTGTACACAGAGCCCAACTCATCTTTGATTTGTTTGGGTGTATTTGTCTTTCAAAAATAAATTATTTAATAACAGCTCGATACTCGTTTTTTCCCATTTTCACAAAAACACTCACATCAACTTGCTCAAACGATTGGCAGATAACAATTGCATGTCTGAAAGGGCAGAAACTTTGGTGAGTCAAAAGATGTTCAACCACATTCCTTAGCTTTTAATGACAAGTACTGCCATCTTCATGGTAAGGTCGAAAATTTTTCAGACCACTCTTGTAAGTTTATTTCTAATTCACAAGACATTATTAGATGTAGTTCTTTCTCCAGAATTGTCCTTTTCAAAAATTATTATTAATTTCCCTGCTGATACAATTAAATCTTTTGCAATTTATTTTTTTAAAAGTAATTTTGGGGTTTGACATTGGAGAAAATCATAATGTTTAAAGTTTTTGTTTAAATTATCAGACTTGGAAAATGATTTTTTTTTGAAAATAATTAAATCTTTGTATGAATTTGAAGGGAAAACAAAAGTCCTATATTATAGCATGGAAATATATTAATAGAACACAATTAAGTTATATATTTTATGTAATCTTTAACTGGTTAGGTATATTCATAATTATTTTCTTTTTCTCTTTAGATCGAGATGCTGTACAGAAAAGGCTGATGATTCTTGCCAGCAGCTGTTCAGTGTATGCTTACCATACGACCTGAAAGGAAATGAACTTATTTTTCTGGAAGTCGTTCCGGAAGAAAAATTCTCCAAATATTTGATTATTTCTCCATTTTTTTAAAACAAAAAACAATAACAAACTGTAAACAAACACACAAAATTATAAGGGGAAAAATAGATTTTAGTGTCGATACATAGGAATTATGTACTCCTAATACTCTCCATATTACTTTGAATCTTTGAACCACAATTTCTAATCTGAGCTGCTATTTGAAATGCAATACACTTTATCTTGGACTAAAATAAGATTATTTTATTTGTAACTTTAAAAAAAAAAAAAACTGCTTGCATTTTTTTTTTATGTGCTTGTCATGCTTAGGTATTTCTTGTAGAATGTACATTTTGTGCCCACTCAAGCAAGTCATAATTTGCTGAAAAAGTGTTCCTTACTGAGGAGAGTTGATGGATATGTTTAGTGCATGTTCTGAAGCTATATGTGGAACTTATTAAGTCTAGTCTTCAGATCAGGTGTGTGTTTAAATATTGTATTTTTGTATGGATCTTGATTTTTTTTTTTTTTTTTAATTGGAAAATAAAATTTTTTTCAATCTCAATTCGACAAATTCTATTTTATTGCCTGGAGTGACAAAACTTGATGTCTAATATTTTCAATAGTTAACAGAACATTAAGGGAATCATGCCTTTAAAGTAATTTTTCTTCATAATTGCATGTATTTGCAATGAAGTTATTATTATTTTTTTTCAATAAGGAGCATTATAAAATATAATGAACTCATATTTGAGAAAATATATCATAAAATACTTAGATATCGCATTCTTTAAAACTAACTATACATTTAAATATTATTTTGCTTATAAGTTTCCAAACAAGTTTGATGCTTATTATATCTTAAAATATAAGGATTTGTTTTTTTAAAATAAAATTTATTTCACATTTTGAGATAATTTTGAAATTTTACTGCAGAATTTTTTTTTGTAATCTGACTTATATATTAAAAGGGCTCAAGTTTTGTTACTCAGTGGTATAGCTGTGTTTCAAATTTTTAATCACCGATGCATAATGTTATATTCATCAAGTTATTTTTAACACGAACATCGTTAAGTAATTTTGTTTCTAAAAATTTTAATGATGAAAAAAAATTATTTAAAATTTAAATGAAACCAAAGAAATGTTTTTTTTTTAATCAAAATTTTGTTTTTATTCCCTGACATATAGTTAGTATGAAAGCAAGTAATGTATATAAATATTATACCTTTTGAAAAACTTAACTGCTAAAGCATTCATTTAAAACAACTTTGACGTTTTCCTGTAATGAAAAATACTGTAATGTATTGGCTGAATGTGAACTCTTATCTATCATTCCGTGATGATTTATTCTGTACATAGTTATTTATTTGAATGACAGTAAGAAAAACTATTTATTTTTGGTATGATGTGATGAATGCTAGTGTATGATCGTAGGTATGAGATTATTTTTTTTCCAGTTAATTCTCATAGTTGAATGCTAAAACCTAGCTTCAGTCCCCTTTTAATTTAACGTATAAGGAATAATATGTATTTATATGGTTGTATTTAGATCATGTATTGCTAATTATTTTCTTTTTAAGAAGTAGTTTATTCATTTAAAATTTATTCTACTGCTTGTTTTGAAAATATATATATTGTCAAATGTGTTCTTAGTGCTTAGCTTAATGTTTTCACATCATCAATGGAGTGATAACCATATTTTTCATGGAACATTGTATTTGCTTTGTCTGAAGTGAATTACTCATATGCATTAACAGATATACTTGTATTGGTCATTTCAGTAGACATATTTTTATATGTATTTGAAGTATACAAAGTAAAGTGCTTCCCCAATTTTGGAATGTTACCTCTCAATATTAGTAGCAGCATTTTCAAATATTTGTTTTATAGATTGATTTATTTCAAAACATTTTTTATCTTATTGTTTAGTGTATAGGTTTTAAAAAAATATTATGAGGAAAAAGAGAGAAGATCCTTTATATTAAATTTTTGTGTAAGAGATAATAAGTAATTAATTGTAATAATAAGTAATTGAGAGTATTTTACATTCTGTAAATGCCCAATGCTGGACTATGCTTTTTAAAAAATTGTATTGTTCATAAGTGCTTTTCAACCACAGATAAAGTTGTTTTTGTAAAATTCAAAATATAAATTTATTTCAAAGATGATAATGTAAGATACCAATAGAATAAAATGAAGTAAAATATTTTTTAAAAACAACAATTTTTATACATTATTTAGGATTGTCATTTAACATTATACCTAAGGTTGCAAAAATTATTTACATAAAATGATTAAAAATAACTGTACATATTTTCTGTATTAAAAATTATTATTTTGACAGTGTGACAATGAAAAATTTGCTTTACCTGTAGGTTATTGTACATTATGCTCTTTCTTTGGGCCAAGCAATCAGGGATGCCCATTCCTTTGGAAGGCATTCCTATACTGCAGCAGTGTAATTTTTAATATGATTAATGGAGAGTGTTTTTTTTCTTTTGGTGGAAATATAAACATAGTTGATGTCAAATACCTAGGCTTGACTCTTGTAAATATTATAATGAATGTACATATGTGATCCTTTGTATGAGCCATTGCTGGTAAAGATAGTAGTAATATTTAATCAACAGATTTTGCGACTGCCAAAAAAAAAAGGTAGACTTACTTTTTTTCCTCTTTTTGCTGTTACACCCAATTTATAAAAAAAAAATGTATCTTTGCTAACAAAAATGTCTTTTTATTTATAAATAATTGATCAAGAAAAGTTGAAATTTTAAAGGAAATACATTTTCAGGGTCTGTATTTTTTAGTACGTTTATTTTCTTATTCTTACAAGTTACATTGATTATAAGGTATTATACTTTTGTATTAAAAGATGATTCAGAGTGAAGTGCATTTTTGCCTCTTCAATTTGGAATTATACAAGATTCGTTTTTTTTTAGGGAATATCTGATCATTAAACCATTCTTATCTTATTCATTTGACTTTTCGAAGGATAAGAATAAAACACTTGTTTTATCCTTGTTTTAAAAGAAAGTTAAATTTTGGCTTTTAAAAAAAATCAAATTCCACCTATAAGTATAAAAAATTAGATCAGTTGCAAATGGTACTTTTCTGGTTAAAAGAGTATAGATCAAATTTAGGTGTTGCAAAATTGTGGTATTTATGGATTTTCTGAACTAAAGCTTCATAGTTTTTGCACAAATTGCAGTCACAATAATTTAGTCCATTCTTTTTTAATGCAATATTTTACCAGATTCAATTAATGAATTAAGTAAATTACAATTGTGTGTGTAGTATAGCAGTAATACTTTGTATATGTTTGAGAAAATGAATACCTTATTTATAAAAAATAATTTTTTTTATTTAATTTTTAGTTCAGTTTCAACCAATAAAAGACTTGTGTCTTCATATATACCGACAATGAAATTTTAAAATATAAAAAGGTATTTTTAAAAAAAAGCAGATGTTCAATTTTTATGAAGTTAAACATTTTTATGTAAAATTAAAATAGAATTTTCTTCATTATGATATTCCATCAAAATACTGTATATTTTTAGTTAAAGTTAAATTTTTTCAGAGGAAAATAGCTGCATTTTCAAAAGTTTGTATTTCAATTTATGAATGACTGTTTTCTTAAAGAAGTAATATTGAGCAATTTTCTAGTTAAGCAGGAATTCTCTTTTGTCTTTCCCCTTGTTATATGGTTCTCTCAATAATGTTTGCATGGCAATTAATGACAGGAATAAATATTGGATTATATTTACTTCTATTTGTAAATATTTTTTCTAGCATGTACAGCACAGAAAACAATAATTTAGTAAGGAATATCTCAAGGGAATTATTTACAATATTAAAAAAAAAAAAAAAAAGTACAATGTCTTGTGTGATTTTCAAGTTTTATCACTGTAATAGCACTTATTTTAATGCACCATCATGAAAAAAAGAACATGTACAAATTTGAAAATGAAAGAAAAAGGAAGAAATCATTTGTATTTTGTTAATGCAAACATTCATTTCGTTTTTTAAGTGTGATATTACTTGTATTTCATCCTCATCTATTTTTCTTTTTTCTTCTCTTTTTGTTGTTGTTGTTGTGTTATCTTCCAAAAATGCATATTGTGTAACTTAAAAGTCGTGAGTCTTTTGCATGCTGATGTATGTAAAGTGTAATTTTAATTCTGTGTAAGTGAAATTGTACATACTTTTACTGTTTCGTATAGTGATAGATTTCAGTGTATGATTAGAAACGTTTTCTCCCATGTAGGGTGCACAATTATGAGTTGGCTGTTGTATATTTTTTTCTTTTTGTGTGTATGTGCGAATGTATATGAACATTTTGTAATAAAAAGTATTCTTAGTGCATGACTATAGTTATTTCTTGAAATGTTGTCTTATTAGCTTATTTTCTGACCTGCAAACATTTAGAAACTCTTGCTTAGACATTTGGTTGGCTTTATTTCAGAACACAGTAATTTTTTGTATAATTCATTAAGTTAACAATATTTTATTTATCAAGCATTTTACAAGTTTTAATGTAAAAATATGTTTGAAATATTTATTTTAATTCAGTCATTTAATCCCCCCTCTCACCTACAATTCTAAGCAAGTCATTATAATTTTACTTCCCAATATATAACTTTTTTTCAAATTTATGAAAATCATTGAAATTTTTTAAAAATAATAAACATAGTTTTTTGAACAATTGAAAACAAGGCTTAAAAATTATATATTGAACAATAATTAAATATTATTAAAGAAACGGATTTTGTAATTTCTCTTAATTGAATATATCATATCTGTATAACACATCAATCAATAACTCCCGAGACTAACCCAGAGATGGCGCTCGTAGTAAACCAGTAACCAGGTCTTTCTAGAGTACTAACCTTTGCTTGAAACGTGTCAAAATTTTAAGTCGATCGGACCAGAAACAGCTGAGTTATCGAGGTTGGAGTAAAGTCGTTTTGTAGTTTGTTTAAAAAATGGAAAAAACCGAGTTTCGTGTTCTGATAAAACATTGTTTTTTAATGGGTAAAAACACCGTGCAAGCGAAACAATGGATTGAAAAATGTTACCCGGACTCTTGTCCATCAAAAGCAACGATTTGTCGGTGGTTTGCCGAGTTTAAACGTGGTCGTACCGACACAAATGACGCGGAACGCTCGGGTAGACCTGTGGAAGCCGTTACACCGGAAAATGTGAGTGAAGTGACAAAAATTATAATGAAAGATCGTAAAGTGAAGCTCCGTGAGATTGCTGAGATGACACATATATCATATGGAAGTGTATTTACTGAAAAAGGTTTTTTGAAGTGAAGTGAAAAAGGTTTTTTCCAAGTGGGTGCCGCGATTGCTTTCGATGGAACAAAAACAGCAACGAGTCGATGATTCAGAAAGCTGTTTATCGTTATTTACTCGCAACAAAAAAGATTTCTTGCGAAAAAAAAAATTTTTTTTGGAAAAAGATTTGGAAAAGCGTTAGACAATTGTTTCACTAAGTATTAACAACAAAGGTGTTATGTTGATAAGTAAAAAGTTTGCAAAAATGTTGTTTTCAATGTTGAATCTGGGAAAACAATGCGTAACCCCGG